>CM035429.1:68665559-68743059 GCA_020310875.1 Ceratopteris richardii | reverse complement strand
TATCTTCATGGTTTCAGATCTAGATGGAACTCTAAGATAGACTTGCTCTCCTACCTCAAAAGTTGATTTCTCTCCTTTGAGGGTCAACATAGGCTCTAGCTCTATCTTGAGCTCTCCTAATACTGTCCTTAGCAAGCCTAAGTGTATCGTTCATCTCTTCCAAGAAGTCCTTTGCAGCTTGAACTTTCTCATTCTGCAATCCTACTCCATAAGGAGCTCTTGGCTGAAATCCATACATAAGCATAAATGGACTATGCCCGATGGAAGAGTGCTTGGTTCTATTATATGCAAACTCTACTATAGGTAAGTACTCTTCCCAAATTAGTTTGCCTTTCATTCACATATGCTCGAAGCATATCCTCTAGGATTTGGTTAACCCTCTCTGTTTGCCCATCCAACTGTGGATGCTCAGCCGTACTCATGCTAAGTTTCGTATCCAATCTTTTGAAGACCGCTCTCCAAAAGAGTTCAAAAAATTACCTATCCCGATCAAAAACTATGTCTAAAGGAAGACCATATAACCAGTATAGGTTCTCCGGAAAAGTTCTAGCTAACTCAGGTGTCTTTATTGTAGTACATGTTGGAATAAACCTAGCCATTTTGGTTAACCTATCCACAATTACCAAGCTACTGGTCGATTGTCCTGAACTAAAACCGCTCCCATAACAAAATCACTTGCACCAGTCTCAACCACGAAGGGTTCAGTGGGATCTGCTATATGTAAAAGTGGAGCTGTAGCAATTGTTACTTTCAATCTCTCCATACTTTGCTTCTGTTCGTCTCCCCAATGAAAGGCTTTTCCTTTCCCTTTAAGCTGTTCGATCATTGGGATAACAATTTTGGCATAATTCTTAATGAATCTTTGATAGAAGCCTGATAAACCTAGGAAGATATGCAACTCTTCCATATTCTTGGGATGTGGCCATTCCATAATAGCCCTTACTTTTTCAATATCCATTTGGATTCCATTCTGGGAGACGATATGCCCAAGGTATCTAACCTCTGTTTTGAAAAATTTACACTTTGACTCCTTAGCAAAGAGTGAATTTTCCCTTAGCATTTGGAATACCTTTCTTAAGTGTTCCAAGTGCTCCTGTTTTGATGCACTATAGATCAAAATGTCATCCAAGAAATCTACTACAAAGTGCCCTAGATAAGGCCGTATTGCACTATTCATGAGCTCCATGAAAGTGGCAAGAGCATTGGTGAGACCAAAAGGCATCACCAAAAACTTATAGTGCCCATATCTAGTCTTGAATGCAGTTTTAGGGACATCCTATGCCCTAATCCTAATATGATGATACCCTGCTCTAAGGTCAAGCTTGGTAAAATACCTAGCTTGATGTAACTAATCAAATAGGTTTTCCAATCTAGGCATTGGAAACCTATTTTTGATAGTTACCCTATCAGGTGCTCTATAGTCTATGCATAATCTCATAGAGCCGTCCTTCTTAACTAGGAGCATTGGGGATGCCCAAGGTGAGCTACTAGGCCTAATGAAGCCCTTATCTAAATAATCCTGTAATTGCCTCTCAACCTCCTCATGCTGAGAAACACTAAGCCTATAAGGTGGCTTACAAATAGGGTTAGTATTAGTAACTACCTCAATAGCATGGTCAATGTTCCCTCTCTGAGGTGGTAGCCCTCTAGGTAAGTCAGTGGGAAAAACATCTCTAAACTCAAATATAAGACCTTTAAAACTTTTAACCACACACTCTTGCAAGAAAGCGTAGTAAAAAGTCCTGTCCATATTTACATTTCTAGCATGAAAATATACATCAAATGAAATGTCTATACAATGCTCAAAGTCCTGACTATACACTCCTATACATGTTGAAAATGACAAAGACTATATAACTCTAAAGATGAAATGAGAGGTGCACTAGGTACATCTCTCTCCCTGTATACAAAATTTACTTCCATTTCTTTCAAACTCAAAGTGTGTTATTTTGATAGCTTCGTTTAAGTATCTTCCAACCTCCATAGCCACTCTCTTCCTAACACAAGGTCTCTCCTCTCCATATTCATAATTTGGAAGTCCATGTGATCTGTATAATCTTGCATCTTGAATTCCAAATTGGATACCATAGTATCCCATATCCTCTTATCTTCCCCTCGCATCATAGATACTATGTATTTATGTGCACTGGGCTACTGGGGAATCTTTAGCTTTTTGACCAGAGCATAGTTTATGAAATTATGAGTGGTAGAGTCATCTATCATGACTCGCACCCTGGTCCTGTATACACTACCATGAAGTTTAACCAAGTCATGTGGTCCAAACTGGGGTGACCACAATGATTGAGTCAAACAACATGTGTGCTCAATATCCTTGTGCATCACCTCCACTCCATTTCAGCTAGAGCTTCCATGAATAGGAAGTGTTTGCACTAGGTGGACGGCCTTTTCACCCTTATTTGGGGCCATACTACTCTCTGGTTCTCTCTTCTTTTCATCCCCCTTCTTGAGTGGACAGTTCCACTGTGAATGGCTAGGAGACAAACACCTAAAGCACATGTTCTCTCTCTTGGCCCTTTCAAACTGCTTTGTAGATAACATAGGCCCTTGTGATCTCTATTTCTTAATGATTTCCCCCCCCCCCCTAATGGCACTTTCTTCTTAAACTTAGTCGTACTAAGAGGTTTGAGGGGCTGTCCATAGGAGTGTATTGAGGATGGTTATGGTCCTCATAAATTTGGGCATACTTGATCGCCTCCTCAAACGTCTTTGGTGCATTTCTTCTTACCTCTCTCTTGATGGATTTATCTAAGTCCCTAACAAATCCTCTAGTTTTTTGGAAGTCATCCGATCCCTTAAGTTCTAAAATGATCTCCTTATAGTGGGATATGTAGATTGTCAAAGGCCTACCTCTCTGGGTGATCCTATCCCACTCATCCCAATTCTTTTTTTCCTCATTCTTAGGAAGCAACTCTTTTAGGAAAAGAGTTTCAAACTGAGTCCAACCTGTAGGGATAGAGTTCGCCTCCTTTAGACTCATCCACCACTTATAAGCATGCGGGCCAAGGGAGAGACTCGCCTCTAGCACACGGTACTTAGATGGGGTGCCCTTCAGTTGATGCAAATCATTCCACTTTTGCAAAAAAGTGTAGATTATATCCCTATTTCTATCACGGTCATCCCTTGTAAAGGTAGGTGGCTTCAAGCCTTTTAGGAGGGGAGCTTCCCTAGAGATCTCTCCTTTGTGCTTACTAGGAAAAGAAAGATCTTTCCTAGTCATCTCTAGAGGAAGAGTAGGAGATTCTCTTTCCTTCCTGGCTAGGGAAGAGGTGATATGTGTCTCAAGTGAGATCATTTGAGACTTAAGATTATCAATGAGAGATATTAGGCTACCTATGTCTCTCTCTCTCTCTCTCTCTCTTACCTAAGGATATGTTCCTTTAAGTCTGCAAATTGCTCATGAGTAACAAACTCATCCAGAAGTTCCTCATAAGTATACTCTTCTTGTTGAGGCTCTTTTCCCTCTAGTTTTCTCTCAACTTCCTGCTCAAGTTCTACCTCTTCCATCCTATGATCAGGGTCCTCTAGATGTTCTTTAGATGGAGAAGTGTGTTCTATAATTTGTTTCCCCTTGGAATCCATATTTCACTCCCTCCGTTTACTAACTAGAGCATGTGAAAAGAATGGAAGTAAACTTTAAATATGCAAGAAGAAGAGAAATATGACACGAGTACTTCCTTGGTACAAAATGAAGCTGTGGAAGCGAAATCCAAGCGATCTTTGAAGCATGAAGGTGTTGATCTTCAATCCTCTCCAGGCCCAAATGAAAACTCGAAATGTCTAGTTGACTCAAGGAGGTTCTAGTCACCAAAAACCAGCAAGTACGACGCCAAAAACATATCGCAACAGCCTCAAATGAGCAAACTGAGTCAAGTTGAAGCACTTTTGAGTTTTTCCAGTCCTCGCCAGTCCAAGATATGTAGTCTAGCACTTGTACTTCAAAGATATGAAGCTACTTCAAGTGAAAAAGTTGGTTTGGATGCCAAATGATGAAAAACTAGGCCCAAAAGTGGCCACCTAGTTTCTACTGAAGCACTGTAGAGGAATTTTGGTTGAACAAATCTTCTCTAAATCAATCATTGTTTATTGTTAAACGAAGCTTAGGAGTGTAGCTTTGTAACGTGACAAAGATTTCTCACATCGAATATCAAATCACCAAGTTATGGCCCGGAGAAGGCGGGTATGTCAAGAGTAGGAAGTGGACAAGTGATTCTTCATAAAGTAGTGACTTTGGAAGGCTAAAATTGAGAACCTGAAGTCTCTCAAGCTATGCTAATGACCCGTACCCAATTTCCACAACCCAGTATACATGTGTGCATCATTGCTTTCCCAAATTCTTAATCTATAGCATAAGATTTCTCCTCCCTAAATTGAAGAAAAATTTGAATTTTTGCTAACTTTCAGCTTGTCGTTCTCCCAAGTTCCAAGACATATAGAGCGTAGCTCGACGTGGAGCGCTATTATCCCACATAGTAGCTCTACAACACCAAAGCGGGCATAAATAGGAGCCTTTGTTCATTCAATCTTCATCCAAGAGGGAGGGAAGAGGGAAAAGAGAGAGCTAGGCTCTCTTGCACTCTGAGTGTTGTCGTCTACGCTCTGAACGCGTGTGGTCATCTTCACTCACATATGTATCACTTGCACTCGGATACCAATGTTGCTTCTTCCCGAGGAATCCCTTCACTTTTTCACATGCCTGTACTATGCACGGAAGCCAAGATGGTCATGGAGATCGAGATGCTCTCATTCGCCCAACCGCGTGTTGATTTTTCAATACCCTCTCTCTCTCTCTAGCTACCCATAAGGGCAATAATCATGGCTTCTTACATGAGTGTGACTTGGCACTCATGTGAGTAGCTTGCTCTAAAAGTCTAAGAGCTGGTTCACCTCTCTTACTCAACTCACATTAAGTGTGCTCCATGTTACACCAATCCATCGCCACAAAAGGGCATCCTTGAGACGACGTTCTCAACGAGTGTCTTGGCATGGGCACTTTGGGGATGATTGTTAGTGGGATCTCTTCTTTCTAATTTGTATTTGCCCTCTTACTTATCCCCTCTTCCTCGATGTCTCTCTTTCTTTATGGTTAAGAATGAGTTGAATAATGCTTAAAGGAGGTGATAAGTTATACTCATTTGATTTTGTCTACTGGATAATAGTACTTTAATGGTATGTGCTCAAAAATTAATGCCAAGAATCTTGAACGAGCACTCATTGTCTAAGGGTAAAGCGATCCTGTCAAAACCAAAGCGAAATAAATGGGAAGAGACACTTCCCATTCTCATGATGCATTTCAAGTGATCAACTTGAGTTTAGATCCTTTAAATGAGCCTTGAGGCTAGATTAATCTAACATGTCTTTAATTGCATTTATTGCTTGTAAATCCCTTTGTAGCTAATCTTGACCTTGTATTGAAGATGGAATTCCCTTGCAAGGGTAATATGGGTATTGGATGTCGTGTAGATAGATTGGAGATGGAAGACAACAAAGTGAAGGGTGAAGAACATGACGTAGAGACACAAGATATTGATTACATTGAGCAAGTGGATATTCAAGTTGCACCATGGGCTGAAATTTGTCTATGATATACGATGTGGTTGATGTCTCTTACGTAATTAGATTTAACTTTTGAATTTTCACTTTTCAATTTATAAACTATTGTCTATGTACAATGCCACGTGGGCATATCATATGTTTTAGTATATTTCACCTACAAAGTCTTAATTTTAGTAATTTTCTTGTTTATTTTTGTTCTCATAACCTAAGAAAATTATTATGCATGTTTTTCATTTATGATTAGCAAAAATATCAACATATTTCTAGTGCCATCTATGGTCCTTGTCCTTGATTGAGACTGTTAAGGCCTTGTCCTTGGTAATGAGGATATCATTGTTTTCGAGACTCGCCACTAGTCGCATGTCATTGAGCCCTAGCAACTATGGCCTTTGGTAATAATGTGGTATTGTATTATGAGCATTATCCATTATCCATTTGTTTATGATTATGCAATATATATTATGTGCAATGTCCATTACGCATTATGTGCTTTATATGACTATGCGTTTGGAAGTTTGTATTGTGTGATTTTGTATCATAAGCATTATTTGTCATGCATTGTGGGATTGTGGCATGTGGAGTGTGATCATTTATTGTGCAATAATGCTCGTCAAATTATGAACATGGATATTTGCACCAAGGATTATGTGATCGCGCATTGTACATGTGCATCACCGGTGTGTTTAGATGGGTTTGATAAGTATCCTAGGCATTTGAGAATGTATGTAGATGAAAAATAATGTTGGGGGTAAAGGATCCAAGGAGTCTCTATAAAATATGTATTGACCTATTTCCTCATAGCATTTTCTAGCAGCTTGCTATACATCTGTATTTGATATTTTGTCTTATAAGTGATGGTAGTATATGGGGTCTTTTTATGGTTTATTGAACTTTTGGGTAAGTTTGAAATTTTCACAATACCTAAGTGGTCATAAGATCATTTCAATTAAGGTTGTATCTAAGGAACAAAAGTTGGGAAGAAAGGGACTTAAGAAAACTCAAAAAGTTGCATGGCCTTCTCTCTTTCTTTGTACACTCATATTCTCTCTTTATCTTTGTTGAGTGCCTCTACTTTTTGGGTAGGTCCTTATGTATACTAGGTATCCATGCATAGCTCTTCATCCTCTCATTCAATCAATAATAGCTCCTTCAACATTTCATCATGATAAAGTTGACACTAATGCTTGAAGCTTTTAGCTTTGAAATTTCTATCGCCCTTTTGTTTTGTTTGTATAAAAGACCTCATGGCAATAAGAGCTTTCGGAAATGTATCTTCTTAGAGATATCTTTACTTATAAGACTTGTAAGTAAGTCATATCTAATAGATGGAATGTTTTATAGTGAAATGGTGCATATTGATGTAGGAAAGTTTATCTTTTTCTAAAATATTGTGGACAATTGTGACTTTGTTTCAATTTTATTTGTAATATCATGAATTTATCGAATAAAGTTGACTTGTAGCAAAAAGTTGATTGTGGCACAAATTTGTAGAAAGTTCGAAGTGTTTCAACACATGACGGTTGAATTCAAATGTTGAATTTTTTTTCAATAGTTTTCAGATATTTGTTAAATTTTGAAATTTTTAGACTTTTATACTATTTGAAGGAAAGCTTTGAGCAAGCATGTATCATTAGTGTGTGCTCTATGCACTTATTTTGCAATGATTTCTATATTCATAAAAGTGGTCAACGTTTACAATATGTTGAAAAATATGGTTTCCGCATTGAAAGGTTGATTGATGTGAAGAATCTCCATAGAATCAAGAGAATCAAAGGCATTCGATATATTCATGGAAGAATTAAAATGCAAAATATCCTCTCCATAATATATATATTTTTTTGCATTCGAAATCGGTAATAGTTGAAGCAATGTCAAACCATGCATGGAGAATTTGGAACAAAAGGGTCTTTGAGATTTTCGTAGGCCTTAAAATTGCACTTTTTGAATGGGAAAAACAAGGCAACTTAATGGAGGAGGATAGTGAATCAAGTGCATGTGGAAATTGATTAGTGTGTAGTCAAAGGATGCTAAGCCTTGAGTTGAGCAAATTTGTCAATTTGCGAGAAGTGTGTTATCTAATGATAAGTTGAAAACTATATTTGGTTGATACTATGCATCATTGTTGTTTTTGATGAGTTCGTAACTTTTAACTTGTATCGACATTCTTACATCTAATGGGGAAGGTAAAATGTTTTTGACAATATTTGATGTTAAAAACTTTTACAAAAAAGTCTTTAATAAGTAGTGGACATATTGTATTGTATATCGATTAATTGTATTAGATTCATAACATTAAATGCCTGAATAAACATTAGATTAATCACTCACTGTTAGACACATTAGAGTTGTACATGATACACGTGTTAGATTCTATTTAGACCTTCATAGTCTACTATTGATCTATCTCCATTGGTCAATGGTCAAGGACCTTAGACGGGTCAAGGACCACAACTCCGGGAAGCTAAGGCTTTAGAAGGAGTCCATTCTTTTATGACGGTTATTTTATCTCTTCAAGGTGGCCATACAAGGAGTGTCATGGATCCTTCTAGAGGACTCTAGATGTGCATGAGGGCAAGGGCTATTCAAGGTTGGGAGGAGAGTGGGAGGTAGCTAATTGGGATTTCACAACATCATAACTAAATCAACATGTTTCAATGATGATGCATTAAAAAAGTGAGGAGTTAAGACTGAAGATGATGACTCGTAAATGAAATGTAGACCAAACTCTAAGTAGATAGATAACGAAGACTAAAAAAATAGAGATTGTTGTTTACGGCACATCATACATGCCAACGACCACATGGATGCATCATGAATCATGACAAAATAAGAGCTTATTGATGTATTTTTTGAGTAATCAAGAAGTGATTCATGGTTGCGATTGACACATATGCTTTTGGCCAAGACTCGTGTCAAAAGGCTCAAAATTTTTGTAATTAGCATGATAGTCACTTAATAGCCTTAATGAGGGCTTTTTGCTTATTGATGTATTTTTTGAGTAACCAAGAAGTGATTCGTGGTTGCGATTGACACATATGACCATCTAACTTATGCTCTCATTTGTTTTGTCTTGTGTTGTTTGAAGGCTATTTTGTGTGTTTTTAAGTGTCTATGTTGGAGTTAGACATCTACGGAAGCACGCGAATAGCACAAGGAAGAAGAAGAAGCTTGGAGCACAACACACAATACTGAATGTATTACCACTAGAATGTACAAAGATAAGTAGTCCGTTAGGGCAATAGGCGTGTATATAAGACGATGGAACAAACCTCCTAAAGAAGGAAAAAAGTGACCCGACGGTCCTAGAGTGTTCACACATGTCACTGCCTAAATATATCAACAAATTCCCCCTTGGAAGTGACGCGGTGAACAAGGAGCTGGCACTCATGTATAAGGAAGTTCCAAGCTATGTGGAATCAATCGACAAAAGGAAGTAAGCCCGAAGCTTTGCGGAAAGCTTCAAACTTCTTCCTAGGCAGAGCCTTCGTAAAAAGGTCTACAATGTTCTCCTGCGTGGGCACATATGCCAAGTAGATCTCCCAACCTCTCTTTGACATAATGATAATGCACCTCAATGTGCTTAGTGAGAGCATGGAACACATGGTTCCTTGCAACTCCCAATGCGCTTTGACTGTCAATGAAGCTGGTGGTGGTAGAAGACTGACCAACACCCAAATCAGCCATAAGGCATCTGAGCCACACACACTCAATAGTCCCTGTGAAAGCTTTCCTATACTCAGCCTCACAACTGAAAGTGGCCACAGTAGGTTGCTTCTTGCTCAATACCAAGCATGAAGAAAAAACCACTGGTGGATACATGAGTGTCATAGCAAACAACCCAATCACTCTCAGAAAAAGCATGCAAATCTGGCGGTAGTGATCCCCCCTTGGATAAAACAATCCAAGTAGCCAAGTACCACTCAAGTAGCAAAAGATGTGCTTAAGCGTTTGCCAATGCTTGACACCTGGGCAATGCATAAACTTGCTCATCTCTGAGACAGAAAAACTTAATATCTGGCCGAGTAATGCATAAGTAAATCAAGCATCCAACAGCCTACTGATAGAGAACAACATCAAATGCATCCCTAGCATCATGAAGTCTCAATCGTAAACCTGTCTCCATAGGAGTGACAATAGGCTTATAGTCTTCAAGGCCAAAACATTGCAATAATGTGTCAATATATTTCGTTTGACACAAAGTCATTCCACCATTAATTTGCATAAACTGAATGCCCAAATAGTGATGCAAATGCCCCAAATTACACATCTCAAATTAGCCTTCAAATCAGCAATATGCGTGTCATGAGGACTAGGAGCAGCATGTCATCAACATAGACCACAATGATGAGAAGCACATCATTAGCATGCTTAACGTATAAGGTGCTTTCAGTTGGACTGTTCTCAAAACCATGTGCAATCAGATAGGCATGTATCTCTTCATACCAAGCACATGGTGCTTGCTTTAAACCATATAATGCCTTCTTTAACTTGCACACCTCGTTTTTATGCCCTTTCTACACAAAGCCACGGGGTTCAAAAACATACACTTCTTCATGTAAGTCACCATCCAAAAATGTTGTTTTAATGTCCAACTGATGCACATTCCAACCGTGATGAGCTGCAAGTGCACAGATACTATGGACAATAGTCATTCGGCAAGTAGGAGCAAATGTTTCATCAAAATCAATGCCTCTTTCCTACGCATAACCCTTTGCAACAAGCCTAACCTTATACTTGTCAACTGTTCCATCAAGTTTATGCTTCAGCTTGTATACCCACTTAGTGCCAATGGCCTTCTTGCTAGGAGGCAAGTCACATAAAGACCATGTATCATTTTTCATGATAGCATCATATTCAGATTGCATTGCAACCATCCAATGTTCAAAATTTTGTGCTTCATCAAATGAAACAGGCTCATTCTCATCACAGAGACTAGATGCAGCCATAACATAGCAATCTGATGCAAAAGAGGCACTATGAGAGGCTGAATGAGTACAATATGACAGAGGTGCATCTAATTTGCTATCACGCAAAGTCTGCACCAACCATTTTGGCATGGTTTTTGCCTGCTCAATATCAGCTCTCTCATAAAAAAGTGCATCATGTAAATTTGCATCAAAAATAGAATGATCTGCATCATCACATGAAACCTACAAAGGCTGAGAAGTTGCCTCATTAGGACTAGCACTAGACTCCACCTGTAAAAAGAGGTAGCAAAGTATCATACATATCTTTGGAGCTAACAGATGTCTCCTTAGTACGTGAAAGTAAAGGCTGAATAGCATCTTCGACAAAAACAACATCACGACTAACCAAAATGCATTTAGTCTGTGGATGATACAAATGATAGCCTTTGTTTTCAGAACTGTATCCAACAAAAACACATTTTATTGCTTTATCATCCAATTCCCTATGATGTTGTTCAGGCACTAATGCATATGCCAGACAACCAAAGACATGCAGATGAGCAACAGATGGCTTGCGACCATGCCAAGCCTCATATGGAGTGATAGACTGCAGTGCTTTAGTAGGACACCTATTAAGTATATATGCTGCACACATGACAGCCTCAAGCCAGAAACTATGTGGTAAAGTTGGACTCTTGACCATACACCTCGCCATCTCCATGAGTGACGTGTTCTTCCATTCATCAACTCCATTTTTTTGAGGTGTATACGGCACAGTACACTGATGTTTTATCCCACATTGAGCCAAAAATGCATTAAAGTCAGAAGACATATATTCCCCCCCTTGATCAGAATGGAAAGTGCCCATTTTTCATGCTGACAGATTTTCAGCCAAAATTAGAAATTGTTTGAAGCACATAAACACTTCGGACTTTGCCTTCAATGGATATATCCATGCATGCCTAGCAAAATCATCGATGAAAGTCACGAAGTAAAGATAGTTCCAAAAAGAAGATATCTGCATAGGACCACAAACATCACTATGTACAAGCTGCAATTTCTGAGTAGCCCAAACTAAACCATCTTTTGGAAAGGAGGAACGCTGCATTTTGCCCAAAATACAGGCTTCACAAACATGTTTTTTGGGTGCCTCAAGTTTGGGCAAAGAGGACACCATTTCAGATTTCTACAGGCATAACAAACTAGGAAAATTGAGATGATCAAAGCGTGCATGCCAAAGCTTTGCATCTGACATAGCCTGAGAATCATGTACTCCACATGCCGAATCATTTACGGATCTTTCATAGTCTATGAGCTTATACATCCCACGACATAAAATGCCAGAAGCAATAATGATATCACCATTTGATAGATCATGAATTGTACATCTGTCATCACAACCAAGCCAATCTTGGCTAATGTAGAAACTGATAAAATATTTTTCTTGATCCCTGGCAAAAACAAAGCATCCAACAAAGTGAAAGAACTACCATCAACATAAGTCAAAATGATCTTACCAACTCCCATAACAGGATAAGAGGAGTTGTTGGCGCATGTAATAGTATTCCCTGTAGGGAAGGCTTGAGTGAAGAGAAGAAACTGCACTACGAGGTAATATGTTTGGTCGCCCCACTATCAAAGTACCAAACATCTGAGTCTACTGCAGACATGCACTGCTCATGAGAAGATGGGTCAAAACTGCAAACAGTAGTAAATGCCCATTCTTCATCCTGTACAAGATTAGCAGACTGTGTTTTCAGTGTAGAGGCCTCTGCAACAACCATTCCAACCTCTTTCTTCTTTGCCTCTTTAGTAGCCAGTTTTGGACAGCTCTTAATGACATGATCATTTGGTTTACAATATTTGCAAAACAATTTCTGCTTTTCTGATTTCTTCTCATCTTTGTCTTTCTTCTTCGAATGTGTAGCATTTGCAGATTTCTGCTTACTACTAGAAGAGCTCCATTTTCCTTTGCCCTTCTGACTGGCGAGGAAAGCTTGATCTGCAACAAACATAATAGACCTATTTTGTCTAGACTAGTCTTCGTGCAACAAAACAGAAACTAACTCTTGAAATGTTAAGGCATTTGGATTGCCTTTCATAATCAAACGAAGAGTAGAAGCAAAACTCTGATATGAGTTGGGAAGACTATTCAGAACAATCTGCACAAGTGAACTATTAGGAAGGACCATTTGCAGAAATCAACTCTTTCTTCAAATCCTTGATCTTTGTCAGAAAACTGTCTATAGAATCACCTTCATTCATGTGCTCACTCTTCGGAGGTAAGCAACATGAACCTCATTCCTATCCTAGTACAATGTGGTAAGTGTATCCCAAGCATCCTTAACTATTCTGCAAGATCGAATATGAGGAATAATGGCACATTTGACAGACAAAAGTATCAATGCATGTGCCTGAGCATCTCTGCAATCCCAACAAAGTTTCTCTACAGTAGGTGCAACAGAAACAGCAACACGAATAGGAATCTATAGAATATCACCATCTTTGATACCATTTGCATTAGCTTCAGTACCTCTATTTGTAGGACTTGTATTCACAAGTGTAATAGGACGTCTTTCAACACCAATCACAATATTCCATAGTCCTTTTGCGACCAACACATGACACATCATATATGCCCACAATGGGTAATTTGTACCATCCAACTTATCCTCAAAAACCAACATATGAAATACATCACTACTTTCAACCATGGCCACTGACTAAAATACCACGATGTAGAAAAATGATTGTATATGAAAAAGTTGAACAAAACTACCTTGACGAGTTCTGCTAAACGTGTAGCAAACTTCAAGATGCTTATACTGGCGAACCAAAATTGGTATATATCTTTGGCACAAAAAGATGAAATAGCCTGCACAAGCACTGTGATGGTGTGTTTGAAGGCCAAAACAAGCTCAAATCGCAATTTTGGCACCACAGAGCGAAGATGTTTTGATCTTTGAAAGACCTTGAGTATGCTCATCAAATTTCGTGCGATTCTGAGACTGCAATCGGAGAGGTGTCAATGATGCCCTAGATGAAGCGGTGACCTACTCTGATACCAATTGTTGGAGCTAGACATCCGCAGAAGCACGTGAACAATACAAGGAAGAAGAAGAAGCTTGAAGCACAACACACAATAGTGAATGTATTACCACTAGAATGTACAAAGATAAGTAGTTTGTTAGGGCAATATGCGTATATATAAGCCGGGGGAGAAAACCTCCTAAAGAGGGAGAAAAGTGCCCTGACGGTCCTAGAGTGTTCATACACATCACTACCTAAATATATCAACAGTCTAAACTTCGCCATATCCCATTGTTAAGCTCTTTATGGCTCCTTGTTGAGCATAAGAGTAATAGGTTAGACCTTTTCTGAAGTTTATACAATCACAATCTTGTACTACGATCATGGGTGCAACTATCTAAGAAACCCCTTCTGGAACACCTTGATGGTCTTGAACCTTATCCTCTAGACTCAAGATCCAATTAAATTGACATGCAATTGTCGAAGAATTATTAAAGTGTTTTCAAGGTAAGAATGTGCTTGGTTCTTGTGTTGTAATGGCCTTGGTGTGATGTTTTCAAGTCTTGGATGTTCAAGAGGCACCTACAGCTCTAGCCTTTAACCATCCTTTCGGCACTCACTTCTATGCACCCAATCAATTTTCTTGCTCTTCAGATTGAAATTTGGGATCATTGGTAAAAACCACCACAAGTGCGTATGGTTACAATCTCTTTCACGTTTCTCTAAAAGAATGCATTAAGCACAATTGTAGAAACATCTTCCATCCGAGTTTTTCCAAACCTTTTCCTTGTTTATTTTGGGCATACCATCAAAGAGCTCAAACCATTGTATACACGTTCGTCACACAATGTTGAAGCATTATAAATGCATATGCAAATGATCCAAGCAATGACATGTACATTATGTAAAAAAATATGGCGCCATTGACTCCTAAAGAACCAACCCTTAATCAAGAGATGCATTGTCCATAAGAGGTAATGACAAATTTCAAGAACACTCTACCATGAATGCACAATACCATAATATTGATGATTGATCTATTTCTAATGTCAAACCAACCATCATACACAATACTATTACCAAGTATGTTTCATTTTTCATGGATCTTACAATAGATTACCTTCCATGAGCCTTACATCTGTACACAATTCCTATGATCTCAGTTGTTGGTATCATAGGGCTTGTAAGATTAATCTACCCCTCCAACAACTTGGAGTATTTCATATCTACCCCTCCGCAACTTGGAGTATTTCAATGAAGGGATTCTTACTTTCCAAAAGGGCATGTCCTTTGCAAAAGGAAAAAAGACGGGGAACCATACCTCCATCACTTCTAGCTTGGACATTTCAAGCTTTGCTTAATGGATTTGAAATCTTTGCCTTTTTGCTTAAATGTGTAGAGTAAGGCTCTCCAATTCCATGATCATCACATTTTGATGCATCCCAAGAGACTTGTCAAGTCCAAGTGAACCACCATGCACTTGCATATCTACAAAATTTTCACTCTTATATATTTTTTCCATGCAACTTTCAACTTAAATCTCTCACATCTTCATGTGCATGTTCACACTTGCTCACACTATATCCTTTTAGACCAAGTGTGCTCTCGTCCTATTTACTCCCTCATTATGGTGACAACATTTGCACCTAACTATTCAATTGCCCTTTGGCAAAGACTTTAGCTTAACTACAAAGTTCCGCTTTGCTTTAGCTTTGGGAGACATTTGCACAAGATAAAAAATGTCCAATTAGACTTTCAAGTCTCAAATAAGCCGTGTTTCTTACAAAGAATGATGGGTCATGGAAAGTTTATGTGCATTCACCTATGGATATACAACGTATTGAATTACCTAGCTCAAGGTGGTAAGATATAGTATGTACAATGCATTGAGCAACATGCTTTATCTGCATGATTATTTAATTGTGTTCATGGAGTTTTGCTTTTATGGTCTGCATGATACTTATAATATTTAATTAATCTTCATAATTCATATGCAGCTTGTGTTGGAAAACAATGTCACATTGTACATTAGTAAAGCAAAATCAAGTTTTTGCGAAAAAAACTAAAGTGATTTAATGGATTTTTCATAAAAGTGGACGCAAGGCAGCTGTGGGATTAATTTCTGTATAGAGACCAGCTTAGAGCACTATATGGTACACACACTTACTCCTGAAGAGTTCTCTTGCTGATGGTGCTGTTGGAAGCTGATTTATTGCTGTTGGGTGTCTATTTGCTGCTCCGTTTTCTTCTACATGTACATTCTACTGTGTGGCATGCAGATTCTTATAAGTTTGCTGCATATATTCAGTTCCACTCCTTTATTTACTGCTCTTCCAGGTTACTCCAGTCTTCTACTTCAAATAGAGAACTTCTTGTAGCCGAGTACATCAGAGAAGAAGTAATATTGAGGTTTTGTTGCAGATTGTCATATATACACACAACACGTAGGCTGTATATTTCTTGTACAAGCCTATTTATCATGACTTTTACACACAATATTCTTACAACTTTACGCACAATTCTCTCATATTTTGTAGGTTTATCCATTCCATATTTAGCCTCTGTGTGTATGTATGTATGTATGTTGGTTGTTGGTTGCTGGTTTTGATTCTTAAACTGAAAATTTCTTTTCAATTGATAGTGCATTTCCAAATTCAACGACATTCATGTTTCATACACTTTGTTTGTAAGTTGAAAATTATGAGGATATGTATATTTTGATTGAGGTGTCACCTTGAAGTGAAACATTTTGTATGGAAGTCCGTGAATTTAAAATCTTGGTCGATGCATAATAATATTGTCTGTCCAAATCTTTTGCCTTAGTATTTGAAACCCTTTCTTTGTAGGTTGAGATACATTCGAATCTATGGAAGTTTGTATATTCTGGTTGACATGTTATCCAAAGTTAAACTCTTTGTCTTTGAGTTATGTGAAATAATAAAATATCATATAATTGATTAGGTTGTTTGTTGACTTGCCCTGATCATGTTTAATTTAGTATGAAGGAGCGTGCTAATTTCCTTCCTACTTACCGGGGCACTTTTTTCCCTCTTTAGGAGGTTTTTTCCCCGGCTTGTATATATGCCCATAGCCCTAATCGGTTACTTATCTTTGTACATTCTAGTGGTAGCACATTCAGTATTGTGTGTTGTGCTCCAAGCTTCTTCTTCTTCCTTGTACTTTTCACATGCTTCCACAGACCTCGAACTCCAACAATTGGTATCACAGCGGGTCGCCGCTTCATCTAGAGCATCATTGACACCCCTCCAACCACAGTCTTAGAATCACACAAAATTTGGTGAGCATACTCAGAATGATTAGGAGATCAGAACTGATTCGCTTTATAGTGCCAAAATCACAATCTAAGCTTGTTTTGGCCTCTGAATGCACTATCGTAGTGCTTATGTAGGCCATTTCATCTTTTTGTGCCAAAGATATATATAGGTTTCGGTTCGCCAGTATAAGCGTCTCGAAGTCTAGTACAACTTTAGCAGAACTCGTGAGGGTAGTTCTGTTTAACTTTTTTAGATACAACCATTTTTCTGCATCAGGGTAATTTAGTCGGTGGCTATGATTGAAATCAATGATGTATTTTGTACGTTGGTTGTTGAGGATAAGTTTGACGGTACCAATTACCCATTGTGGCCTTATATGATGCAACATGTATTGGTTGCAAAAGGATTGTGGAACATTGTGCAAGGTGTTAAAAAACGTCCTATTACACCTACAAATATAGATATTGAAGCTGATGCAGATGGTGTTGAAGATGCTAATATTCTTCAGATTTCTGTTCATGTTGCGGTTCCTATTGCACCTACTGTAGAGCAAATCCGTTGGAATGGCAGAGATGCTCATGCACATGCATTGATAGTGTTTTCTATCAAACATGCCATTATTTCTCACATTCGCTCTTGTAGAACAACCAAGGATGTTTGAGATACACTTACCACATTGTTCCAAGCTAGGAATGAGGCTCGTGTTGCTTACCTCCGAAAACAATTGGAGAGTGAACATATGAATGAAGGTGATTCTATCGATGGTTTTTTGACAAAGATCAAGGATTTGAAGGAAGAATTGATTTCTGGTGATGAAGTCCTTCCTAACAGTTCACTTGTGCAGAATGTTTTGAATGGTCTTCCCCACTGATATAAGAGTTTTGCTTCTACTCTTCATTTGATGATGAAAGGCAATCCAAATGCCTTAAGATTTGAAGATTTAGTTTTTGTTCTGTTGTAAGATCAGTCTAGGCAGAACAGGTCTATTATGCGTGTTGCCCTTCAAGCTTTCCTGGCTATTCAGAAGGGCAAAGGTAAATGGAGCTCATCTACTAGTAAGCAGAAATCTGCAAATATTGCACATTTGAAGAAGGAAGATAAAGATGAGAAGAAATCAGAAAAGCAGAAATTGTTTTGCAAATAATGTAAAGAAAATGATCATGTCATTAGGAGCTGTCCAAAATTGGCTACAAAAGAGGCAAAGAAAAAAGAGGCTGGAATAGTTGTTGCAGAGGCCTCTACACCAAAAAAAGATATGCTAATCTTGTGCACAATGAAGAATGGGCCTTTACTACTGTTTGCAGTTTTGAACCATCATCTCCTAAACAATGTATGTTTGTAGTAGACTCAGATGTTTGGTACTTTGATAGTGGGGCAACCAAACATATTACCTCGTAGCATAGTTTCTTCACTTCACTCGAGCCTGCCCCTATAAAGAATACTCTCGCATGTGCCAACAACTCCTCTTATTCTGTCATGGGAGTTGGTAAGATCATTCTGACTACTGTGGATGGTAGTTCTTTCACTTTGTCGAATGCTTTATTTGTGACACGGATCAAGAAAAATCTATTATCAGTTTTTGCATTAGTCAAGATTGTCTTGGTTGTGAAATTTGTTGATGACAGATGTACAATTCATGATTTGTCAAATGGCGACATGATTATTGCTTCTGGCATTTTATGTCTTCGACTGTATAAGCTCATGGAGTATGAAAAATCTATGAATGATTTAGCATGTGCAGTACATGATTCTCAGGCTATGTCAGATGCAAAGCTTTGGCATGCACGCTTTGTCATCTGAATTTTGCTAGTTTGCTACGCCTGCAGAAATCTGAAATGGTTTCCTCTTTGCACAAACTTGAGGCACCTGGAAAACATGTCTGTGAAGGCTGTATTTTGGGCAAAATGCAGCATTTCTCCTTTCGAAAAGATGGTTCAGTTTGAGCTACTCAAAAATTGCAGCTTGATCACAATAATATCTCTGGTCCTATGGAGATATCCTCTTTTGAAAACTATCTTTACTTCATGATGTTCATTGATGATTTTTCCAGGCATGCATGGGTATATCCATTGAAAGCAAAGTTTGAAGTGTTCATGTGCTTCAAACTTGTTTTGGTTTTGGCTGAAAATTTGTCATCATGTAAAATGGGCACCCTCCGTTCTAGGGAATATATGTCTTTTGAATTTAATGCATTTTTTACTGAACCTAGGATAAAACATCAGTGTACAATGCCATATATACCTCAACAAAATGGAGTTGTTGAACGAAAGAACATGTCACGGAGATGGTGAGGTGTATAGTCAAGAGTCAAGCTTTACCACATAGTTTCTGGCTTGAGGCTATCATGTGTGCAACATATGTACTTAGTAGGTGTCCCACTAAAGCAATGCAGTCCATCACTCCATATGAGGCTTGGCATGGTCGCGAGCCATCTGTTGGTCATTCGCGTGTTTTTGGTTGTCTGGCATATGCATTAGTGCCTGCAATACATCACAGGAAATTGGATGGTAAAGTAGTAAAATGTATTTTTGTTGGGTACAGTTCTGAAAGCAAATGCTATCATCTATATCATCCATAGACTAAATGCATTTTGGTTAGCCGTGATGTTGTTTTTGTGGAAGATGCTATTCAGCCTTTACTTTCATGTACAAAGGAGACATCTGTTAGCTCCAAAGACATGTATGATACTTTGCTGTCTCTTTTTACAGGTGGACAGTCTAGTGTTGGTCCTAATGAGGCAACTTCTCAGCCTTTGCAAGTTTCATGTGATGATCCCGATCATTCCATTTCTAATGCAGATTTATATGATGCACTTGTTGATGAGAGTTGATATTGAGGAGCCAAAAGCTATGCCAAAATGGTTGGTGCAGACTTTGCATGACAACAAATTAGATGCACCTCTATCATAACATACTCGTTTAGGCTCTCATAGTGCCTCTTTTGCATCAGATTTCTATGCTATGGCTACATCTAGTCTCCATGATGAGAATGAGCCTGTTTTGTTTGATGAAGCACAAAATTATGAAGATTGGATGGCTACTATGCAATCTGATTATAATGCTATAATGAAGAATGGTACCAAGTCTTTATGTGGCTTGCCTCCTGGCAAGAAGGCCATTGGCATTAAGTGGGTATACAAGCTAAAGTGTAAACCTGATGGAACAGGTGACATATATAAGGTTAGGCTTGTTGCAAAGGGTTATGCACAGGAAAGAGGCATTGATTTTGATGAGACCTTTGCACCTGCATGCCGAATGACTACTGTTCATAGCATCTGTGCACTTGCAACTCATCATGGTTGGAATGCACATGAGTTGGACATTAAAACAACATTTCTAAATGGCGACTTGCCTTGAAGAATGTAAGCCTTATGCCACTCCTATGGAGACATGTTTACGATTGAGTCTTCATGATGGTGGAGATGCCTTTGATACTATTCTCTATTAGCAGGCTGTTGGATGCTTGATTTACTTATGCATTACTTGACCGAATATTTAGTTTTCTATCTCATAGATGAGCAAGTTTATGCATTTCCCAGGTATCAAGCATTGGCAAGTGGTTACGCGTATATTTTGCTACTTGAGTGGTACACGACTACTTGGATTGTTTTATCCCAAAGGGAGATCACTACCGCTAGATTTGCATTCTTTTTCTGACGGTGATTGGGCTAGT
This sequence comes from Ceratopteris richardii, assembly GCA_020310875.1. Classification (NCBI taxonomy): domain Eukaryota; kingdom Viridiplantae; phylum Streptophyta; class Polypodiopsida; order Polypodiales; family Pteridaceae; genus Ceratopteris; species Ceratopteris richardii. The sequence continues at coordinate 68,722,601 of CM035429.1, read as the reverse complement.
TGCTATGACACTCGTGTGCCCACTAGTGGCTTTTCCTTCATGTTTGGTAGTTCATGTATATCTTGGTTGAGCAAGAAGAAGCCCATTGTGGTCACTTCCAGTTGTGAGGCTAAGTATAGGACAACTTTCACAGCGACTGTTGAGTGTGTTGGCTGATTTGGGTGTTGGTCAGTCTTCTGCCACCACCATCTTCACTAATAGTCAGAGCGCATTGGAAGTCATGAGGGACCCTGTGTCTTAAGGCTGATTTGGGTGTTGGTCAGTCTTCTGCCACCACCATCTTCACTAACAGTCAGAGCGCATTGGAAGTCATGAGGGACCCTGTGTTCCACGCTCACACTAAGCACATTGAGATGCATTATCATTATGTTAGGGAGAAGTTCTCTGTTGAAGAGATCAGCTTGGCATATGTGCCCACATAGGAGAACATTGCAGACCTTTTCACGAAGGCTTTGGTTAGGGAGAAGTTTGAAGCTTTCCACAAAGATTTCGGCTTACTTCCTTTTGTGGATTGATTCCACATATCTTGACACTTCCTTATACAGGAGTGCCAACTCTTTGTTCACCGCATCACTCCCAGGGGGGATTTGTTGATATATTTGGGTAGTGATGTGTGTGAATACACTAGGACCACCTGGGCACTTTTTTCCCTCTTTAGGAGGTTTTTTCCCCTGGCTTGTATATACGCCCATAGCCCTAATGGGTTACTTATCTTTGTACATTCTAGTGGTAATACATTCAATATTGTGTGTTGTGCTCCAAGCTTCTTCTTCTTCCTTGTGTTGTTCGCGTGCTTCTGTGGACCTTGAACTCCAATAATTGTCACATGTGCATTGTGACCATTTATTGTGCATGAATGTCTAAAAACATGGATTTAATCTTTATTTGCATCAAATGCTATTTGATTTTGCTTATGATTATCATTGTCAAGGGAGCACTAGATTGTGCTCTCCGACTACACTAGAAAAGATTACGGAAATGTACTTTTTATTACAAGATCATCCACGTAGGGGAAACAATACAAGGATATGTAATTGATACACGAAGTCCCACAACCGGGGACCGATAGGTATGCAAAACTCGAATAGAGATGATATACAAACTGTTAGTATATGATCAATGTCTACCCCTCATGATTGTATGCACATTTTGTAAGGCCCCCATTATGAGGAGAAGCCAAGTGTGCATTACCATATTGATGAGAATCCCAACTTGCATGTTGGATGGTCATATTGGACCATGTAAGGTATTGTAAAAAAGGGAGTTACTAGGGTCCCCAATTGTGGGGTATGGGGCAACCGTGAGCAGCCCCGGTTGGGGGTCCAAGGGAGCCAACGGGCCCCCTGGTAGGGGTCCAGAGGCAGCGCCCCGATGCGATGGCAAAGGGAATATTCCATGGAATATTCCTTGTCGGAGTAAAAATTCATTCATATTTGTTAGGTCAATTCAACCGACCTAAGCCGTGTATGGAAATTACATGGGCGGTGGCCGCTCACGCTCTACCGCCCATGTATAGCCGTCCACGGAAGGCCACCCATGATCCTATATATACATGACTTCTACACTAACTGAGACATCAAATTGAGCCAACATACCTCTACCTTGTATCTCCCTATCTAGAGTTGTCTAGATCACCATTTAAGCTCTACCTTGAGAGTGCATGGGTGGACAATGCCATCATATTTGTACTTGCTGTTAGTACAAAATTGTTGAGATTCTCCTATATCTGTTATCTTCTCTGTTACTGCTCGTGTTATATTGCATAACTATTGTCTTATATGGTGTCAGAGCCGTAAGGTTCGAATAGCTTGAGAAGTATCACTATTTTAGCCTACTAGCAGACTAGAATATCAATAGTTTATTCGAGTGATTACATGATGGATCCATCGTCGAACACTGGTCTTGGTGCTTCAGCTAATGTTAATGCTACACCTATTGGAATTCGCCCACCTGCATTCACTGAAGGGAAGTTGGATGGAACCAACGATACACTCTAGGAGTTCAAAATTTCTGTGATTTTGGATTCCTATGAATTACTTGACACATTCATGGGACCAATGGGATTGGATCTAGAGCATATACCAGTTGAAGATCCAACAAATTCAAGATTGATGATTGAGCCAGATCCAGATCTTCTACAAGCTTGGAAGAGGCGGAATGCTGGTGCATTATGTGCAATCATGACTAGTGTAAGTGATTCTGTGCTTACTTTAGTTCAATATACTACTAAGGCACATGAGGCTTGGGGCATATTAGCTCGTCAATATGAGACCAAGAACCACACTAGGATACAAAATTTAGAAAATCAGTTGGCAAATGAAAAGCATTCTGATTCTGAAAAGGCTGAAGATTTTATCAAATGGATAAAACATCTTCAAGATCAATTGGCTACAGTTGGTGTTGTTATAACACAAGAAGAGCTAGCTCGAAGATGTGTATGTGTTCTTCAAGCAAAGTATGATGGATTAGTAACAACCCTTAATACTTAGGTAAGACCAACTCCCCCTACATTTGAAGAGTTTTGTGCTATGCTTTTAGAAGAGGAGATGCCGTTGAAGAATCAGCAAAGTACAAGTGATGCTGCATTCTCAACAAATGCAAAAGGTAAAGGCTCTTCCGATGGATCAAAGAAGAAGCCAAAGAAGAAAAAGCTCATAGGAAGTTGCTTCTATTGTGAAAAGAAAGGCAATGCCATCAAGGATTGTAGAAAGAAGCAAGTTGATGAATGGAATGAGATTGTAAAATCATCATGGAAGAACAAAGAGTCTGCAAACAACACAGAGCTGGAACTATAGGTAGCTATTGAAGAGGTATGCTCATTTGCTCAAGCTTATGTTGATGAACCATGGATTTTAGATAGTGGAGGTTCTCGCCATATGGCTAGTAAAAAGGATTGGTATAGTTCCCTAGTGCCTCTGCAGGAATCCATCAATGTAGTGGTGGGAAATGACTCCAAGTGTCCAGCGGAAGGAGTTGGAACCATCACTTTTATCACTTCTCTAGGTGTTGAGAAAAATTTATCCGATGTTCTCTATGTACCTACACTTAAAAGAAATTTTTTGTCAGTTTCTACAATAGGAGATCGTGGACTCGAAGTTCACTTCAATAAGAGTGGTGCAAAGATCATGGGTTCATCAGGTAATGTAGTAGGTAAAGGCATAAGACGTGATAACTTGTATGAGTTAAGTGCCTTAATTGCTACAGAAGATAAAGATGTAAGCAAGTTATGGCACCGATAATTTGGGCATCTTTGATTTGCAGTTTTGAAGGAGATGCAAAGAACAGGTATGGTTGCTCATTTGCCTGCATTTTTAGAGTTGCATGAAACTTGTGAAGCTTGTATGATGGGCAAGCAACAACAAAAGGCATTTCCAAGAGAGACCAACAATTGATCTCAAGCTCCTCTAGATTTGATACATGTTGATCTCTACGGTAAAATGTCTACACCTGCTTTAGCAGGATCTTTCTACTTTTTGCTGTTAGTCGATGATTATAGTAGAAAGATGTATTTCATTTGAGAGAAGGCTGATGCTTTTGAAAAATTTAAAACATGGCATAAGTATGTGGAAAATGAATCAGGAAAGAAACTAAAGAAATTCAGAATAGATAGAGGAGGTGAATTCTTGTCAACAGACTTCAATGATTACTGTAAGGAGCATGGTGTGAAAAGGAAACTTACCATAGCTCATACACCTCAACAAAATGAAGTTGAGCATAGGAACAAGGCAGTAGTTGAAATGGCTCACTATATGTTAAAGGCTCAAGAAATGCTTGATTCGTTTTGGGCAGAAGCAGTCAATACAACTATCTACATCCTTAATCGAAGCTACATGAAAGCACTGAAGGGGATGACTCCTCAAGAAGCATATTCTGGTAAAAAGCCTTTAGTTTTGCATTTCAAATTTTTTGGTTGTTTTTGTTATGCACATATTCCTAATTCAACAAGATCAAAGTTGGATTCAAAAAGCAAAAAGTGTGTCTTCCTAGGATATAATGAAGAGTCTAAAGCATACAGGTTGTGGGATCCTGAGGCGAGGAAGATTTTTGTCAGTCGAGATGTGGTCTTTGATGAACAAACATACTTAGTAGAAGATAAAGGTAAATCTACTATCTCATCAAATGGAGAAATATCTCACCTTGTGCCTATCAAAAGACAGGTTAAAGTTGAGGAGGAGGAAACATCTGATGGAGAAATTTCCTCAGTAAAAAGCCAACCAGTTGTAGCTGCACAGCATAAGCCACTACCAAAGTGGGCACAACAACTCTTTGATGATCACAATCCAAATGTAGATATACCAAAATCATCCTCAAATGGATTATGAAGATCAAAGAGAATAGAGGAGCAAAGAAGAGCCTCAGAACACATTGTTAACATGGCTCTAATGGCAGATATCATGGGATCGATAAAGGAACCTACCACCATTGAGGAAGCCCTTCATGATCCAAGTTGGAGAGCGGCAATGCAGTCTGAGTATCATAGTATACTAAAAAATGATACATGGGATCTAGTTGACTTGCCACCAAAGAAGAAGGTAATAGGTACTAAATGGAATTGAAAAGCTAAGTATAAAGTAGATGGAACATTAGAAAAGTGTCACACAATCCTAGTAGGAGATGGTTGAACCACACCCTAAGAGAGAGGATTAGGAAGTAATCCTCAACCATGGCTTTTGGGGCAAGTGGTTAGCCCATCGCACTCCTAACCGGGAGGTTGTGAGTTCGATTCCCGACATTGGTATCACCTAGTTGAGAAATTGGGCTTGGTGGACGGCAGAGCGATGTAGCACATGACAAGGTACATCTTGTCAGGGTACACTTGTCAGGGTACATAGTGGCAGGGTACATCCAGACAAGGTACACCTGTGGGCACTTGGAAGAAGCACTTATCCGTGGTGAGTGTGAATCTAGTCTTAGATGAAGGTGCATGGGCTTTTAGGCACCCATAGAGGGGGGTAGGATAGGTCCAAAATAGGTCCATGTGTTAGAGTTTGAGTTGGTGGAAGCGCTCATGCATGGAAAGTGGGTCCAAGAGAGTTCGAAAGGTCCACAAGTGAGCATTGAGGGCAATGCTCAGTCTAAGGGGGAAGGAATGTCACATAATCCTAGTAGGAGATGGTTGAACCACACCCTAAGAGAGAGGATTAGGAAGTAATCCTCAACCATGGCTTTTGGGGCAAGTGGTTAGCCCATCGCACTCCTAACCAGGAGGTTGTGAGTTCGATTCCCGACAAAAAGTATAAGCCAAGATTAGTTGCACAAGGTTTTTCACAAATCGAAGGATTTGATGTTCAAGAAACTTTTGCACCAACAACACACATGACAACTATTCAGACGGTACTTGTAGTAGCTGCACAAAAGGCCTGACCTATTTTCCAGATGGATGTCAAATCTGCATTTTTTGAATGGTCACCTCAAGGAGGAGGTATATGTATCTCAACCACCAAGTTTTGAGGTGCCCAATTTAGAAAATAAAGTTTGCAAGTTGAAGAAAGCTTTGTATGGACTTAAGCAAGCTCCACGGGCTTGGTACCAATGGATATATAATTTTTTTTAAAATATGGGTTTTGAAAGAAGTACTTCTAATGCTAACTTGTATGTAACAAAAAGGGATAGCAAGATAGTTTTTGTCATTGTATATGTAGATGATTTGATCATTACAGGAGATCATCAAGAACTCATCAATCGAACTCGAATTAGCTTGGGAATTGAGTTTGAAATGACAGACTTAGGTCTACTCTATTTTTTTTTTTGGGAATTGAAGTATGGCAAAGGAAGGATGGCATTTTCATCTCACAACAAAAATATGCCAAAGAATTTCTCAAGGCATTTGGAATGATAGACTGCAAACCAACTAGCACACCTATGAAGTTAAATCATAAGCTATCTATGGATGATAACATGCCTGATGTAGATGCTAAGAAGTATAGGAAGCTCATTGGAAGCCTTTTTTTTTTGTGCAGCACTAGACACATTTGCTATGCTATTGGAGTGTTAAGCAGGTGTGAGCCGTCGGAATGTAATCCTGAAAAGTCACATGCATACCGAAAGGGCGTGGCGCAACATTTGTAACTTTTTGATTAATGAAAAGAAGCGTGTGTGAGAAAGAAGGTGTGTCGTCGGACTGTGGTCTCGGCGAATGCCTGAAGAGGAGTGCAACGCACATTATGGATATCCTATGTACTCTGAGTATTTTTGTCTCTCTCCTATTAAGTTCAGTAATGTGTTAAGTTTGATGAAGTATTAAGTTAAGTGACATTTCGTTAAAGTTACGAAGCGCGCGTTTATGTGTATTGCGGTGAAGAACATTGTAATGTGCAGAACAAATATTTGAAGGATAGTTAATTTGGAGCGATAAGCTGGTGTAGTAGCATATAATTGAATTGAATCTATAGATTTGGGAAAATACAAACAAGGCCTCTGTTTACAGACCCCTAACCATCGCAAGAACCTAGATTTGATAAACAGTGTAAACATTAGTTTAACACTGGTGCCGTCTGTGGGAAATGGAGTAGCCAGTTGAAGAAAAGGTTAAAGATCCACGAAGAATTCTTTGATATATGCCGGTAACACGCTCCGGTGAATCTTATCCTAAATATCAAAGTGATCCACATCACTGGGAAGTTCTGAATTTGTTAGGAACACCCTCTGGTGGTAGAAGCAAAGAACAATCAAGTTCAGTTGCAGAAGGTCCAGTCCAGCAAGCCAGTGGCAATTCTAGTGGCAATTCGGTGTTGTGTAGAAGTAGTTCGATAGAGTGCGACAATAATCCGGTGCGTTCCAGTGATACTCCAGTACATTTTGAAGACCGTACATTAGTTTCTGGTTGTATCTCGACATTATTTGGTGACAGTTTAGCGTTACCAAGTGACAATTCGGTGATCTCCAGTGACCATTCTGTGCTCTCCGATGACAATTCGGTGATAGTGCACTATTGTTCGGCAGGAATTTACTCCATTCACCATTTTTAGGTGCAAGTTTAGCCAATTTCAGCACTAAGGGTGAGAAAGGGCTGTTAGATTTTGAGCTAAGTAATTGGCTCAGAGACATTTTTGGACCGAAAAGTTGGCAAAGTGATCATACGATCTAGGAACAGCAAGAAATCTGTCCCCAAAGTTCAAGCATCATGAGTAGTTCACAGCAACAACAACAACAACAACAACAATAGCAACAACAACAACAACAACAACAACAACAACAACAACAACAACAACAATAACAGCAACAACAACAACAACAACAACAACAACAACAACAACAACAACAACAACAACAACAGATTATTCCACCACGTCCGGTGCCAGCCGAAGTCACGTACACAAAATTTAGAGGTTTTTCGAGAGATGATCCCAACGCGCATGTGTGGACATTTGAAATTAATTATGTAGTTTTGAATTACCCAACAGACCCTGCTTATAAGGCCATTGTGTTCCAATCAACTTTGGTTAATGAAGATGCTTGTTGGTTAGCCGAGTATGACTTGAATAATTTCCGGCAGTATGATGATGTGAAGGATGTATTTTTGCAACGATTCCGGTTAAAGAAAAACCCAGCAGAAATTTTTGATTACCTGCAGAATAATAGGCAGAAGCCACACCAGAATGTACAAGACTATGCCACTCTATTCGGGAATCATTTATGGCAGTTACCACCAACACATGCCAATTTACCAGATGACGTCATCACTCAGTGGTTCATAAACAGATTAAATTCCCAATTGAAACAGATTATGATCATACGATATGTGGGAGGAATGACCTTGGATGCCATAATCGCTATGGTGTTACAGTTAGAAAATAAAGTGGGTGGATTCATTGAAGATCTAGAGTGGTTGAAGGCGTCCAAGCATTCAAACCAATATCCTCTGAAACAAATTTATTGTACTAAATGTAAAAACACAGGACACAATAGCTCAGCCTGCGCTTTGAATCACATGTATTGCTCCATTTGCCATACCACGGACCACGCTACGAAGACCTGCCCTTATAAGACAAAGGTACAGAGTAAAGCATCTGTCAATGCTATCATTCAAGAACAAGGGCAACCGGCCAGTCATTACGTACCACCACAAATGAGGAATACTCCTTACCAAGGATACAAGAATTATCGAGGAGTATGGTCAACTAACTCTGGACAAACGTGGTGGAATGCGGGTCCATCAGGTGAAGGTGCATCTCTTCCACCACCTAAATGTCATTTTTGTGGTGAAATAGGGCATATACGTAGGTACTGTAAAGATGCAGCCGAATATGATAAAAGGAAAAAGGAACCACAACACCCGATGGTAAATATGGTGTATATTTCAACAGTAGATACTCAAACGGCAGTGGTGCAAACACACTCAGGAAAGCAATTACAGCCAGCTGTGGAGGTTTTTGAACCTGGAATTCGTGAACAATAGAAGGTGTTTACTAAAGCAAGCAAGTGGGCAACCCAGGAACAAACTATTTTTCCTGACCCAGTTCTGGTGATGCAGCAAAGTATACCGCAAGCAGTACTGGAAGGAAGGAAGCAAATCACCGCTATACCGGAACCCCCATCGGACTCCGTACCAGAAACAGCAAAATTTGATCCGGTGTGGGATGTCTTATCCAAGGCATCCATCGCACTACCATTAGGACAATTATTGGCTTTGGTTCCTGGCATGCGACAACAGCTCCAGTGATAGGTCAGTCCAGGACTTTCATGTGCTCCTTCGACAGCAACAATTCAGCCCGAACTTGATCCGACGGTGGATCATACGATGCCCTTGATTATGGTGTGGTATAAGAATCATAAAATCACTCAAGTATTAATTGATGGAGGTTCCGGTGTAAATATTGCAATGGTAGCACTTTGTCAACGGATGGGATGGACACAAATCGAACCTATCCAATTTTTTGTCCGAATGGCTAATCAATCCCGAGTTCATCCGGTTGGATTGGTGCCAGATATTCCTATTACTCTTCAAGGAGTTGTCTTTAAGATGAGCTTTGTTGTTTTGGAATTACCCGAATCCAGCCTTGACTATAACCTGCTCTTTGGATGACCATGGTTAAAGCAAGCTAAGGTAGTTCAGGATTGATTAGCACATGCATTGATCTTTAAGAATAATCACCATAAATATGTCGTTCCATTGGATGACATGAAGCCGTGTGGCTTGCATGCACGACCATATGTAGTCGAACCAGTACACATGCTGGATGGTCTTTCAGATGATGAAGAGGAAGCTTTTCTTAAAGCCAACAAGGATCTGATGGCACTCGGAACTGTGGACTTACAAATGGTTGCAGATAACTAGAGTTCGGAGGCTTGTACGGTCGTACCACTGACTGGAGCGCTTGAACAAAGTGCCGCACATACCTTGGATGATACGACACTCCAACAATTGCTTCAGCCAGTTGATGATTTGACCATGCCCCGACAGTTCTACGTACTGGAAGGCCAATTGGTTACCTGCAACTTAGGTGATTAAACTAATCCATGGCCAGTAAAGATTAAGGCGGGACTATCAGAGACCTTCCAAGATAACTTACTGTAGTTATTACGCAAATTCTCTGATGTGTTTGCATGGGATTACCGGGATATCAAGGGGTTGGATCCGCGCATTTATCAACATCAGGTTATGTTGAAACTAGATGCTCAGCCTATTAAACAACCCAGCTATAGGATGAATCCTCACTATGCGGCCCAAGTCAAAGCAGAATTGGATCGATTGCTAAAGGTTGGGTTTATTGTCCCTATCGAGCACGCAGAGTGGATTTCCCCCATTGTCATAGTCCCTAAGAAGAATAAGCATTTACAGATATGTGTGGACTATCGGAAATTAAATGCAGCAACAGTACCTGATCCATTCCCTCTATCGTTTTTGGACACAATGTTAGATGATGTGACAAGTCGCGAGATGTACTCCTTTTTGGATGGATATAGTGGTTATAACCAAGTACGAATGGCGGAGCAGCACATTCCAAAGACATCATTTATAACAAATTGGGGTGTTTATGCGTGTATAGTGATGTGGTTTGGTCAGCAAAATGCTCCAAGTACGTTTCAGCGCTGTATGCAGGAATTTTTCTCTCCTTATCTAACCACATTCATGAGAGTTTACTTGGATGACTTCTCCTTATCCGGTGATACTTCGGTGCATCTGTACCATTTATGGTGCTATTTTTCAAAGTGTCAAGAATACCGTTTGTGCTTAAACCCAAATAAACCTGTATTCTCAGTATCTTGCGGCAAGTTGCTAGGGCACATTATCTCAAAACAGAGGATTCAAGTTGATCCAGATAAAGTGAAGGCAGTACTGGAGCCACCTGCTCCCAAGACACCCAAAGAAGTGATGCGCTTCTTGGGACAAATTCGGTGGCATGGATGACATTTGCGATGGCTTGCTCATCTGGCCACGCCACTCAATCGACTGATAATCACTACTCCCCGTCAGTTTGAATGGACTGAGGCCTGTCAACTCTCTTTCGATCGGTTGAAATCACTGTTAACACAGACACCTATTTTAGCACCAAACTGGGAACTCCCCTTCCATGTCTTTGTGGATGCGTCCGATATTGCAATTGGAATCATGTCGATGCATCAAACAGAGAAATGTTTCCGTCCAATGTATTATGTGAGTCGCAGATTAGCTTCGGTAAAGCAAAATTATTCAGTCACGGAACGTGAATGTCTCGGATTAGTGTATTCGGTGAAGAAATTTCGGCATTATTTATTGGGATGCGGCTTCACCTTTCATGTCAATCATGCAACCTTGGTATACCTTGTTCGCCAACAACATTTGGGAGGAAGGTTAGTAAGATGGGTATTGTTGCTCCAAGAGTTTGATTATTCAGTAGTACATCGACCAGGGTCTGCGCATGCACTTGCCGATTTTCTATCTCAGTTGGATTTCGATGAACTCCCAGAAGGAGTTGACGATACCACACCTGCTATCTATGCAACTGAGACCGTATAGGATGATCAACAAGAATTGCCGGTAAAATCCTCCTATTATGACACTTTGATGCTTTTCTTGACCAGTGGATGTCCTCCCGGCACGGCCTCTGCTGCTGCTCGCCATAAACTGGCCATGTATAGTCGACGATTCCCACTAATTGTAGGGCAGTTATATTACATGGTCGAGAGTGTAGCTCAGATGTGTTCCACCACACGAAATTGCTTCAGTAATCACAATGGCTCATTCTACCCCAACTGGAGGTCATTTTGCGGTTGACTTGACCCACTAGAAGATTTGCGATAGTGCGATGAGTATCAACATTCGGGTCAACCTTTACAGAGACATTACTTTCTGCTCCAACCACTTTTCCTCTTAAATCCTTCCAAAAATGGGGCTTGGATTTTATCGGACCCATAACAACTCTTGCTATACTTACCAGTAACATATATATTCTTACCTGCATGGATTATGCAACTCGGTGGGCAGAAGCTTGGGCTCTACGATCAGCTCAGTGGTTGCGGTCGCCAAATGTTTGATGAAAGATATTTTTCCATGCTACGGTTTACTTTTGGAGATTGTGACTGATCAAGGTACACACTTTGCAAACACATTAATGAAAGTGCTTACTCATACCTTCCAGATTGTCCATAAATTCAGTTCCCCATACTACCCACAAGCGAATGGCCTCGTCGAGAGCACAAACAAATCTCTATTGAACATCTTAAAGAAATTGGTATTAGATTGCCCGGAGAGATGGGACCAATTCCTACCTGCCGTATTATGGGCTTACCATACAACATATAAAGTGGTGACCCGAACAACTCCCTTTAAGTTGGCCTATGGTTTGGAGGCAATTTCTCCTATGGAACTAGTGGTTCCTAGTCTGCGAGTGGCATTAGAACAGAAATTACTACCAGAAGAATCATTCCCTTTCCGATTGGGTGCTTTACGGTCTCTGGATGAATAGCGCCTTGAGAGTTTTCTGGTGCTGTAGGAAGTTCAGCTCAGACAAGCAAGAACTCACGATCGTTTCCTTAAAACCCCCGTGTTTACCATCAACCAATTAGTGCTATTTTATAATGCTAAATCTAATCGATCCGCCGGAAAGTTTAAATTGCGTTGGTTCAGTCCCTATCGCATTGCCCAACAAGTGGGACTAGCAACTTTTCGGTTATCCACCTTAACTGGTACCCTTCTTCCTAATGCGATCAATGGATCGAACCTTCGTCCATATTACTCACCACCTTCATCCTCATGATGCGTGATCGGTATTTTTTGCCCAACAAGTGGGACCAACAACTTTTCGGTTATCCACCTTAACTGGTACCCTTCTTCCTAATGCGATCAATGGATCGAACCTTCGTCCATATTACTCACCACCTTCTACCTCGACGTTCCTGTCCTTTCTGTGTTATTTTGGTTGACCGCTTGATCGTAATCCTTTAGTTTTCTTACCTAAGCATGATTAGTAACCGCCTTCTGTGTCCCCGATTCTATTAATGCATGCATGTCACCATTATTTTTCAACATTGCGTGATGATTAGGTTTCTTTTCGTATGATTCTTCTAGTGTTTCTACTTAATCCTGTTCTTCACGCTGTTATTCGCTATTGCATCCTTGCCCCTGTACTACCTGTGCTATTGTGTGTTCTGACTGTGCCATGGAAGCTCTAGCAAACATCGTTACCTTCTGTGCTGGTCTCGCTCTGGATGTGAGCGAGTTCTTGCGTGCTCGAGGTCTCCTGGACTTCGCTGAATTGCCTTGGCATTCAGTGGAGTGCCATCCATTCTGTGCACAGATAATCTCTGCCATTGCGGCTACGCCTGCTAAAGAACAATGCTGGCCACTGGCATGTTTGAACCCCCGCGTTGTTGTTACACTGAGCACAGTCGCTGAGGGATTCCGTCTCCCTCAGGAGGGTCTAGTCGATGGACCTCTCTTTCCTATGGCGACAATGAAGGAACTCTTCCCCAGGCACTCGTCTAACGAGTTTGCCATTTTATGTTGTCCCGAACCAAAGCGCACCATACTTCAATTCCTAGTAGCTGCCCTAAATCTACAAAAACGCACTTACGGCATCTCTCGCCCATTTTTACTCCATGATCGATACTGCAGCATGAGAGGCTGTTGATTTCACTTCTTTCTTTTTTCGATGCATTCACCGCGAATGCCAAGCCGTTTCGAAGCAATTAGCCAAGAATGAGATCCCTAAGACTCGTTTGCCGCACCTCATCACGTTCCTCCTCCCGACAATTCAGGCCGCACAACCTCCTCCTTTACCTACAATTCTATTACATGAGGAGTCTACACAAATGCTGGAGGACGATGATGATGAAGATCTTCTCCACTTCTTCCAGCACAAGTGCAGACGCATCAGTCCATCCCAAAGTCAAGTGCAGGAATCAACCGCTGTACAAGAGGTTGAAGTCTTCCATGATACAGCAACGTCATTACAGGTAGCATCTGCCCAATCTTCTCCTATTAAGCAGCAGGATACGGATGTCAGCATGGAAGATGTGGCTGAAACTTCACAACGGGATGAAGTACAACACCAGGATGATATGGTTGTGAAGGAAATAGTGGATGATAGTATTGCCCTTGTTTGTCATCTATCATCCTCACAATTAAAAGATGTTCAAGCCGACACGGTCAAGCAACAACAAAGTGCTGAACAGGCAGTTACCGAAATTGCCATTGTTTCATCGTTACTCCAACACGAAACATGCATTCTCCTTGTTCAGACACCTCTCCTTCCTCTTCCCCTTCCAACCACATTTCTTGTCACTATTGCTGCTTCTCCCTCCTCGCCTCCTACCGCAATCCGTGAGGTCGTGCCCAAAGTTCCTTCTTCTCCTAACTACTCTCCACCATCGTCTCCACACCTCCTTTCTTCCCAACCATCGCAGCCTACACCTTCTATTCCCACCCCAGTTATGTTCACCGAAATGGCGTCCATGGGCCAGTTTTTAATTCAGTTATCCCAGCAATTACCCCTTCAATTGCAGACGGCACAACAGACTATTCGTTAGGAGCTGCAAAGCAAAGTAGAATTGTGGAAGCTGATATAGCGCCCCTCCAGGAAGAACTCCTTGAAGCTAAAATAGATCTTCACTCCCTACAAACCCAAATCCAACGATTGTAGGAATAATTGACAGAAAAAGATCCTCTTATTGCTAATCAAGACGCAGAAATTAAGGGATTAAAGCAAGAAGTTGCAGATAAACAAGATGCCATGATTGCGTTAGGCAATGAACTTCATGCAACAAAGGATAAGATCAGTATATTAGAGGAAGCTTCTCAGACGCTTGCTACGAATGTAATAAACGCTGAGAAAGAACTCAAGGAGGTTACAGAAGAGCTTTTCCACAAAAGTCGTTTGATGGAAGAAGAGATTGGCCAAAACATTAAATTGAAGAAGGAGATTGAAGCAATTCAAAAGGAAAGAGGATATTTTTACAAGACAATGCAGTTTCAATATGAATAACTCGAGTGCAAGGAAAAGCAATTAGGCATTCAAGCTGAGAGATTATCCAGAATCGATGCTGACATTGCAGAAATGAAGTTGCACAGAGATGCTGCTCTTGCTAACGATTTCTACTTACAAGAAGCATTTTTGCTGACTCAGGCTGAGTCCTTAATAAGTCAAGTAGTCGCTGCTAGTTTGTGGTTAGAACTGATGTGTAGCTTATTGAACTCGACATTTTGCAGACTATGTTAGAGTCTTTGAAACAAAAAATTGCCCGTACCTTTAAGTTAGCTCACTCCATGTACATACAGGGCATTATAGATGAATCCTGAACTTTGTATTCACCATTTTTTGGGTTCGAGTCCACCGTGCGTGCCAGTGTGAGCCATCAAAATGTAATCCTGAAAAGTCACACGCATACCGAAAGGGTGTAACACAACAGTTGTAACTTTTTGATTAATGAAAAGAAGCATGCATGACAAAGAAGGTGTGTCGCCGGACTGTGGTCTGGGCGAATGCCCGAAGAGGAGCGCAGTGCACATTACGGATATCCTGTGTACTCTAAGTATTTCTGTCTCTCTCCTATTAAGTTAGTAATGTGTTAAGTTTGATGAAGTATTAAGTTAAGCGACATTTCGTCAAAGTTACGAAGCACGCATTTATGCGTATTGCGATGAAGAACATTGTAATGTGCAGAACAGATATTTGAAGGATAGTTAATTCAGAGCGATAAGATGGTGTAGTAGCATACAATTGAATTGAATCTGTAGATTTGGGAAAATACAAACAGGGCCTCTGTTTACAGACCCCTAACCATCCCAAGAACCCAGATTTGATAAACAGTTTAAACATTAGTTTAACATAGGTTTTCCAACAAACCTAAGGAGAGTCACTAGAATGCTGGAATGCGAATTCTAAGGTACATTGCAGGAACCTTGGATTTTGGTATTTTTTTATACCACAGGTGATACACTTCAAGGATATTGTGATTCAGATTGGGCTGGAGATTGTGATTCTAGAAAATCAACTTTTGGATATTGTTTCTCACTTGGTTCAGGAATATTTTCTTGGGTAAGTAGGAAGCAACCAACTCTTGCACTCTCCTCCACTGAAGCAGAGTACAAAGCAGCTTGTTTTGCTTCTTGTGAGGTAGTCTGGTTAAGGAGAGTTCTTGCAGATCTAGGCTTTCAATCAAATATGGCGACTGTAATCAAGTGTGATAATCAAAGTTGTATGGCCATTGCAAAGAACCCAGTATTTCATGCTCGCACCAAGCATATAGAAGTATACTACCATTATGTTTGTGAGCTAATTAAAGATGAAATTGTGGAGCTAGAATATTGCCCAGCAGAGGCAAATTGTGCGGACATATTCACTAAAGCACTTGGAAGAGAGCAGCTCAATAGACATCTTCAATAGATGGGCATAAGACTAATACCTACTTGATTTATCATTCGGTAAACATTGAGGGGGTGTTAGTATATGATCAATGTCTACCCCTCATGATTGTATGCACATTTTGTAAGGCCCCCATTATGAGGAGAAGCCAAGCGTGCATTACTCTATTGAAGGGAATCCCAACTTGCATGTCGGATGAAGGTCATATTGGACCATGTAAGGTATTGTAAGGAAAGGGAGTTACTAGGGTCCCCAATTGTAGGGTCCGAGGCAGCGGTGAGCAGCCCTGGCTGGGGGGTCCAAGGGGGCCACCGAGCCCCCTGGCACTGGCCCCCTAGTGGGGGTGCAAGGGCAGTGCCCCTGGCGTGATGGTAAAGGGAATATTCCATGGAATATTCCCTATCAGAGTTAGAGATCATTTACATTTGTTAGGTGGGTTCAACTGGCCTAAGCTGTGTATGGTAATTATGTGGGCGGTGGTCGTCCATGCTCTACCGCCCATGTATAGCCATCCATGATCCTATATATACATGACTTCTGCACTACTTGAGACATCGAATTGAGCCAGCATACCTCTACCTTGTATCTCCCTATCTAGAGTTGTCTAGATCACCATTTAAGCTCTACCTTGAGAGCGCACATGTGCACAACACCATCATCTTTGTACTTGCTATTAGTAGAAAATTGTTGAGATTCTCCTATATCTGTTATCTTCTGTGCTACTGCTCCTGTGTTATATTGCGTAACTATTATCTTACACAAACTAGACAAGACTGGAACAAGAGACAAGACTAGAAATTGAACTGGAACTTGAAAGTACTTATTTGGTGGTCACGACCCCTTGAGCTCCCAAGACTGGCATTGGCAAGACTGAGAATGAATGTGGCCAAGGCCTCCTTATATAGGATTTCAAGGGTGGTTCTCAAGGATGGCTGTGAATTGAAGATGTCATGTCAGCAAACTGAACAGGACCTCTGATTGTCACAATTTGGCAAACAGACAGTCGATCTTAGAGTTTTGGCACGTTCCAAATGCAATGGAAGCATTAGTTTATCCTAATTCTGAACCAATCATGAAATATAGGATTCACATGGAATCTGAGGTTCAGGATGGTTTCCTTTGTCCATGATAGTCATATTATGCATTATGAATCATATTGTGTAGTGTAGTTGTGCATCATTGTTGCACTTAGTGGGTATGATTTTGAGAATGTATGCATATGGAACATGTTATTCGGGACAAATATTTTAAGGAGTCTCCATATGTATGTATCCGCATCCTTATAGATTCATTTGAGAGATTTTTATTTGGTTTTTGACCCATAAATGGCATTACAGGGGTTTTTTATGGTTTACGAAGCTTTAGGACAAGTCTTAAACTTTCATATTGCCCAAGTGTCCAAAAGGTAATTTCAATAAAGCTTGTCCCTAAAGAACGAAAGTCTTGAATGCTTTGGACTCAAGAAAAGAAGTTGCATGGTCTCTTTTCTCTCTCTCTACATACACATTCTCTTTCTCCTTATACACATTCTCTCTCTTCCCTTATACACATTCTTTCTTGCTCTCTCTCTCTCTCTCTCTGTTGAGTGCCTCTATAATTTTAGTAGGTCTTTGTGTATGATAGATATGGTCGCATAAATCTTGATGTTATTTTGGATTAGTATTAGAGTTTATCAACATTTCATCACGATAAAGTCGATGTGAATACGTGAATCTCTCAGTTTTGAAACTTCTAGAACCTATATCTGTTGGTTTGAGAAGACTTTAGAGCTAAGAATGCATTCAGAAAGGTACCTACTTCATGGTAGCTACTATTGCAAGTTTTATGGGTTAGAAATATATCATAAATGGCTTGTTTCTAAGTGGAACGATGCTTATTGATGTTTACAAATCTAGGACTCATTAGAAAATTTTGGGTAAAAGCATTTTTGTTCAATATTGGGATATTCTTTGACTTAATGCATCACAAAATCCATTTATGCTTATATGTGTTTTAGCCAAGATCTCCTTATGGAGTAGGATTGCAACATGGGAAGGTGCAATCTATAGAGGACCCATGGGAAGAGATGAATGATATGAATAGACTTGCAAATGATAAGGAGAGTTATGATAGAGCTAGAACCTATGCTAACACTCAAAAAAGAGAAATCAACTGAGTTAAGAGAGAAGGTCTATCTTAGAGTTCCATCTAGATCTAAAAGCATGAATATGGGACTTTGTCTGGAGTTGTCTCCTAGGCATTGTGGTCCATTCATAATACTTAAGAGAATAGGAAAGATGGCTTACCAAATCCAGCTTCCAAGGGTTAGTTAGATTCATGTTGTCTTTCATGTAAGGCTAAAGAGAAACTTGGGTGACTCTGACAAGCTCATTTTAAATATTGCGGTTATAGACATCTTTCTTTAATCAATTTTGCATGAGCAAGAAAAAATGCGACATACCTAAGGGAAATATAGGAGAATTCATGTATACAAAGAGTTCTTAGTAAAGTAGAAGGGTGATTTAGAGGATAGTACTACATTGGAGAGGATGAGCACCATTTTGAGGCAATTTTCCACCTTTGAGTTACCCTCCCAAGATTTTTCTTAAGGGGAAGGATGTAGAAACACATTGCATATAGATGACCATGTCCAAAGGATACATGGGCTTCAATGGGAGTATTTGTCTTAGTCTATGTCTCACTTTCATTAAGGCCTTTCAATCCCATCTTTTGGCAAAAATAGACTTGAAAGTTAAAATGTTAAATGGAAGCTAATTGTTTGAGAGCTTAAAGGGAGGTAAGAACCATCCCTCAGGTTCTTGTACATATGTGCTCACATTTTTGCCACATGTCACTCATGCGAGGAGCCATATGGAAGCTCAACATAAAGGAAGTGAGAGAGATTTATGGGGGATTGGATACATGGCTGGAGGACAGATAGACACACACCAATGTTGTGGGTGGCTCATGCAAAACCTATCCATTGTCATTTCTATAGATGTTTTGGGGATTTTCATAGAAGGTAAAACACAAAGAGGAGCTCATTGGCTGCTACATCACAATTATGTTTTGGAATATCTACTGGTTCTCAAAATGAGTGGAATTGTGGTTGGTGTTCACTATGGCTTTGATCGCCAACTTCCTCATCATCAGGTGATCAACTTCCTTAACATTCTGACACTTGGTAGGCGACAACCCCTATACAAGGTCTTAAAACTTTGTGGAGAATTGTGTTTTTGGTAAAGAGTCACATGGGCCTCATTGTTGTGACCTCCTTTTTCCATCCTATTGCACGAGAATAGAAGCGAGTCTATGGCTTCACGAGGGGATGACTTCAACCTTGTCAATGTACTGAGTAATTTTAATGTAATGTGAATATTTTGGTTTCATTATTTGCATGCCTTGTGGGTTGGAAACAAGAAGCATACGTCCACACATTCAATTTGTAGTTTCTCAAGTATCAAGGTTCATGCACAAATTGCTCAAAATTAATTAGAAAGAAATTAAGATAATATTCATATATTTGAAGGAAATTTTGAATTATGTTGTGGTATCTCCAAAGTCATATCATTTTCTACTAAAAGGTTTTGTGAATATTGATTGGATTGGTGACAGAGACACAACAAGTGCAAGTAGTTATTGTTTTTATGGTCAAGATTGTTGTATCTCATGGCTTTCTAAGAAACAACCAACAATAGCTAATTCATCAAGTCAAGTAGAGTATAGGGCTACTTTTATGGCTACACATGAAGGAGTTTGGTACAAAAAATTACGAGCTGTCTTGATGCTCATGTTCATCTACCAAAGAAAATATTTTCAATAAGTCAAAATTTATTGCTATCCCAAATAATCTTGTTCATCATGCCAAAACAAAGCATATTGATATTCACTATCATTACATTTGGGAATAATTATCTAAAAAACACATTGAACTAACTTATGTATCGACAAGTAGAAATATAGCAAACATATTTACCAAAGCATTATCCACAGACAAACATCAATAGTTATAGAGACTTTTGAACCTTATACCAATATGAGTATTGAGGGGGGGATTGTTGGAAGACATTTTCAATATTGCAAAAAACACTAATTTTCTAGCAAACCCTAATTTTAGAAATAGTCAAAATGATCAAAGTGATCAACATGGTCAAGCAAATATAAATATCTTTACACATTTTAACCTTTTGGTATATGAAACTTTACCATCCAACTTTAATCAAGGTTCCAAAACCCTAAACCTAATAAAAAAATGATCATTTTTAGAAATGGAATGCATAATAAGATAGTTGTTTGTTATCTGATTCATAAAAAGCATTTGCAAGTGATCATGCTCATTTAGCAAGAGTTTTTAACAATTTCGTTTTTCTAACAAAAAGCAACCTAAAAAGTCATGTACAAGCTCTCTATAAGTTGTTTTGGAAATTTTCATAGAGATTTTTGGGAATTTTTTTGGAGGATTTCAAGACTATAAAAGAAGGACCATATTGCACATATTGTACATTAACTTACACTCTAGGGTTAAGAGCAACTTTGGACATATTTGGAGGTGTATATGTAGCTTTAAAGGAGATTTTCGATGATTTTGAAGGGTAGTGCCTAATTTAGTGTTTGTTATAGTGTTGTTCTTGTTCCAAGCCTTTGCCTATTACTTCATTGTGAGAGGTAAGCATTGTTATTGCTCTACATCAGAGAAGAGCTAATTTCAGATTAGGTTTTTTTAAATAATTATGTTAAATATTTTTTTCTTCTTTTTGTACATATTCATTCACATAATACCTCTCAGTGTCACTACTTTTTGTAACTAGAACCTTTAGATTCATCTTATGTTCATATTTTTGAAGCATACACACATTGTATATTGATATTTTGCGTTCATTAGTGTGTGTAGTAGCATGAAGCTGCTTCATTTTTATGATTATCTTATCATCTTTCTATATTATCATTTATCTCTCTTGATCAATTCAAGCTTTTATGTGCTAAGGTTAAGTGTTAGAAAGATCTTGGATTTAACATGTGATTATTGTTTGGGCCCACCACACGTCCAACAATGCTTGTGATGATGAATGAACATTTGAGCCTTGAAAATGTGATCCCCTTCACGTGAAGAAGTAGATACTTATGCAGGAGAAGCATGACTTGCATATCCTCTTACTGATGTAGGTAATGTGCTAGTAGAGCCTAATAGTTTTATCCAAATCTTGAATGCAATATGGTCGGGGATGTCCTTGCATGTGTCCAATTACAATCCAATCTTGCGTAGGTGTTGAAGTAGCCTTGTAGCCCTACTTGTGAATCACTGGCCACATTATTTGCAAGTCCAATGATATGAGTTGGACTTCTTTGTGTCTTTTTCAACACCAACACAATGGAGATCAAATGCCTCATGTTTCTCTCACCATCATGCTTAGAGAAGGGAGGAGGATCTCTATTCAATGTGTGGAATTTTGAAGAGGGTAAAATAAAGACTTATAAGCTTGGGGGAGAAAAAGAAGGCTCGAGAGGATGACAAAGAGGTTTGGAATGCTAAGGGAGAGCATAAGGAGGTTGAGGAGGGAGTATAATGTGAATAGTAAGAGAGCATGCAAGGCAAAATCACACACAGACTTGAAGCCTATAGGAAAACTTGAGAGCTGCAAGAAAAAAAAACCCAAGAGCGAGCTATTTTATGCGTTCAAAGCCTTTCATTCAGTTATGTGTTTTCGTACAAAGAGGTACAAATAAATACGTGTATGTATGGTACAAAAGGTACATATGAATGCATTCATATACATATAAATAACAACTATGCTAATAACAAATGTTGGAGGTGAGGCAGGTTCAATATCCACAAATATTCCCATGATTTTTCCAACACTTGAACCTTAAGTGCACATAAACCTTGAACCAAATATGATAGATGAATGACTCAAGAAATATATCAGATACAAAAGAATGGAATGGATTCGACTAGGATTTTTGAGTAGCATTTTGTAGACATAAAGTGCTTCATCAGAAACTAGAAATATATGATTTGTATTATGCACAAGTGAGGTTAACATGGCATGGTTAATGCTTTATTTTAATAAAGCACATCAGAAAGGTACTTGTATTCAAAGCATTTGGTTGAGAGATATAATATTAGACATTTAAGTACCTTTGGTGTGTCATTAGGTACATATTTGAGAGATTTTATAATTTGCAAGTCAATGGTACTTTATTGAGTAGTTTTAATGTAGTTTTGATATTTTGATTTCAAATTTACATTTTCTTTGAGTTAGAGACAACAGGATGTGCATGCTTAGTTGGGGACTAGGTAACATGAGCCACTATTGAATCGTATTGGATGAGTAAGATTCATGTTATTGAGTTGTGGGATTTGAACTATTCCATAGGGATTGGTGTGTTATAATTTTTTGATATAAGTAGAAAGTTATCTACTTTATGTTGGTGAATTCCATTTACTTATAGGTAAGTCAAAGTTGTGAATCTTTGACATTACTTTTCATCATGGATATATCTAATAAGAAAGATATGAAAATGAGGTTTTATTCTATTATGGATACAAAAGTGATGAGCTTGTCACTCACGAAGAAAGGGGAAAGTAGTATGATTATTTTGAAATGGATAGATTTTTATCTGAACTTGAGTTCAAAGATACACAACTTTTCATTCATGAAGAAAGTGAAGTAGTTTGATTATTTTGATATGGATAGATTGTTATCTGCATTTGACTTCTAAGATTTGTTTCGTTCTAGCATATGGATCTACAAATGAGATCTTTATGTTTAGGAAAAATATTCTGATTACTCCGATGTGGACTAGATATTTTTGTGCATTTAATTGAGAGATGAATTCTCCTTTAGCATAGATCCATGTGTGGGATATATAGGTGGATATTTCGTCAATAGTGGAATCGTCAAAGTATATGCTAGAGATTGATCCAAATTGTTTTTCACATTTCTTTTTTTGAAGAAAATGATATATTAGAGAAATAAGAAAAGGGCCACTTATTCAGTTATTCTTTGAAGATGTACCATCGTCTGTTTGATTGATACACTAAATCATATGTCTGTTTGATTTTGGGAATCTTCTTTAGGCATTATGTTTTTTTTTTCAAATGATTCCTTCAATGATTGATATTTCCAATTTAATAGAGTTTTTTTTCATCAAACTCTCTTATAAGAATGGTTTTGATATCCCTCATTTTCAAGATGGGATTGTAAAGACTAGCTTGATACATTTATTTCATAAGAGGAGGGTTGAAGAATGAGTATTGAATCACTCATGTACTCTAAGGATTTCAACATGTCATGACCTACACAAGTTGAGAGACATTTGGGTATTCCATGTAGTTGATGCAGAGAGGTTTTTAGATAAGGTAATATAATGAAAATGGTGGAGCATCAACATCAATAACATCAATGCTTGTAGTGACATTCACTGATCTCCATGTTCACTATGCATACTTCTGAGAAGAAAAATCTCCAAAGGAGAGGCATTTTAGATACTAAACTTGACATGTCATTTCGACGCATTATTTCAAGAAAGACTTGAATCAGAGATTTGATGTAAAAAATGTGAGTGTCTTTAACGAGCGTTTTTCATAGTCATACTTGTTGATCTCATTGAAAAGGAATAATTTAACAATTGATTATTAGATAATTGTTATGTTCAAACTGAAACCATGAAATGATATTTTTTGCAAATGAGGAATTCAAGTAATTAGAAGGAAAATTGTTCAAGGGTTGCAACCCTTGCCATCTAATAGTGCATCTTATGATTAGTAATTTGCTACATTTTCTCTTTCATCAGACATATTACCTTGTTAAAGCAAGTTTTTAAAAAAGTTCGAAAACTCATATGTAGAGAGAGGTTCTGTGTTCATTGTCCTCATCAATCTCAGTGAGATAAGGCTATCGATTAGAGTAATGCACAAAGAAATGAACATTTAGGATTTGGAGATGTGAGATTTGGAGCAGCCTATATTTGAAAATGACAAGGTGAAGAACAACAAAGGATTGCCACACTGGTCTTCATGAACATGAAGCTAGATCCTCTTATATTCTGGGTAATCATAAAGAGAAAATTTGAGAGAAGCCATAAGTGAGTTTTGCAAACCTATATGGAGGGGAAAGATCAAGAGCATAAATGGACGAGCCGATCAAGAGAGATCAAGAGGAACTAGGCATCAAAGAGGCATAGAGGAGTTCCCCTTTCCTAAACCCAGAGAATACCCTAGGACATTGAGACCTACCCAGCTACTAAAGTCAATGAAGAACTACTTTGATGGTACTAGAGATCCTTATGACCATGTAGTGGAATTCAGACAATTGTTGAGAGCCAAACAAGTTGAAGATTTGCTCACTCAATACAATTCTTTTGGTCTAACCTTAAAGAATACAACCTTGATGTGGTTCCAACCATTACATCAAGGTCAATTCCGGCATATCAACTAGTTGTTGGACACATTCATTGTTACACTTATGTGTTCCTCGAGTAGCTTTGATGTGAACCTTTTCACTATACATGGGAACTTTTTACTCTAGTGCTGGCTAGAGGTTTTTTCCCCATGTTACCACATACTTGATACTCTCATATGTGGTGGTACTTTGTACTTAGGGAGATTATTGGGCTCTTACTTCAGTTCAATTCATCATCAATACACCCAACAGTGGTATCAGAGCAGGTTCAACTTCTTCTCAAGTTTAGGTTTTTTGCATTGCGGCATGCGTGCACTTTAACCGTGCAAATCGACTTCGGAGCATAGAACTGTGAATTTCAGCAGCTAGGAAACATTTCCACTAGGTGCGTTGGGGTTTAACCCCAATTTCGAAGCCATTCGTGCAGTCAGGATCGCCATCAGAGTGACCGTTTGTGAGCTGAAATTTTAGCACTTATTTCAGCTTTCGTCAAAGTGAAGATTTTGTCACATTCTTGTTCCTTAGTGAAATGGCGGGCACCAATGACTTGTTTGGCATGCTTCAAGCTGAAAAAAAGCTTGATGGGACCAACTATCCAATGTGGTCTTACATGATGAAGCATGTTCTTGTTGCAAAACAACTTTGGAACATAGTGGCAGATGTAGATCGAAGACCAGCATGTTCTTCTACTTCACAGTCTACTGTCACAGATGGAGCTTCTTCTTCGAGTACAATGGTTTCTCCTTCTCCACCTACACAGGAGCAGCTTAGATGCGATGGAAAAGATGCTCAAGCTCATGCTTTGATTGCACTTTCAATGAAGCGTCATATAGTTCCACACATTCGGTCATGTTCTACATCGAGACATGCATGGGACACTCTTGCTTCTTTGTATGCCATGCGTAATGAAGCACGTGTTGCATACTTGAGGAAGCAACGGTGGATGTGTATGTGACACGCATCAAGGACTTGAAAGAGCAATTGGAAAACATAGATGAGATCATTCCGAATGCATCACTCATTTCTACATTGTTGAAAGGATTACCGGAATCTTTTCAAAGCTTTGCTACTACACTCCGTTTGGTTGCAAAAGGAAATCCTAATATGTATGCATTTGATGAGGTTGTGTCTTCTTTTGCAAGAAGAGAAATCTAGAGTGAATAGGAGTGGTTTGATTGAGGGAACGCAAGCACTTGCTATCTCACAAAAAGGGAAAAGCAAGTATGGTTTAGCTTTGGGTTCATCAAAACCAAAGCCTCAAGCTTCCTCTTCCACTCATTCCTCTAATGATGGTGATTTGCAAAAGAAGAAGAGATGCAAATATTGCCAAAAGGCTGGTCATAGTATTGATGAGTGTAGAAAGCTTGCTAAATGCAATGAAAAGAAGAAGGAATCCGGCATGTCTACTGCTGAAAATTCAGCAAATGCAAAGAATGATGAAGCTAACATGGCTCAAGATTTTTGGGCATGTGTTTTTACATGTCATTATGATGCTTCTTTACATTCTAAATGTATGGTTGTGAGTGAGGCTGATTCGGATTGGTTCTTTGATAGTGGTGCTTCAAAGCACATAACATCATGCAAAAGATTTATTGCCTCTTTGAAAGATTCACCCAAAGGAGGACATGTGGTGTGTGCAAACAATGCCTCTTATCCTATCATTGGAGTAGGAGAAATTGAGCTTACGGATGCAAATGGAGGTGTGATTCTCTTGAAAAATGCATTGTATGTGCCCGGTATCAAGAAGAACTTAATTTCAGTTCTGTTGATTGCCAAAGCTGGACTTCATGTACACTTTGTTGATGATAAGTGTATGGTTCATGATTTCAATAATGGCGATGTTATCGTGATGTCCGGTACATTATGTAATGGTTTGTATCACATGGATATATACAAGAGGGCTTCCTCGAATGCCTTAGTTGCTCATACTTCTTCCATGGCTGAAATGGAGCTTTGGCATGCTCGTTTTGGTCACTTGAACTTCAATAGTTTGTTCTACTTGCAAAAGAAGGACATGGTTATTGGCTTGCCTACACTTGAGTCCATTGAAAAGCATGCATGTGAAGGTTGCATTCTTGGAAAAATGCATCGTGCTTCTTTTCCAAAAGATGGTCATACAAATTCTACAAGAAAATTGCAGCTTGTTCATAGTGATGTATGTGGTCCCGTCAAGACTCCATCTTTTGGGAAGCATGTATATTTTGTTACCTTCATTGATGATGCTGCTCACCATACATGGGTGTATCCAATGAAAGCAAAGAATGAGGTATTTTCTTGCTTCAAAGCATTTTTAGCTATGGCTGAAAATTTTTCTTCACAAAAGCTTTTGACTCTACGCACGGATCGTGGTGATGAATACATGTCACATGAGTTTAAGGCTTTTCTTCGTGAAAGAGGTATTTCACACCAATGTACGGTGTCATATACACCTCAACGAAATGGTGTTGCCGAGCGTAAAATAGAACTCTACTTGAAATGGCACGATGTATGGTTAAAGGAAAGCATCTTCTTGATAAGTTTTGGATGGAAGCGGTCATGTGTGCAAATTATGTGTTGAATCGCTGCCCTACAAAAGCATTGAGAGTCATCACTCCTTACGAGGCTTGGAATGGTCATAAGCCTATGGTTAGTCATATGCGTGTGTTTGGTTGTTTGGCATATGCTCTTGTGCCATCACAACAACGTCACAAACTTGATGACAAGGCAAAGAAATGTATATTTGTTGGTTATAGTGCTGAAGTTAAGGGATATCGGTTGTACCATCCATTGATGAACACAATTATTGTGAGTCGAGATGTGGTATTTGCTGAAAATTTAGTTTTCCCTCTACTTGAATGCAAAAAACTACCAACAGTTAGCTCACAAGATGTGTTCGATACACTCATGCCTTTGTTCCAAAATGGTGCGCTTGACTATGGCCATGTAGACCAACCAACTGAGGCTCAAAGGGCTGAAAAATTCCAGCCAAATAGGGCTGAAAATGCAGAGAATTTCCAACCAAACATGGCTGAAAAATTTCAGTCAAAAAATGTCCAAACTGTTGGAAATTTCCAGCCACATGGCTGAACATTTGCGTCAAAATATGATTGAAACTGAGCATGAAATTCAGCCCACGCATGATGTACATATTGAAGATGTTTTACATAATGAACACATGTCTATCAAGAGTGCACAATCTATGCCAAAGTGGCTGAAACAAACTTTGCAGGACAACAAATTGAGTGCACCTTTACTTGGTAGAACAAGATCAAGCTCTCACCATGCATCAAGTACTTTTGTGGATTATTCTCTTATTGCTACAACATGTAATGAAGAGCCACTTTCTTTTGAAGATGCATGTGACGATCCACAATGGATAAGTGCTATGCAATCAGAAATGGATTCCATACATAGGAATGGTACTTGGGAGTTATGTGAATTGCCAAAAGGAAAGAATGCCATTGGTACAAAGTGGGTTTACAAGATTAAGAGAAAATATGATGGTAGCATTGATCGCTACAAAGCTAGATTGGTTGCCAAAGGATATGCGCAACAATATGGCATTGACTATGAGGAAAATTTTTCACCTACTTCACGCATGACTACCATTCGTACCGTGGTTGCATTGGATGCCCATCGAGGTTGGAAAGTGCATCAGTTGGACATAAAAGCAACCTTCTTGAATGGTGATTTGCAAGAAGAGGTCTATGTGAAGCAACCTCCTGGATTTGCTATGAAAGGGACATAACATATGGTTTGTCGCTTGCATAAAGCCTTGTATGGTCTCAAGCAAGCTCCACATGCATGGTATGACAAAATCCATAAGCACTTGATTGCTCTTGGCTTCACATGTAGTCCGATTGAAAGCACACTCTATGTACGCAAAAATGCTGTTGATCTTACAATGCTTTTTCTTTATGTCGATGACATACTCTTGACTGTGTCATGTGATGCAAAATTTGACATTCTTATGGATGATTTGCAGCATACTTTTGATGTCACTTATCTTGGTCTTTTGAGCTACTATCTTGGCATCCAGTTTGTATCCGTTGAGGGAGGATTGTTATGCATCAAGCAAAGTATGTTGAAAAACTACTTCAGCGTTTTGACTTTGAGGATTGTAAGCCAGTTTCTACACCAGTTGAGACATGATTCAGGTTCTGAGTTGAGGATTCGAGTGATGCATTTGACACTTCTCTTTATAAGCAAGCTGTGGGATGTCTTATATATGCATGCAACACAAGGCCGGATATACAGTATGCAGTTTCCCAGTTGAGTCGGTTCATGCATAGCCCTGGCACTAAGAATTGGAAAGCGGTGAAACATGTGTTTAGATATCTTCGAGGCACTTTGAGCTTAGGTCTCTTTTATGGCAGAGATGTTCAGCCATGCTTGCATGCTTTTACAGATAGTGATTGGGCTGGGTGTTATGATACTCGTGTGTCCACTAGTGGTAAATACTTTTTCCTTGGAGACTCATGCATATCTTGGTTGAGTAAGAAGCAATCTACAGTGGCGACATCGAGTTGTGAAGCTGAGTACAGGGTAGTTTTCACAGCTACAGTGGAGTGTATATGGCTGAGACGCCTATTGATGGATCTTTGCATGGAGATTGATGCTGCTACGCATATTCTCACTAATAGTCAGAGTGCTTTGGCTATTGCATGAAACCTAGTGTTTCATGCACAGACCAAACATATTGAGGTGCATTACCACTATGTGAGAGAGCGCCTTCATGCAAGAGATATTGATTTGGTATATGTGCCTACACAAGATAATGTGGCAGACATATTCACCAAAGCTCTTCCACGGGAAAAGTTTGAAGCTTTTCGCAAAGCTTTAGGCTTATTATCTTGTGGGGGCTGATCTATCACTCCCTGTATGTGTTCATATCATTTGCTCCAGGGGGGTTTGTTACACTTATGTGTTCCTCGAGTAGCTTTGATGTGAACCTTTTTCCTATACATGGGCACTTTTTACTCTAGTGCTGGCTAGAGGTTTTTCCCCATGTTACCACATACTTGATACTCTCATATGTGGTGGTACTTTGTACTTAGGGAGATTATTGGGCTCTTACTTCTGTTCAATTCATCATCAATAGAGAGAGCTATTCCAGCCATCATCTTCTCCGTGTGTCTTGCTGCGTTTGTGCTCTTTGTGTGTGCTTCTCATGTGTCTCTCGCACTTCTACACACACCCAACATTCATCACAGAGTTCTCTAAGAAGGGAATTCAGCATAACACTTCATCATTGATCCATAGCTTCAAGTAGACACCTCAAGAGATAGTTAGGCTAGAAAGGTGAAGGTTTAGACAATACATTGAGAGATATCTTATCCCAGAGATACCTACCAAGGCAAAGCACGTTTCCTTATTTTTGGATGGCTTATTAAGTGCAAAGTTAAGATCATATGTGTACCTAAAAGAACCCAAGACTATAGAGCAATGTGTATGAATGTGCATATACATCGAGGATAACTTGGGCGATGAGTTAGAACTTTCTAAGATCCATAAAGATTGAGATTGTTCTACTAGTTTCACATCCAAGACCTCAACATGAATTGATGAATTAGTTGAAAGATTTTCTTAGAAGGTAGGAGTCTTGAGTAGACAAAACCCTAGGATCGGCTGAGTAAAATGGTGCTATAATTGTGGAGTAGAAGAGAAGGCCAATTTTTGTCCCATAATGACTCAAAATTTAGGAAATCCAAATAGTCAATACTACACTATAGAAAGAAAGTATAGTAAGCACACTGTGCAAGATTTCCCTTACAACAAAGAAGTGGTTAGGAAAAACTATCAACAACCATATCAACAACTACAAAGATATCATCACCAATACCAACAACCATACTATAGGCCACAATCACCACACCAGCCATAGTATCCAACTCAATCGAGACCTCTTCCCATGTTGGGTCAGCAATCTCTACCTGATGCCAATGTAATTTCAGTCAAATATGCTGTAGTAGAGGATAACTTGAGAAGAGCCTTAATATTGCCTCCCCCATTGATTTCAGAAAGTGACCCCAATGCTCAAAGTTTTGACACCAACTTACTATATGTAGTCACCTGAGCATAATGAAATTTATTCATATGAAACTCCCTTAGAACCAAATTGGGAGCGAGAATACACCTATGTATGTATTCAAATCAAAACTTGAGCCCCTAATTAAGGAAGATGAGATCCCAAGCACCTAGAGGGCCATGCTATAGATGTCAAGGAAACCACTTCATACATGATTTTCCACTCCATCCATAAGGGCAACATCAACCTGTGGTCATTCAAGGCTTTAGTCTTGAATGTGAAAAGGAACATCTTTTGAGAGATTGCTCCAAAAATCCAACCAATACACAAAAACATTATCCCAATCAATGTTTTTGATTTGATAGTAGAGCCTAATGGAAGTGTGATGACTATCACCCATGTACAAGTAGTTACTAGAGCACAAAATCCACAACTGACTCTAGGTGCAGATCATGAAAATAAATTAGAGACCAATGAGTTAGAAAGTGTAGCTAGAAAAAGAAGGAGAGCTTGGAAGGATAGTCAAGAATGAATGAAGAGACAATGGGCTAGGAAGATGAGTGAACTAGAAGAAAGT
Organism: Ceratopteris richardii; assembly: GCA_020310875.1. Taxonomy (NCBI): domain Eukaryota; kingdom Viridiplantae; phylum Streptophyta; class Polypodiopsida; order Polypodiales; family Pteridaceae; genus Ceratopteris; species Ceratopteris richardii. The sequence continues at coordinate 68,691,851 of CM035429.1, read as the reverse complement.
CTAAAAGAGACAAAGATGAAAGTAATTGAGATCACATCCCATAAACACTCTCATACACCACCATCCATCCCACTACCACTCGGAGGAGGGCTAGTCTTACTAGATCCTACTTTTGAAGACTTGGACATGATGTTCAAGGCTTATTAGGCTCAAATTCAAGAAGCTCCTAATGCGAAAAAGTTAGATAAATGTTATCCCATGGTAGATCTAGAGATTGAGAGGATCAAGCGCTGTGCGAAAATGATAGAACTAGCTTAGGTTGTGTTTGATGCAAGTCGTCTTTTCAATCAGATGGACTCAGTGAAGCCACAATTACATTTCAAAGGATGTTTGGAGAGGTTAGGGCGATTGGTAGCTAAACCTAAGACTTTAGCTACACCAAAGGCTAAAATTAGTGGAAATGGAAAAAGAAGCTTAGCACCATGGGAAGCTTATGTTCCTAATTCTACGGATGACAGAATTCCTTCCTCTATAAATCATTCCTCCTAGGAGCTCTTGAGATAGACACAAAAGGAGAAATGGTCACAAAGAGAGTGAGAACCCTCCTAAAACCTTTAGGGTTACTAAAATGGATAACTATCATTACTTGTGGTGTAGAGTTTGAACACACTTCTTCCATTTGTGATTTTGGCAAGAATCACATCTATGAGATGATCTTTCGAAGGAAATTCATAAGGGAGTTGCAGATTGTGTAGGATTGTGGAACCAACTCCTTGTACTTACAACACCTAGGTGTAACCACGAAAGTCAATCTCAAAGACTATTCCCATAAAGATATACCACCATTGCAATGGAACCTAGTCCATAGAACTTTAGATGAGACAAAGTCGATACACTCCTTAGGATTAGAATGTTCATGGACACATGAAGACATACATTTATGGATGTGTAAAGTTGCAGTGGAGGAAGAGAAAAGATTGAACACAAGAAACGAAGGTGCTAATGAAAACCCTAGATCTAATTTATGTACATATGATATTACGTGATCAGGAATTTGAACCATTATTTGGCAAAAAGCTTAGACACGATGGACATATCTATCAATGAGGAGTACTGGACCCCCTTTTGTGATGAAGATGGCCATGACATCTCAGTATTCACAATAGAACCACTTTTGATAGGTCCAAAGAATATGAGCCTAGTGCATCAATGATAATTGAAGTCAGTGGTGAGGATGAGGAATCCATCATCATGGAACCTTTTTGTGCCTTAGAAGAAGAGCATATTTATTTGATAGATGCTAGGACTCAAGAATCAGAGAGGAATAAGTTGGAGAAGAATTTGAATGATCTAAAAGGACAAGAGAGAAGGAATGGAAAGAAAAAGTTATTCACACAAGAAGAGGCAGAATCCTTGTTTGAAGTGCTAGAGAATTTCAAGAAATATGAGATTGATGATAGGAAAATAATGATAATAATGCCTAAAGGAGAAGCACTCATAGGAGAAGCTTATGATAACAAAGAAAAGACAAAGAACATAGTAACCATAGAAGATGGTGAGGAGAGATGTACGTACATAGGACATGTCCTAAGCAAAGAAGAGGAATGCGAATATATAGATTTGTTGAGAGAGTAAAAGGATGTATTTGCTTGGAGTTATAAGGACATGCAAGGAAGGATCCAAGTATCTGCTCTCATAGGATTCGTATGACATCAAAAGCCAAGCCTACCAAGTAGAAGCCTTATACACATAATAATAACTCCCAGCCAAGATTAAAGAGGAAATTGATTGCTTGATAGAAGCATGATTCATCTATGAAATTGAGCATACCGAATGGGTATCCCCTATTGTGGAAGTGCCTAAAAAGAATGAACCTGAAGAAAGGTAATGTAGCCACCATATGAGATAGTTATCTGCTTCCTAATATTGAGCATGTATTAGAGTGTGTAGCAGTTAAGGAAACCTTCAACTTCTTTGATGGTTCAGGTTACAATCAAGTAGCCATTGCTCTTCAAGGTCAACACAAAATGACTTTTTCCAGAGAGTGGGGTATAAATGCATTTCTTGTGATACCATTTGGGCTCATCAATGCTCCCACTAAATTTCAAAGGTTGGTGTGTGTTTAACGTGTTTATTAATTATAACGGGAACCAGACTCCCAATGGGTTCTTGGGATGGTTAGGGGTCTATAATACAGAGGCCGTATATATATTTTCCCAGTCACTTCGTTATTGTAAGGACTTCTTCATTAACTTATTTGACAATTGTGATGAACTTAACTGCTAATCTCCACAACCAGTACACAAAGGAACATAATATTCACCGCAACCGAATACGCGAGTTCTTAATGCCAACTAACATGCTATCACCATTAACCTTATACTTCACCAATGACTCATAGAATATCAACACAGCACCACAATTATTATGTCCCGAACATGAACATAATATAGCAGTATAACAATGTAGATGAACTGCATTGGAATCAATCCACATGCACACTGCCTAGACATACAGTCCGACGACGATTCTGTCTATCTTTTCCATGCACCTCTTCTATTATAAAAAGGTTACAATGATTGTGCTACATCCTTTCAATGTGCGTCTTTTCCTAATTACATTTTCAACTAAATATAATTACATTCCTTTTTGGCGGCCTAAAAGTGTGTCATATGTTTAAGGACTTTTTGAGAAAGAACCTAGAAGTCTATGTAGATGACCTATGTGATCACTCCAATATCAAGCAACCTAGAAGTCTATGTAGATGACCTATGTCTAGAGGGAGATCATTGTAGGAAATATTATAGGTGTGTAGGAGTGACACTTGTTTGCAACAATCCATTCATTAGCTTTCATATACTTGTCTTACTATTGTTATATCTCCTTCTGTGTCTTTGATACTTCTACTTCATGGTACGTTTAAGCACTCTTTTTTCATTTTCTCTTGGCACATGTCTAAGGTACCACCATTCCATAATATGAAAATGAGACATGAGCTTTCACTATGATGTCTTTCTAATGCAAGGGGGCTGATTATTCCACTTTGCATAACAGGTAAAATGGTGGCCTCATTCATAGCTTTGTTCTCTCGTGTATGTAAGTCACTGGTATGTAATTATTTTGAAGCAAAGATTTCATTGATGAATATCATGTGGGTTATTTAGACTTTATGGATCATTCCATATTGTCCTTCCCCCACGAGAGTTGCATCTTTCAAATGAATAAATGAATATGGGAGCAAATGTGGATTATTGGATGTGTGATCTCCCATATTCATATATATATCTTTTGCATATGGATCGATTGTTGTTGCTACTATTGGTCTCTTTATTTGTTCCATAGTTTCAAGTCTCACTCGCTTTCCTCTGTTCATTTTTTGGTAATCTAAATCAACAAATTTGATTTTGTCGATGAACCCTAGCATTGTGATGATATCCAATGTCGATGATTTTGCAACTTTGACTATTTGTCCAAAGATTCGAGTGAGCTCTTTGGACATTTGGTCATCTAGTACTTGTGATCTCCTGATATTCTTCCAAATTTACCCTCCATATTATTTAATGAAATCCTTATAACTTGATATATCCATTGCTATAGTGATTTGGTCTTATCTCATTCCATACATGTATGAACAGACAAAATCTTCCTAAAACTTTCGCTCATGCTTATTTATCTTACCTGCCATCTATGCAAAATATAAAAAATAGAATATCATATAAAATTAAAATTTTTATTAATATTAAATATTTAAACACTAATCTAATTCATAAAAGCAATACTAAAAAAAAGACGCATAAATAAAGTGATAGATACTTAAATACATTGTGTATACACATATAAATAGATAAATCAGTAAGTATATGGATAGATAGATCAATATATAAATAAATAAATGATAAAAATATGAATAGATAGTTAGATAAGTAGATTTATCATTAAATAGAAAGTATAATTATCATCTTGAAGTGAATATATGTAACTTTAAGACTGTAAGAGTCAAAGAATCAGGCATTCATAATAGTTCATATTATCTCACTAATCTATGTATGATTCTTGTCACATGTGTGTATATAACTATTATGATAGTAAGAGTCAAAGAATCAGACATTCACAATAGACCCTATACACTCCTTATACTATTGAGAGAGTAGGAATTGAGGCAGTGATTCAAACAATCTCAACAGATATATTGCTCAGTCCTATACAATTGTGAGAGTAAGAATCAATGTAGCAAGTCAGACAATCACAGTAGTGGTTTATTTTAAATTTGATTCATCAAAGTATACAAGTAAGAAAGGCTTTCACAATTCAAACATGTATACTATTGATTATTGCGGAATAAACTTTTTGATCAAATGGAAAAAAAAAATTGCTTAGAAATAGGTTTTCCATCAAAATATTTTTCAATCGAAATCACTTTTGATCGAAAACTTTTCTATCAAAAGATCTTCCAATCAAAAGTGTTTCAATATAAAAATATGTGCGTGTCTAATTTTTTATTTGCTATTTTTCCATTATTTGATCAAATAAATGCAACCTAGATTATAGCATACATGTGGATAAAATGTCAGTAGTATCCATAGTTTCCCATGAAAGCTTGCACTTGACCATATTTGTTCTAGGTAGCTCTGCAATGTCTCTAACCTTATCTTCATTTGTTGAGATCTCATTCTTTGACACTATATCCTAGAATTTTGCCTCGTTTGACCATGAAAACACATTTTTATGGGTTTAGACACACTTGATATTCTCTACATTTGTCATAGACATGTCTAAGTTCCGATCTTGAAATATCAACTAGAAATGAGTGGAGTCAAAAGTATTGGTGGATTGCACTCAAATGTATATCCATTAGCCCTCCACCATTTAATAAAAACCAAGAGACATATAGGATTTTAGTACTCATGTTGCAACTTTTTAAATACATAGATTTAGATAGTTACCCCACTGATAGAAATGGGGTTTATAAGTTTAAATATGCTTAAGAACTAAGATATGATAGAAATGTATCAAAAAGAGTAGATGCACATGAATTACTTAGAGTATTCTCGAATCTAGTTCAGTATGGTTTAAAGATATCCATTATTGATGGATTAACACCATATTGAAAAAAATGTAAATGATATTGATTCATTTGAATTATGTGGATTCATTTGAATTATGTGAATTAAATGATGTGGATTCATTTGAATCAAGTGGAGTAGATGATGTGGATTCATTTGAATTATGTGGATTAAATGATATGGATTCATTTGAGTTATGTGGATTAAATGATGTGGACTCATTTGAATTATGTGGAATAAATGATGTGGTTTCATTTGAATTATGTAGATTCATTTGAATTAAGTGGATTAAATGATGTGGATTTATTCGAATTATGTGGAGTAAAAGATGTGGATTCATTTGAATTAAGTGGATTAAATGATGTGGATTCATTTGAATTAAGAGGATTAAATGATTTGGATTCATTCGAATTAAGTGGATTAAATCATGTGAACTCATTTGAAATATGTGGATTAAATGATGTGGCATCATTATTTGATTTTTTTGGATTCATTTGAATTTAGTGATTTGGGCCGATGTGCATTCATTTGAATTATGTGGATTAAATGATGTGGATGCATTTGAATTAAGTGGTTTGGATCGATGTGGATTCATTTGAATTATATGGATCAAACGACGTGGTATCATTCGAATTATGTGGATTCAATATTTGAATTTTGTAGATTAAATGATGTAGATTCATTTGAGGTAAAATTAATGTTTTTGTTTTGTAGATTTGAAGGTAAAACATGGCAACAATGTGAGATGTGAATAATGAGCTTGCTCATGCTAAAGCTCAAATTTTTTTTTCTGAACAGAATGCTCAATTCACATAATCAGGATTAATATTTTTATTCCACCAAGATTTAGAACCAAAGGGATTAGAAGGAGAATCATTATTAATGAAAGAAGTAAAAAGGCTACGTCCAAATCATTTTGTTCATGATGTTCTCTTTCGAGTTACAGGAAGGGTGAAAGAAACAACACCATTAAAGCTTTCTGACTTACAAAATAAAGGATTAGCAAAAACTCTTTTTCGACACTTTGTTCAACTTGAAAGATCATTAGAAAACAATAATCAAATAACGCTATATTTCATTCAAAAGTTTTGTAAAAGATATTCTTCATCGACATCTAGATTGGGATGATCGCCGGAAGAATGTAGGTATATGTTTGGGCCATCCTCAAAATCATGCAGAATTTTGTAATCAAGGACACAAAGTTCTCTTCCTTGAAAGTGGCCCTATATTCAGCTACCTGAAGAACATAACCTTATCAATGATTTATCATTACAGGGAGCAAAAATATACAATGAAGGATTAACAATTCTTGGATTACAAAGAACAATTAATGATCAACAAAAGAGAATTGAGAATTTAAAAAAATCAAGTGAAAGACTATATCTTGATGCATATGAGAATAGATGTGGAAGACTGTTAGAGGCATCATCATCTTTTGATCGGTTCACTACCAATGAATTATTCAGTCAACAAAACACTGAATAGACAAGCCACATTTGGAAATCAAAAACATCACTTTATGATAAAGACATCATTTTTGCAATTGAATCTAACCAAATTATTGAGAGTATATCACATTTTTCATTTGAATATCATCATCTATTATAGGTACCATGCCATCTATTTCTTCCATGTCTAAACCATCATTATGATCTACATCTAAATCATGATCACTCCATGAATCACTTGTTAAACTTTTAGGAGTTTGAAATTCTCCAAAAGTTTCTTGTGTTGCTGTAGAAGCTATCTTGGTTGGAGCATGTAACAAATGCATATTACAAAAAATGTATACCAAATCATTGGCACATGATACAATTAAACAATTTCTTCGTTTTGATATATGCACTCCAATTAGGTTCACAACTATTGCTTGAAGCTATTACTGAATGCACTCTCATAGCTATATGTTGCAACTCCACTACTTCACCTCCGTATATTTTTCACCATATAGGAGGTGGATGCTTTTGAATTGCTTTAATGTGCCACAGATACTCCAAAACATCCTTCTCGATTTACATAAGCTACTCGTTGGTGGAATGCATCTCGACCATCTATGCTTGGAAATAGTAATTGACATATGATTTTGAAATTTAATTCCATGGCTTCTTTGTTTGATGCTTGACCTTTGACTTGAAATGCTAGATCCAAGAAGAACGCTGTTCCATGTAAATGAGTATGCATTTGCGTCCATCTTTCCTCTACTAATGATACAATCTTTTTTTTTGTAATGAAAAATAATTAAAGTCTTTGAATTTTTGAATAGATTTTGACATAATCCAATAAACTTCTCCTATCACAAACTTATTGGTATCAACAATTTGTAAAAGTTCCACAAAAGGTTTAGTGATACTGACAATTTTTGCAAGATTATGCCAAATTTTTTTGTGACTATATTAGAGACATAAACTTTGAAGTCACATCTCGATAAGAGGGATACTTCTCTAGCCATGCCTCCCATCTTTGATCCGCAATCATTTTTACAAGTGCTAGCTTGACTTTCGATAATCCATTGAGCACAATATAGGTTGTTGCAAATCATGTAGCACAAAAGATATGAAGTGCTTTATTAAGAGATTTTGAATGAAAGAGCGAATATGAAAAGTGATGTTCTCGGATAAATTTGACCATATGATTTGTGTCCAATAAACTTTGTTTAATGAAAGATAATCTACCAATATCTTTGAATAATAGATTTGGTGTATCAACTGCACATGGAACCTAGGTAATGCCTTCATACTTGTTTTGTACTGTAATTCTAGCACTTTAAAAATTAGATACATTATGAGTCACTATTGTAGTCACATTCCTCAAACCACCCATGCAAAATATAGCATATTCATATATTTTTACAAGAAAAGTTAAACTTTTCTCTTTAAAATAAGTATCAAATGCTTCCAGAAACATACTTTCCTTTGGACATATAACCATGAAATTAATCAATGGCTTCTTTTGACAACTTATCCATCCATCTAGTGCTATTGTGCATCCATACATGGGTACATAATCAAGAATTTTTGTTTTAAAATAGCTTCTGTACTTTTCTTCACTTTTATGTTTGCATTTTATTTTAATATGGCATGGCGAATACTTTTCGTGAAGTTGACATCAAAGCATCTTTGAAAATAGGATTATGAATAACATTGAAAGGAATCCCACATGCTAAAAATGCTTAAGTCCATTTAAGATGAAGCTCAAGACAATCTTGCTTTTCAAAAGCTATATGTATTGTGTTATGTGATTTAGTACGAACAAAGCATGATGACACATTATTAGATCCATTGTTTTTACTACAGTCATAGGGTCCACTCTTTCTTGATGTGGCAGGAGAATGGAGTACACATATCTTGATTAATCTCAAAAATATTTATGAAACTATAGTAGAAATATCGCGAGGATCCTCTGTTTTCATTGATACATCTACTCATTCTTGCTCTACACCTGAACTACTTCGAAAGTACTATGAAGTACTCATGCTGTTAAATATTTTTGAAGTGATACGTTGAGATTTAGATTTGTTTGCATAACTTGCAAAGTGTATCCATATATCACCACCTCGATTAGAACATCCTACCACAATATTACACATATTAAAAAGGTGTTCTTTTATTTGAGTTGCATTGCCTACATGACGATGTCCACAACATTTGCATTGTATTGTGGAGATTTTTTTACCCTCTTGATGAATAACCACATATGACCATTCTTTTACCTTTTCCATAATGCTTCCTTTATCATGAATTTATATCTCCAAAAAGACAACATAAATCAATATCAAATAAGATATACATTCCACTAAATATATATCTTAAAATATATACAAACCACTCAAAATCTCTCTTAAAGTTTTTAAATCTATTAATATATGTATTTATCTATCTATCTGTTTATATTTCTACCTCTTCATATAAACAGATAGATTTTAACTCATAACCATATGTGCACATATACTTACACATACTATTGTGAAGTAAGAATTAATGTTGAGTTAGAAAATCACAATAGATTTTAATTGTCAATCATATACACACATACACTTATACATACTATTGTGAAGTGCGAATCAATGTTGAGTCAGACAATAACAATAGATTTTAATTCTCAATCATGTACACACATACACTTACACATACTAATGTGAAGTAAGAATCAATGTTGAGTTAGAAAATCACAATAGATTTTAATTCTGAATCATACACACACATACACTTACACATACTATTGTAAAGTAAGGATCAATGTTGAGTCAAACAATCACAATAGATTTTAATTCTCAATCATACACACACATACACTTACACGTACTATCGTGAAGTACAAATAAATGTTGAGTCAAACAATTACAATAGATTTTAATTCTCAATCATACACATACGTACAATTACACATGTTATTGTGAAGTAAGAATGAATGTGTAGTCAGACAATCACAATAGATTTAAATTCTCAATCATACACATACATACACTTATACTATTGTGAATTAAGAATCAATAGATTTTAAATTCTTGATCATATGCACATACACTTACACATACTATTGTGAAGTAAGAATCAACGTTGACAATCACAATAGATTTTCATTCATAATTATATACTCGTATGCACATACACATACTATTGGATGAAACATTGTCCAATTCCATTACAATTCAAGGGATCTGAGAAGATGTTAATAAGTCTACAAGACAAAGCCATTTAGAGACCTAAAAAGATCTAGTTCACTTATTAATACCTTCTCAACCCTTGAATTATGAAAAAGAAGTTAAAATCTTTTCCAACATACACAATAGTTTTTAATTTACAATCATACACACACATACACATGCACATATGCAATCACAATATATTCGCACTCACAACCATACTCACACATTCACATACACATACGTTTATGAAGTAAGAATCAATATTGATTCGAAAAATCACAATACATTTTTACTCACAATCATACAAACATATACATATACTATTGTGAAGTAAGAATCAATGTTGAGTCACAATAGTTTTTAAATCACAATTTTAAAAACACAAAAATATTTTTGTTTGTTTTTTTTTAATACTAAAAGACTAAATATTTTTAACAAGAGCTTATACTTTGTTCTTTGTATGACAATATAAGTTTGCAAAAAAACAAACTAACTTTGTTGAGGTATAATTCTCAGGGCATTGATTTATAAAACATTATGCAAAAGAATATTATTCAATCTAAAGAATTTTTGATTAAAAAAAAATTCGATTGAAATAAATCCGAATTGTCGTGGAAAATTTATTTGCTTATGTCCAAATAAGCTAACATGCCACTAAATAATTTGGTTGAATAATAACGGTTCAATGTAAAATTATGTAATTATTAACGAATAATCAAATTATCGAATAATGAATAATGCAACCTAGTCTATAATTGCAAAGTCTTTGTACAACCTTTTGAATAACTTTGAGTGGAATGAAGAATGCAAACCTCTTTCAACAAGCTCAAAAGATGTGTGAGACCTCTTTCAACGAGCTCAGAGGATGTTTGTGATCAACATCAATCCTAACAATGGGAAATTGGAATAAACCATTCCATGTTCATGTGGATGCCTCCAATTTTGCTACTGGATGTGTGGTAGCACAATCCATCAGTGAATGAAACATGGATCTCTCCATTGCTTATGTGAGTAGGCAATTGAATGCAGCAGAAAGGAATTATGCTACTATAGAAAGGAAAGGATTAGGATGTTCTATGGAGCCAAGAAGTTTAGACATTATTTTCTTTCAGATAAGTTTAAATTCTTCATGGATCATCAGACTCTAATTTATGTGGTGAACAAGCCTTGCAATAGAGGCCGATTAGTAAGATGGTTTCTCTTACTCATGGAATATGATTTTAAAATAGTCATAAGAAATTGAAATAATCACCTTAGGGTGGATCACCTTTCGAGGCTTACTTCAGGAGAATCATTGTAAGTAGTATCCAGTGAACTTCTTGATGCCTACTTGTTCAACCTAGAAGTAGTGCCTAAGTGGGTGAAAACACTTGTGCCTATTCTTACCTTTGGACCCAAAAACACCATAGCAAGAAAAAGGAACAAGGATATTGTTAAATCTCAAAAGTACCATATTTTTAGGAAGTTGATACAAGCAAAGTGATCAAGGAATCCTCGCTTGTGTGGAAGAAGAAGAACACCCTAAATGGTTGCAATTAACACATGTAGGTGCATTCGAACAACATTGTTTGAAACAATGAACCCTATAAACTCTAAAGAGATTAGGCATATATTAGTCAACAATGGAAGCATAAATGTATATGTTACTTGAGGATTTCCTAATGTTTATTAATAGACCCCTGGTTGAGCATGCCACTTTGTATCCAGTATCATTAATACCTGATTGGATCAATCTATTAGTTGGCTTTTTGAGGACGAAGAAATTCCATCAAGAGATGACTTTAACATGAAGAAGAAGTCTAGAGCAAGAAGCTCATGACTACACAATCGTAGGAGATGAACTTTACAGGCATCAATGAGACATATATCTCACACTATGTGTGCATGAAAGTGAATAGTTGAAGATCTTAGAAACCGCACACTAAGGTATTAAAGGAGGGAACTTTTGGACATAATGAAGTGATCAAGGAAATTTTTTTCTTAGGTTTTTTGTGAACTTCTCTTCATATGGATGCACATACCTATGTGAAGAGGTACGACATATATCAGAGAACACAATATCCTATTCATAAAGATGAGTTGCCACTAGGACCCATGATGGGAGAACATGCATTTTGCCAAGAAAGTATGCAACAAGGAAGTCAAAGAAAAGAGGGCCAACAAGAAGAGCAAGGAGGACCACGTAGGGAGAGCAATCAATGCTGATCAGACAAGGAATAGGCCTAACCATATGTTTTCACAATCCATTTCAAACAGGGATTTTTATCAATACCCTCATTGTAAATATTCATTTTTGGTAATTTGGACTCCATTTTGTGGAAGTCGAGGCTTTCTCAAGCTTCAAGAGTACTAGAAGAACATGTGTATCAATTTTTATAATTTTTAGAGCTTGTTTGATCCTCCAAAATAGCCTAGGAACATGTTTTTTAACGAAGCCAGACACTAGCTTTCAACTATGCCAAAAGTAGACTTGAAACTATAAAAAGAACTAGAGAGCTCATTCTAGAGGTTATCATTTTTGGGGAATTGAGCTTTTAAGAGCATGATTGTATCTTGGAATTAGTGTAATACAAGATTCCATTGTTCCTCTCTTTGCCTTGCCTTGTGTGTGCATGTGTGTATGTGTGTGCATGCTTGTGTGCTTCTTACTCACGCACTTGTAGATTCCGTTTGCTCTTGGTCATCCTACCATCCTCACATCTCCGCATATTGACAATTACAAGGTTGATCTCCTCACATTGGTTCTTATCATTGTGCTAGAGCAATAGACACTCATATCTATTTTATTATGAGATACTTGGTGTTGTGTTTTGTGGTGTATCCTTGTTTGATCATAGCTCATATCATGATGATATATTTTATTTTGTATTTTGTCTCGCCTTCCATGTGAATACACCTTACTTGGAGGACCTTGTTCTCATGTCATTGTGGAAGCTTCTAGGAAATATATCATGTAATTGCTTAAATTGTAGAAGAACTTATTGTTTAAGACTTACAAAAGTATAAAATTCTTGTTGTGTTCTATACCTATGGACTCAAGTTCTAGGATTCCTTAGTATCTTGTGTAGGCTAACTATTCATGTTTATAGTCTCAAATTGTGGGATTCCTTGTATCATGTCTAGGTTTGTTACATGTAGGTGCTAGTCTTGGGTTGTGGGACTTGTTATCTTAGTTCAATATCATTGTACTGTCTTTCCCTTGGTTGCATGATCTTGCAATTAGAACCCATTGTGCTAAACATGTATCAAATCTAGTTCTTGTGAGCAAAGTTAGTGTTCCCTCCACATCCTTGCAAGACTCATAACAAGTTCATGTAAAATATCTTGCATTCCAGTTTATCTTTGATGATTTTGGAACAACAAATACAAGATTAAAGAAGAGTGTTATAAAAAAGTAATTGATGAATCGTTACAAATGCCTTGGATTTCAAGAAAATATTTCATGGATCTATATATAAAGAAGACAACAAAGAATTTTGATATGGCTTCAAAGTATTTTTTTCTATCCATGCTTTATGTATATACCTTAATTGAGGTGATAACAGTTTAGTGTGGGAATTAATTGATTGAAGACAATCATATTCAAGAGCTAAACAGGTAGTCTCATTTCTTTTATCATGTTGTAATCTTGTAGTATGAGATTATCTTAAGTCTTGTCTTCTATCTTATCCATTTTTGTGAAGGGATATCTTGTAATTGTGATTTTGTGCTTTTCACTTAGGAACTTGCGATGTAGGATCCTTTATATCTTTTCTAGGACTTATGTATACCTGCAATCTCCAATTGTGGCATGCTTCATATCATCTTAAATTTGTTACAATAACTATAAGTCTCAGGTTGTGCAACTTTGTGTTATTCTTAATCCATTACGATAATCTTATATCAAGTCTAGTATGGGTGAGGAAGAGTCTTGTGCTCCCTTCAAAATATCTATCAAACATGCTACCCCTTGCTTTTCATACTATTACAAGATGCTCGATGAATATGTTGGATGGTAGATGCACAAGGTTTAAGAAAAATATTTGTAGCTTACAAATTTTTGAAATTGAAGTGTTCAATTTCATCTTTTCAAAATGAAATATATGACATATTTTTCTCAAATATATTTTGGTAAATTCCTAGCTTCATAATTAAAATATGAGCACTATATTGAATATTCTTTGATTGTGTGACAAGGTGTTAGTATGAGACATATATATGATCTCATTGATCATATGGTGGGGAAATTGCAATCCATGTAGTGAATCCAAAATGAATGAAGTCAAAATATTATGGATTAACAATCAAGACATGATGCATTATCGTTACACGTTGTTGATACATGTAGTTTAATAAAGTAAGTTTATGATCTAGGGGTTTGACCTATTCAGACAGATCTGAAATCGGACACCGTTTGGTCATCTGTGTGTATGACCAAAGATCTCGAGTTTAGAATTACTAGGAGGTCTTGTGCACTTGTGAACAAGTGATCCACTTAGCTTAGTGGTTAAGTCTCAAGGATGTGAAGGAGGAGGTCTTGGGTTCAATCCCCATGGGCGACATGGGGAGAGTATTTTGCCCAAAGAGATCTAGAGCCTTCTAGAAGCATCTACTTGAGTTAACTCGAGCTGACTGGGACACTTGGGACACATGCAATTACATGGTCGACACATGGCTGGCTAGTATCCACTTGCCCAAGGAAGCAATCCCCTGGAGAGAGCTATATATAGAGGCATTTGGTTGGGAGGAGAGTCATCTCTCTAGCACGTGGTGGTCGTAATCCTTAGTCTCTTGCATTGGTATCAGAGCTCTAAGCAAGCTTCCATGGTGACCTTGGTGGTTCATCATTAGCTTTCGATATAGCAATTTATTCCATCAACTCATCACCACTATTTCATCATCTTCGTCGTCAAAAACTCGTGGGCGGCTGTATTTTTCGCTCACAGGTGTGCTGCCGATCAAATACGAGTTCGATTTGGTGGGGTTAGAGAGGCATAAAGAAATATTCAGATGGCTTTCACCTTCAACTTGAGGAGGTTATAGAACTCGAACCTGCTACTTGTAGGTGGTCGGGTTTATCTCCTAACCAATGGAGCAACACGTTCGCGTGGTTTCTATCGAGCGCCATTTATTTGATAACTTTTGATTTCACGCAGTGAAAGTTCATATCTTAGAAGCAAAATTTCAGTATGGCTAAGCGTACAGGGATTGAACCCATGTGCTTGAATATAACAAATCCATTGACTGTCCTAGTCCAACGTGCCCACATAGCTTCTTGTAATATAGCTCTTGTAATTATTAGAAGGTTGGAGAGCAATCAAAAAGTCGAGTTGCACTGTCCCCTGGGGATCGAACTATGCTACGCTACTTTGTGTCTACTTCTCCTGCAATATTATATATAATCGACTATTTTTCATGTTGCAAAACTTTCAAGAATAGAGGTAAAAGTGTAAAACGGTCTATTGCAGCTGAACGGATTCGATCCCTGGTTCTCTACTCCAGAATCACATCACTCATCCATTAGGATGTGAACACTTCGGTGCTCAAAATCTCTATAGATATTATCTATATTCGATACTTTTGCACACAACCTCTGCTTGACCCAAGCTTTGAAGCCATCTCCCATCTGAATACTTCTTTTGAGAATCTATTCCCGATCGAATCCGAATCAGAATCTAGTACTTGTTTGAGAAGAACAAAGGAAGAACGAAGAAAGCTCTTGATCAAAGGGTTCGACTCTTGATCTTCAATCACGAAGGAAGATGCCTTTTCCAAAGAATCAGAGGATGGACGAAGCTATGATCAAAGCTAAGTATTTTCCAACTTCTACTTGGCCTTAACACTTGATTTATCTTTTTTTCATTATTCTACACTTAATCTTAGATGCACATTGAAATAGCGAAGATTTCAATCGATTAAGTCTAGATTAGGATAATGAAAAAATCCACTTCTCATTCCAAGCATTAGTTTGCATTAAGGAAATACTTGTGCATCAAAGAATGTATTTTGGTAGTTTAATTCCAGATTTCCTTTCCATTGAGTAAGCTTTTCATTGCACCACAAGGATATGTTTTTATATCATAGTGCACTAGGACAAAGGAAAGGATATACATACATCAAGATTGCATGGTATACATTCTTAGTACAAGGAAAAGTCATGCATCAAGCTCATGCATGATTGTTGCATTATTTTTGGGCATGCAAAGAACATGCATGCATACACATGTGAGCATATGGTTTGCATGTAGGCACATGCATTTGCATGATAGAATGGGATGCTGTTTGCAAGTAGATATGAAAATGTACTCTCTTAGTATTTAGCTTACTTTATAAAGCTCACAGCTTGACATTAGGGAAGATAGAGAACTAGTTAGTTGCAAAGACATGCTAGTTCTAGTTTGCAGCTCAAGTAATTAGTCGATTCCTTCCCAAGTTGATACTTCGTTATCAAAAATAAATACTTAATGACATTTAAGTATGTTTGATGTCTTACTAGGAATAAGTAGGCACTAGGAGGAAGTTAAATATTAAATTTTCTTGATGAACAAGAAAATTTAATTAATTGCAAACTTCTTTCGATGTATGATGACTCTAAGTCCCGCATGTACTTAGAGAGTCATGAAGATAAGCTTATAATGATTACTCTAAGTATAGGTGATATTTAGAAAGTCATACGGATAAGCTTTAGTTGATTAGTTACGTAATTTATGTAACTTCTCAAGCATCCCAAGATTGGATGATAACTTCAGCTATATTTCCAAGTTCCATGATCACTCTTTGATTCCATGGAACTCAACAACCAAATCGATGAACTTAAATACAAATTGAACTTTGAAGTTCAATAGATTTGTGTTTCGTTCATGTTTTGCATCTCTGGTAATGATGCATAGGGCCATGAAAACATGGAAACTTTGGAAGTACTCTTCTATTTAGAAGATTTAGAAAGTTCTAAGAAGTTTCTTTGTGGTTTCAAGATTCGTATCTCACGATGAAACCTCGGTAAGTGACTTTTAGGAATTGAGATATTTCCTAAAAGAGAAGCACTAAAATGAAATAGTCAAGCCTTCTATTCCACACGTGAGATCATTCTCCTACCATGTTCAAGATGAATTTATTTTTGGGAAGGCAAACATTCCAAGTAGAGGATCTTAGTTGATTCATGAACTCTTCCCAAAATACACATAAATTCATAATATATGATAGGACCAAGGAATGATGATGTTCTAATAAAAGGTGTATAAAGAGATTAGCCATTGGAAAAATGATAGCTTAGACCTCTTGTTAAGCACATCTTTCCAAAAACGGACATACCCATAAATCGGGATAGAAATTGATGGATTGGATAGATAAGAGCAAAACATCTACTAGTTATGGATGTTTTTCCGAAAGATGAAGAAGGCAAAAACTCTTTACGATATAGATGTTTTGCCAAGATATAAAGTATTCTTGGTTTTTTTAAAGCTAATTTGAGCTTAAAGAAGAAACCCAAGTCAAATTAATCTTTGGGAATCAAGATATTTTCATAAAAGATACGTCAAAGTAATATTTGGGAATTAAGCTATTACCTAAAGATAAGCCAATAAAATAAAATAGTCTAGTTAACTATTTCATTGGTTTAAAAAAAGAAATATCTTTTGGACAAGCAAAAAAGCTTTAAGTCTTAGTCTTGTCCAAAAGTCAAGAATTTCTTTTCAAGATCATTCTAGTAAAGAAAACGATTCCTAGATGAATCATTGCTTTAGTATGACTTGATTCCTTAGCAAGAATCTAAAGTTCTTGAAAGAAAATTCTCCCTAGATGTGAGACTGAAATCTTTCAAGTAAGTTGATAGTAAGTAGTTCCTAGTAATTCCCAAACCTTTGGTATGGGTACTTAAGTCCAAATAGTGATATAACCTAAAGGTATATCAAAGATTCTTAGCTTTGGAATCTAAGAGGCATCAGTGTATGCTTGGATTGAAGTTCAGGAAAAGATCTCTAAAAATCCCGCGGGTAAGCAAAGAAGCTTTTGATAGTTCAGGAGATCTTAATTATAAAGACTTATTCTTTGTTTTAGTCACAAGATCAACTAGACTTGATCAAGCTTGGCCATGATTGTCCAAGTATGTGCGATTGGAACTACTTTGTAGATTGCCCAAGTATTGGCAATAAAATTCCTTTTGGGAATTATTCATTCAGGTTCCATTTATCCAATGGAAAATTGTGAAAAGAATAAGCTGTTCCAAGTCTGAACAGAGTGAAGAAATTCCAAGAATGTAGTCTGCAACCGTGAAGACGGTACTTAAGTCTGTGGAAGGTAAAACATAAATGTTTGCCTATCCTTAAATGGATTTTAGTAAAAATCCAGAGACCATGAGCGAATGCTTAGACTTAAGCAGTAGAGAGATTCCTGTAAAAGTCTCGGCTGAGATAGATACCTAAAGCATCAATAAGGAAGGAATCTAAAGACAAGAAGTTAAAAAACTCTTGCCACTACAAATTGGTTAAGGGTAAATCAATAGAGCTTGGATCTATGAAAATTCAAGTACTTGGAATTTTGATTGGTTTTCATTTGAAAACCCTAGCAAAGAAGGATGGATGTTCCATCAAAAGGTTTTCAAGTTCCCGAAGGAAAGCACAAGATTGTGAAACGATCATGTGAAGGGATCAAAACCTAGAGAATCTAGTTAGAGTTAATGCCTAAAACTTCAAAATTCTCAAAAAGAAATAAAGCAAGAAGGTTCTTTATCAAGAGATGTTTAGACTTTAGGATAATATTCACTCACACATCAATGTGAATATAAAATAGGGTGGTATGGGACACTAGATTTTATACTCAGATTGATGTAGGAAAGATGGTATGGGACATTAGACCGTGAGTTGATGATTATCTTTTAGTCCTAGTTTGGATCTTGAAGTTAGGTTTAATCCTCAAGGGAATTAAGACTTCAAAGAAGGAGTTTAATTCAAGAAGGATGAAAATAGTATCTCAAGATACTTCAAGATAACTTCAAGATCAAGGGAACAGAAGATATAAAGTAAGTAACTTCCAAGATCTTCTTGAAACACTTCAAGGTAAATTGTTGTTAATTCAGAAATATTTCATAAATTTGTGAAAAAAGTTGGACTTTGATTTTGAGTTGATCTATTCAACCAAGGATTTGATTGACTAAGTCAAGCATCAAGTTCCTAGTGTAGCTTGGTAAATTCACTCTTTTGACTCAAAGAAATGCACAAGAATTGCATTCCCAGTAAGGAGTGAGAAAGACTGAATGTGACATGAACTTAATCTCAAGTGAAGCATTATTTGAATACAAAACTCATCAACAGAACCTCAGTGGGTCGACACACTGATGTTGGTTACCACACTAGTATCTTGTGGTTGGATGATGTTTTTTGATTTGCATTGAATCTTTTTGAGAATCCAGCTTATTTCTGTTAAAGATAGAGAAAATGCTTCAATACCCTGTTGAAATAGATCTTTGAGAAGTTAAAGTCCTGAGTCATCTAGACTTTGACTCATAGCAAGTTTACATATCTTTGAAGTTTGAATTGGTTGAACAAAGTTTTAGTTCTTTCTTTCCGCTTTCCAAATCTTTTGGATTTGACGCAGATATGGTATCTGATTCTTTTCATAAAAGTCAAGGGTTAGCCGGATAGAACCACATAACTAAATTAAACATCCTAGATAGATGTTCTGTACAAGAACCTTTACAAACATCAAAAAATGATAAGTACAAGTTTTACTTATTCATTTGAGTTTGCTTCAAGTTATGGCATAAATGATTTCCTAGAGTCTAGTATACTCTAGAATAAAGAAGTTAGGAATTGCTCAACAAATTGACAATTCCCAAGAACTTTTAGCTCAAGACTATGAGAAAAGTATCCTAAGTTGGACAGTTTTCATTTTTAATTTGAATTGGTCAAGTTATAATATGGTTGACTCAAAGAAAATGATAAACTTTCTCCTACAGTTTACATAGGATTTTTAAACTCATTAGGACAAAGTAGTCCTCTAGTCGGGTGAAAAATCAACTATTGGATAGGAGTTAACCATTGTACAAACATCCAAGTTAGATGTTTGGGACAACCAAATTCAAGCTATCCAAAACAAATTTAAGTGAATCAAGAGTTCTCAAAGTCTTATAAGGGATAAAAATCCCACCTTCATTAGTAAGTCCATGCATGAGTCATGCCCAAAAATGGGCTAGTACGTTGAATCCGCCCAGTTCACATGTTTATGCCTAGATCGCACATCGAGAAACTGTGAATTGGCCAGGGATGTTTTTAGAACCCACCCTTATTATTCATTTACTACTTTGTACTTTGACTACTTTATCAAAGTGCAAAGAGAGACAATGTTTTTGAATCATTTGGACAGGGATGCCACCATAGAGATGAGACATGTTCTTCCAATTCTAGAACATGACCATGTTCTTCCAGTTTTAGAACATGAGGCTCGGGGGTTGCCTATAGTAGATATATAGCTCTATTTTCGAGGACAAAAATATTTTTCCAAGGGGGGAAGAATGTAATAAAGGGATGTGAAGGAGGAGGTCTTGGGTTCAATCCCCATGGGGGACATGGGGAGATTATTTTGCCCAAAGAGATCTAGAGCCTTCTAGAAGCATCCACTTCAGTTAACTCGAGCTGACTGGGACACTTGGCGCACATGCAGTTACATGGCCGATGGCTGGCTAGTATCCACCTGCCTAAGAAGGCAATCCCCTAGAGAAAGCTATATATAGAGGCATTTGGTTGGGAGGAGAGTCATCTCTCTAGCACGTGGTGGTCATAATCCTTAGTCTCTTGCATGTAGATACATATTGCATCCAATGTGGAAAAGTATGAAAAAGTTAGTAATGCTTACAAGCATCAAGGATGGATGGATTCTTTGGAAACCATATTAATCAATATATATGATTTCGAGATAGTTTGATTGAGGAAAAATTATAAGAATTATGGTGGTGCATTTTGTGTTTTTTCATTCTTTGTCATGCAAGAGAGACAGAGGTAAAATGGTAGGCTATGTTTGGGGAAGGTCTACCCAAATTGAAAGCTCTTGTGGTTGTAGCTCTATCTCAAGGATCATGTGCTTGTCCATGTGAGCAAAGTGTAAGTACTTTGATAGTAATACATATCAATTGAATGTATTGATCGTCTTTAATATTATCATCCTATAGCAAAAAATATATTTTTTTGAGTACATATGGTCAAGTCATATAGTGTGATGGTGGTAAAGCAGATGTACTACTTATAATGTTTTTGCAGTATTATAAATAGCTACAAAGATGGAAATGATGATGGAATGAACCAAAATTGATTCAATCTTGTTTTGATCTGACGCATCATTCCAACAACCATGGGGGTGATTTTTTCTTTTTGAGCTAATTTTTGTTTGAGTTTCTATTTGGAATTGTAAAAATCCTAAAGTTTTAGAGATGAGCCTTTGAGGAGGCACATGAGCTTGAGCTATACAACCTCTTTGTGAGTACAGATAGTGTTGCAACATGACATACCGTACGAGATCCATGCCCAATGACTCAATTTTTGCATCAGGTATGATCAATGAACACGATTGAGGACAAAAATGTATTTTGCATGTTGGTTGTTGAGCATAAGTTAGATGGTTTCAAATACCCATTGTGGGCATATATGATGTCTTCCATGTATTCATTGCAAAGATATTGTGGAATATTATGCAAAGTGTTGATATATTTTATGTCATATCTAGAAATTTAGTTCATGATCCCTCTAATGGTGATAAGATCTTTGCATCTTATCTGCAATGTCATGGTTGTATAAGCTCATAAATTATGGAAATCTATGGATAATTATGCATATGCACAAGATATGCACATTACCTTAGATGTAGAACTTTGGCACACATATTTTGGCCATCAAAATTTTTCTTGCACGCTCACAAATTATGGAAATCTATGGATAATTATGCATATGCAGAAGATATGCACATCACCTTAGATGTAGAACTTTGGCATACATATTTTGGTCATCTAAATTTTTCTTGCATGCTATACCTAAAGATGCAATTTTATGTATTTCCTAAAGATGCTATAGTAAGAGCTAAGTGTAAATTTTAGCTTCTTCATAGTGATGCTTGTGGTCCTATGCACAGGGTGTCTTTCAGTAGCTACCTATACTTGGTGAATTTTATGGATGAGTTCTATAGGCATGCATGGATCTATCTTCTCAAGTCAAAGTCCAAATTTTTAAAGTGATTCAAACAATTCCTTATCATGGATGAAAATTTGCCACCATCTAAAATTGAAGACTTTGTCTTGATCAAGAGGGGGACTATATGTCTTCAAAATTCAATGTGCTTTTAGTTGAACATGGGATAAAATTCCAATATGTAGTGCCATATATACCACAACAAAATTTTGTTCTCAAGAATAAAAATAGGTCTCTCATGGAAATCACAAGTTTATGGGCAAAACTCGAGCATTACCTCATGTTTTCTCACTTGAGACCCTGATGTTTGATATATATGTACTTAATAGTTGTCCTACTAAGGCATTATAATCTATCACTCTTTATGAGGCTTGGCATGGCTGCATTTCTCATCTCTATGATTTTTTATTTTTTGGAATGTGCATTATAGCATGAGAAACAATAAAAAGAATGAGATAATAAGACTTTGAAATTTATTTTTGTTGGGTATCATTAATAGAGCAAAGACTATCATCTATATCACCAATAAATTAATAGTATTTTGCTTATCTAAGATGTATTTTTTGTAGAGGATTTAGTGCAAACATTACTTTTATGTATCAAGAAGACTTCAATGAGCTTAATGGATGTGTATGAAATCTTGTTTTATCTTTTCATAGATAAAATGTATCTCCTAATGAGTTAACTTAAATATGTTGCAATACATAACTGAGAACTTTTCAATCCATCAAGAAAATGTGCAATCAATTTTGACTCTGATGGGAGGTCCCCTCTTGTGCATCGTGTTACGTATTGTTTGTAGTGATGAGAAGCTAATCTCAAGTCTTTGTTAATATATTTTAGTAGTGATATGTGTGAACAAACTTAGGATGGTCGAGGCACCTTTTTCCCTCTTTATGAGGTTTTTTCCCCCCGACTTATATATACGCCTATAACCCTACATGTTACTTATCTTTGTACATTCATTTGGTAATACATTCAGTTTGTGTGTTGTGCTTCAAGCTTCTTCTTCTTCCTTGTGCTATTCATGTGCTTTTGCTGACCTCAAACTCCAATAGCCGGTATTAGAGCAGGTCGTCACTTCATCTAGGGCATCTTCAACACCTATCCGATCATAGTCTCAGAATCATATGAAAATTGGTGAGCATACTCAGGACAGTTAGGAATTCAAAATAATTTTGCTCTCTGGTGTCGAAATCCCTGATGTGAGCTGGTTTTGGCCTCTGACTGCACTATCTTAGTGTTTGTGCAAGAAATTTCATCTTTTTGTGCGAAACATATATACAAGTTTTGGTTCACCAGTATAAGCGCCTCAAAGTTTGCTACAAGTTTAGCAGGAGTCGACATGGTAGTTCTGTTCAAATTTTTGAGATATAATCATTTTTCTACATTAGGGTACTTTAGTCAGTGGCCATGACTGAAAGCAATGACGGATTATGTGTCAACTATTGAGAATAAGTTTGATGGTACCAATTACCCATTATGGTCATATATGATGCATCATGTATTGGTGGCAAACGGACTATGGAATATAGTGTAGGGTGTTGAAAGATGACCTACTATGCTTGAAAATATAGTTATTGAAGGTGATGTAGATGGCATTGAAGATGATGACCTTCAAATTCTTGTTTGTGTTTGTGGTTCTTGTTGCGCTTACTATAGAGCAGTTATGTTCGGATAGCAGATATGATCAAGAACATGCATTGATAGATTTCTTTGTCAAACATGCCATTATTCCTTCCATTTACTCTTGCAAAATAGCAAAGGATGCTTGGGATACACTTACCACTTTACACCAAGCAAGGAATGATGCTCCTATTTCTTACCTCGAAAAAAAATTTGGAGAGTGAGCATATGATATGGAAAATTTCTTGACAAAGATCAAAGATTTGAAGGAACAATTGATTTTTGCTGATGAAGTCTTACGAGATAGCTCACTTGTGTAGACTATTCTTAATGGTCTTTTGGATTCATATCAATTTTTTTGCTTCTACTCTTTGGTTGATGATGCAAGGAAATCTAAATGCCTTAACATTAGAGGAGTTAGTCTCTGTTTTGTTGTAGGAAGATTATTCTAGGCAAAACAGGTCGATCATGCATGTTGCAGATCAAGCTTTCTTAGCTAGTCGAAAGGCCAAGGGATAATCCAGCTCATCTACTAGAAAGTAGAAATCTAATAATACTGCACAATCAAAGAAGGAAGACATAGATGAGAAAAAAAACACAAAAGCAAAAAAAAATTTGTAAATACTATAAAGGAAATGACCATTTCATGAAGAGTTTTCCAAAACTGGTTGCACAAGAGAAAAAGGAAAATGATTTTGGAATAGTTGTTGCAGAGGCCTCTATACCAAAACAAGAGTCTGCTAATCTTGTGCAGAATGAAGAATGGGTGTTTACTATTGTATGCACTTATGATCCATCTTCTCATGAGCAGTGAATGTCTATACTAGACTCAGATGTTTGATACTTTGATAGTGGGACAACCAAGCATATTACCTTGTAGCTCAGTTTCTTCAGTGCACTTGAGCCTGCCTATAGGGATACTATCACATGCACTAACAACTCATCTTATATTGTAATGGGAGTTAGTAAGATCATTCTAACTACTAGTGATGGTATTTCTTTCACATTTTCAGATGCTTTGTATTTGTCAAGGATCAAGAAAAATCTATTGTGAGTTTTAGCATTAGCCAATATTGACTTGGTTGTCCAATTTGTTGATGATAGATGTATAGTTCATGATCTTTCAAATGGCAATGTGATTATCACTTCTGGCATTTTATGTCATGAGCTGTATAAGCTCATAGACTAATTTATCAATGATTGAACATGTGCAATTCAATATTCTCAAGCTATCTCAGATGCAAAGCTTTGGCATGCACACTTTGTTCATCTGAATTTTGCTAGTTTGCTATGCATGGAGAAATCTGAAATGGTGTCCTCTTTGCCCAAGCTTGATGCACCTGTTAAACATGTCTGTGAAGACTATATTTTGGGCAAAATGCAACATTCCTCCTTCCCAAAAGATGGTTTGGTTCGAGCTATTAAAAAATTGTAGCTTGTTCATAGTGATGTCTATGGTCCTATGCAGACACCCTCTTTTGGGACTACCTTTTCTTTGTGACTTTTATTGATGATTTTTCTAAGCATGCATGGGTGTATCCACTGATGGCAAAGTCCAAAGTGTTTATGTGCTTCAAAAAGTTTCTAGTTTTACTTGAAAAACTATCAGCATGTTAAATGGGCACCCTACATTCTGATCGAGGGGGATAATACATTTCTTGTGATTTTAATGCATTTTTGGCTGAAGGTGGGATAAAACATATGTGTACAGTGCAATATACACCTCAACAAAATGGATTTGTTGAAAGCAAGAACATGCCACTCAGAGAGCGGTGCATGGTCAAAAGTCAAGCTTTACCATATAGCTTCTAGCTTGAGGCTATTATGTGTGCAAGATATGTACTTAACAGGTGTCCCATGAAAGCATTGCAGTCTATCACTCCATATGAGTCTTGACATGGTCACAAGCCATCTGTTGCTCATCTGTGTGTCTTTGGTTGTATGGCATATGCATTAGTGCCTGAACAACAACATAGAATATTGGGTGATAAATAGTAAAATGTATTTTTGTTGGATACAATTCTAAAAGCAAAGGTTGTCATCTCTATCATCCACAAACTAAATGCATTTTGGTTAGCCGTGATGATTTTTTTTAATGGGAGATGCGATTTTTCCATTACCTTCATAAAGAGACATCAAGTAGCTCCAAGGACATGTGTGACACTTTGCTGCCTCCTTTTACATATGGACAATCAAGTGCTGGTCCAAATGAGACAATTTCTCAACCTTTATAGGTTCCACATGATGATGTAGATCATTCCATTTCTGATGTCGATTTACATGACACACTTCTTGATGAGAGGGCTGATATAGAGAAGGCAAAAACTATGCTAAGTGGATGTGTAGACTTTGTGACATAGAAAATTAGATGCACCTCTGTCATATGTACTTTTTGAGGCTCTCATAGTGCTTCTTTTGCATCAGATTGCTATGCAATGGCTGCCTCTGGTCTTTGTGATGAGAATGAGCTTGTTTCTTTTGATGAAGCAAAAATTCAAAAAGTTGGATGGTTGCTATGCAATTAGAATATGATGCTATTATGAAGAATGGTACATTTTCTTTATGTGATTTTCCTCTAGGCAAAAAGCTTATCGGCACTAAATGGTTATAAAAGTTGAAACATAAATATGATGGAGTAGTTTTTAGGTATACGGCTAGGCTTGTTGCAAAAGGTTATGCTCAAGAAAGAGGCATTGATTTTGATGAGACCTTTGCACCCACATGTTGAATGACTACCATCTTGAATGGTGACATACATGAAGAAGTATATGTTTTTCAGCCCCGTGGTTTTGTGCAAAAAGGGCATGAAAACAAAGTGTGCAAGTTGAAAAAGGCATTATATGGTTTAAGGCAAGCACATGTGCTTGGT
>CM035429.1:68565559-68658059 GCA_020310875.1 Ceratopteris richardii | reverse complement strand
ATCTGGGCCCAAAAATTCAAAATTTTGAAAAAGTTATAAAACTCATCATAACACCATTTAATGGTCCCCCAACCACTTTTTAGGATCAAAAGTGCTATTTTTGGGTTCTAAATCAAAATCCGTGCATGAACTGAAGTGAAAAAAGTGACTTTTTCAAAAATAACTCAAAATGCAACTTTCTCCCTCCAAAACCTCCGATTTTCATACCCAGGTCCCAAAAAGTCATCTCTTTCCACTACTTTCTCTCCCTAGCACACCATTGCAGCTCCTGCATCTCCATTTCTTTCTCTATGCATCATCTTCTTTGAATTCCTACTGTCATTTCCATAGCCTGATCTCCAATGGAGAAACCTAAATCTCATAGACGTCCAAAAGATGAGGTTATCGCGATAAAATGTCACAATATCAAGGCTCCAGAAGGATTTTGGTTAGGACAGGAGTTCTGCAAAGGTGCATGGGTGTACATGCAACCCTCTGGTGTTGGTCCTCACCGTGTGAGAGATCGTGGAAACTTGGATCTTCATTGGAAAGGGAAGTTACTAGGCTTCAAAAAGCTCAAAAATGGTGAAACTATTGCCATTGTACAACATGTGTTCACAATGTCAACCATGAAATTGGAAAACTCAAACAAAATGAGATATCCTATCAACTATAAGTATTACTCATTGACTTTTGTCCAAATTTCAGAATATACCTAGCTAAGTTGTGTATTTTTTTGTTGTAGACATATTTCCTTCTACCTTGGTGGAAGAACAACCACTTCATAGTCTTACAGGTACTTTCCAAGCATTGCATGCAGATGTTGGGTCGATAGTCTTTCCACAAGCCCGTCCTGCTCAGCTATTATGTGAGAGAGTTTTCTTTTACACACATACATATGTTGTACCCTCTTCATCAAATGATTTTGGCAAGTTAGAGATGATTAAGGTAGATTCTCTCTTAAAGCTTGAGTGGCCGCAACCTGATGTATGGACATTAACATCTTTGAAGCATAAGATGGTGATGGACATACACAACTCTTTGAAATTTACAAGAGTTTCAAGATCTATAGGATTACATTGGTGTGTTCCTGTTCATTGTTTTGTACATTTATTTCAGATATTCACAATTCTAGAGACGTCAACAATGTTCATGTTAAAAGATATCACGTATGAGCAGGTAGAGTGTTTGCTAGGTGAAAAATGGGGACTTGTAGAAGGATGCACCAAAGGGGATAGATACATTTGTAAAATTGGTGCAACATGCATAGGATTTCGATACTTGAAACATCGTACTTCATTGTACATTAGATTCTATTATGATCGTTGGATGTGTAAACTTGGTGAATGGATACCATTACAAAGTTCTGAGGGTGTTTTAATTTCATTTGAAATTAAGATAAATCTACCCAACAATGAAATGGAAGTTATTTCAGTAAATCATCATTGGACTCTTGCCAACGTGAGAGAACATCTAGTAATCATGGGATTTGAGGATCTGGATCAATCAAAGTTCAGAATACAAGGGCATAAGGTAAGTAGCATATGGTATTTCTTCTTTTGTTTATACAAATTCTTACACTCAAATATGTTCATTTAAAGTTTTCTATTTGTCTGCAGATTGGTAAGAGGTTGGAGGATAAAATTAAAGTCCTCCTTGAATGGAGTGTGGATGGAACTCAACTTTCATTGTCATAGCTCAAGGACTATTTGAGTGCTACAGTGTACACACACCTATGTTCCATTTATAATCCTACATCTGCAACAATGTATTTAACATGCAAGACATGTAGCATGTAAAATTTTTTGATCTCAATATGATGTACAATTTGCCAAATCTTTGGTTTTTCCAATGGCAATTTATTATAATTTTAAAGTTCTGAGAATTTTTTTTTTCTATTGTGTTGTCGTGTATCTTATTCTGGTTAATGATTCTGTTCAATCTTTTTATGAGCAAAAGTTTTTTTTCTGAGAGTTCTGTGCATGATTGTTTTATTTGAAGGTATCAGTTTTAGTTTTAAAATGGGTCCCACTCACTTTAAAATTTTGAAACTACTATAAAAGCAACACTTATTCTCTCATTTCTCACTTTTGCAACCAAGAAGAGCTACAATCACTAGCAGAGTACGCACACAAGCTAGCATCACGCGCAATGGCTGCCGCATCCTCCAGTACCCTGCAACTCAAACGTCCACGTGAACTCTTCAATGAGTTCTTGGAATCAAATGAGTTCAAAGGTCAGAACCACTTGTATGACCTACTGTCTAGGGTCCCTGATCTAGACAAAACAATTCAACTGAACTCTGATGTGCTCAAGGAAATCATAGAGTTCCTTGAGTACTACATCTTGCGTTTTTCTATAGAAATACCGCCTTATGAGGGTAAATGGGTTCCATGTGACCTTCTACTCTACATACATAGAGGCGATGAAGCCTTCATGAAGCGCCTTAAGCGCTTCATGGCAATTGCGGAAACTGCTGGGCACTTACTAGATGACTCTGTGCCATTAGTAAAAAAACTTAACAAAAAGAAGAGGATGGGTACAAAGTACCTATCCTACACTGCAACAACATATTTTATTATTAATGAGGAGCCGGAACCTACACCTGTTGAGCTCCCCAACCTTGCCACTGGGGGTTTTGTTAAGGAGAAGAATGAGCCTCAACCAGAGGCCATAAATTTTTCCAAAGAAAGCATTACAATCCACCAAGAATTCCCTGGTGGTGTTGAGGATAAACTACATGTGCAATCAAGCATGGAGGAGGCCCCCCCTTCAAATCTCAACCCCTCTGAGCCCACATTACCAGAGGTGGAACTTGAATATCTCTCCTGCATCGTTGTGGATGGAGAGGAATTTATTTTACTCCATGACATTGAGAAGGCATTCGGTCTACGTCTAGATGAATGCTTGAGTATTTTCTCCACAATGTCAGATGTTCCACTTGACAACACATCTGACATACTTGAAAAGAAGTCCATCCCACTTGGGGATTCTGTGGCAGACACCATATCAATGGTGTGTGCTGATATTTTAAATGATGACAACAATTCTACTACAGAGGAGGAGTTCAGTGCAGCACAGGAGAGGATACTGAAGCAAAAAATTCCTACATCCCATGTAGCAGAGCAGAGTGGCATGGCCCACTCTAGCATTGATCTTGATGCCCCTGGAAGAGGGGAGGAAGAAGACAAGCTTCATGATGTAAGTGGTAATTGAATTAAATAAATCGATAATTTTAAGTTAACATTGTAAGAGCTTGAATTCTCATTTGTTCTTAACAGGAAGCAATTGAGCTCGACAAGTTCGCAGCAAGGTCTGGTGGGGATCGAGCTTCTCGTGGGAGTGGTGCATCCTTGGCAAACTACATCGGAAAGTTGCCAAAGGATGATTTTGTTATCATACACAAAGACTACAGTCCCGATGGGCACTTCATCACTTGGTGCTTGAAGGCCCTTAGCAAGATTTTGTGTTTATGTACAATTACCCAAGGCACTAATTGTGTCATTTTGGTTAGGAAATCCTTAGTTGTAACTACTTTAGGACTTAATTTTAGAGGAAAAGTATTAGGGCAAATAGGTATCGCCATGAGTCTTGGAATGCAAGACCCCCATGTAATATCAAGATCTGTATTGACTTACCAGCTGCCTCAATCTCTCCAAAGGAGAAAGAAAGTTGTGGAGAAATTGAAGGCAGCTGAGAAATGATGTAATGTCTTGATAATACAAACTTTTTTTTTCATCATTTGTCTAGTTCTGTATATGAATGTGCTAAAAAATTGAACTTATCTTCTCTCCACAAATTGTATCTAATTGGGGGTCTTTGTATTGTGCTTTGGTCCTCTGTATGATTATATGCTTAAAAAAGGCCAAAAAAGCCCCAGCCACAGAAACGCGGGAAACAACCCTGCAAAATTTTTGCAGGGCTGTTTCCCGCGTTTCTGTGGCTGGGGCTTTTTTGGCCTTATCTAGTGTTTTTAGGTGCTACAATACATAGGAAACTATGTAATTTCAGATTTTCAATTGGTTTTGGTATTATCAGGACCAGAAGTTTTCAGTAGGGTATAAACTCAGCCTTTAGTAGCTAAAGATCTCAATTCCTATAGGGTATAACCTCTTAATACCTAGACCATTGCATCTCTACCATATGTCTTATGCTTACCAAAGACCAAATATTGCAAAAAAAACCCCAGCCACAGAAACGCGGGATTCAGCCTTGCAAAAATTTTGCAGGGCTGAATCCCGCGTTTCTGTGGCTGGGGGTTTTTTGGTATGAAAAGGACATGTTGCACACCAGTATGTAGAAAAGGAACATATCTAGTCATAAAACAATAGGCAAGTGCATGCATGTTTAAGTGAATCCATATATAACTGACTGAAAGAGAGAGAGAGAGAGAGAGAGAGAGAGAGAGAGAGAGAGAGAGAGAGAGAGAGAGAGAGAGAGAGAGAGAGAGAGAGAGAGAGAGAGAGAGAGAGAGAGAGAGAGAGAGAGAGAGAGAGAGAGAGAGAGAGAGAGAGAGAGAGAGAGAGAGAGAGAGAGAGAGAGAGAGAGAGAGAGAGAGAGAGAGAGAGAGAGAGAGAGAGAGAGAGAGAGAGAGAGAGAGAGAGAGAGAGAGAGAGAGAGAGAGTGAGAGAGAAAAAAGAGACAAAGAATATAAGTCAAAACAAAATTTTCTATTATCCATTGTATTACATCGCAAAGTAGCCTATCATAGGGTATAATATACACATCATGGGTTATTTCCTCTAATTCTTCTTGCTAGCTGAATGTCCTTCGGTTGTATGGTTACTCTCTTGGCATGGATAGCACAGAGGTTAGAGTCCTCAAGCATGGAGA
The DNA here is from genome assembly GCA_020310875.1 of Ceratopteris richardii. Taxonomy (NCBI): domain Eukaryota; kingdom Viridiplantae; phylum Streptophyta; class Polypodiopsida; order Polypodiales; family Pteridaceae; genus Ceratopteris; species Ceratopteris richardii. The sequence continues at coordinate 68,653,247 of CM035429.1, read as the reverse complement.
TGAGGTAGGCCTCAGCTGCCTCTTGAAGTGCTTCAAGTGCTATCCCTTGTATTCTTAGACCTGCTTGGTAGCTTTGTAGTTCCTCTTTCACTACCCTTGCAAAAGCTCTTCGTGGTATGAGTAGTTCAACGGACTTTTGGTAGTGTCGTATCTCTGCAAAAGCCCTGCAGTGCTTCCTTCGTCTTTGTGGAGCTCTTGGGTTGGGAGGTATGTTTGGCTGGCGTTGAGGTCGATGTCGAGGTTGATAGTTTTTTTTTTCTCCGATGTACACGATGTGAGGGCCCAGCTTCATCTTGCACATTTTGTTGTTGATGTGGTTGTTGACTTTGCTCTCTTTCCTCCTCTGTTGGTATTTGCCCTTGTCCTTGTGGAAGTGTCTTACCTCCATGTGTCACCCTATGGCTCGTTGGTATTTGCATATCATTCCATGGTGGTTGATTGTTGCTTTCCTCATTTGGGGATGACTCTTCGTCGCTCTCTGGTACACTCCTTCTGATCAACTTCTGTTTGGGTCTTGATTTGATGGGTGTCCTTGTTGGTGGCTCATCATCTGAAATGGCCTCTGATCGTCCTGGAGTGTAATAATCTTGTCTATTGGAAACTTCATTTTCTCGCATTGAATTGCTCCCAGGTGGTGTGCCATCGTGTGACACAGGCACAGATGTGCTCTGGGAACCACTTCGAGGCCTTTGGGGGGGTTGCAACCATGGTGGGCGTTGTGTCCCTAGATGAGGGCTAGGAAAGAAGACGCGATCTTTCCTTGCAGTTTGCTTGGTGCGTGCCATTCTCTTGAGTTGCAAAAAGTGTGAAATGAAGTGAGTTCTCTCTATTTATAGAGTTTTTTAAAAAACTGTTTGTTCACACTAGAACGGACAAAACCTGTTTAAAACCATACAGAATATTATATATTAAATAATAACACATTGAAATCAAGATTACAATAATCATATGTATTACCACATAATGGGAAATAGCGAATTCACTTTACTTCCAAGCTGAGCCTTCTCGTTGTCTCCTTGCACGCCACTGAGCATGATGAAGAGGACCTAACGATGACTTCCATTTCTCACTGGCAATGTTGTGTTGCATCTTTCTTGCAAGTTTTGCCAATTTTGAATCCCTAAGTCATTCCACAAAAAACTTTCTCGAGAATGTAGTGCGGTAAAACCAATTAAACATCTCCTCCATGTAGTTTGATTGCATTGGGCCACCACCATGTCGGGTGTTTTTGAAGTAGACACCCCTCGCTTTGTAGTGTGACTTTTCCATTCCTTGGGTACTGAAAATCTCTAATGACCCATATCGATGCATGAAAAAAGCTCCATGTGCAAACAAAATATGCTAAAAATTGTTAAGTACATTGGAAAAAGGTAAGTGCAATGAACACTTGTAGAAGAAGATTACACTTACAATGTAGTGTGTTATATTGCTCTCTCCCCAACATTGAATGAAACACTTGGTGAACTCCACTAATGTTTCTTGAAACATTTGACGTTGAATAGCACTAGACCTAGTCAGACCCATTAAGCCTACAACCTTATCAAAGCTCGACCAAACTTTCTTTCTCTTATTACAAAGATCAACTTGAGAGTCATTGTCTGTTGTGATCATGCATAGGTCTTTCCACAGCTCATAACGTTCATTATTTTGAGTGCTAGTACCTCTTCTAAAAAAATGTCTTGCTTTATTCCCTGTCATTGACACTTGTTGCAAGCTATCTTGAGATTCTCCAACTTTCTTAACAACTAGGGTTACATTTCCACCATGACAACCAATTGAATTAAGAAGTTCCTCCAATTTCTTTCTAGCTTGAATAGATTTATCAACTGGCTTCATGGCAAATGCGTATTCTATATGGAGCTTCAATAGTCTATCAAAAATTCTCATGAAGGCATGCAAGGTGCAAAAGTGGACATTGACTAAAGGGAATGGAATAATGGGATTCCAATCCTTATCTGACATGTCACGATTAGGTGTACCTAACATGGGACACCTCATTAAAGGTGTATCCCATTCAGCAGATGGAGTTGCATCTGTGTCATCAACTAAATCATCTATGTTGTTTTGTTTTCTCTTTGTTCGTTTATAACCTCGTGTACAATATGGACAAGGATAGAGAGTAGATGCACCTTGTTTGCACCCTAACATGCATTTGATAGTCTTTAAGTCTCCACCTAAGTGCCACTCTACTTCAAAATCACCAAGGCTTTCTACATTGATTTTGGCACCATGAATTTGAGAAGTTATCACCTCTGTGATCCATGGGATCCTATTGAAAATCCATGTAAGAACATCATTGGATTCTTTAGGTACTTCAATAGCACCTAACCACCATATATCTTTCTCTGATTGGACACTATATGTAAAGTGATGGGTAGATTCTTCACTATCATCAATAATAGAATGGGCCATAGCTTCGTTCATGAGTGTCACACTAAGTCTCTCCATACGGCGTCCCTTTATGATTTGACATTCGTCTAGCTTCAATACAAACTTGAGTTTGGAACCACAATCTACATCAAATAACAAACATTATATTATTAAAAATACTATGAATGTCATTATCAAAACAATGGATATACCTTGAAGTGTGGATTTGTAAAATTTAACCATTTCCTTTTGGAGCCTCTCCAAATTGACAAACATGTTGTTGTACTTTGTGTAGATGAATCCCTGTCTAGATGTGTTTTTCAACTCTTTCTTTGATGTAGATGAATGATAAATGGATGCAGGCATAACATCTTCTATATGCAGGTAATTGCCAAGAGTATTGGCTACATCCTCATTGGTTATCTTCTTCCTCACAGATACCTTGTAAGGGCATGGAAAAATGCTCTGGAAAATACCTTTGTTTTGTAGAGCCTGCTTCAAAACATTGTACAATGCAGTGTACGCTCTAGTACTAACACCTGCTTCATCACATACCATCTGTACCTCACTAGGACTAATAATATCTTCTAAGTTGCCTGCAAAATCTTTAATCACTTGGGTTTTGATGTGATTTCCTATTGGTGACTCCAAGATCATAAGCACATGTTTGTTGCTAAGACAAGAATTCAGAAACTTCAATTGATCCTCCATTGTTGAGGAAGCACTCGCATCTTCAACAAATGACCTGCACAATAAGAATCTCAATCTAAAAGTCTTTTAACATAACTAAACAAAGGAAATACATACCTAAGTGCGTAAACACGTCGCTTCCGTGCTCCACCACCAGTTGAAAGAGCTTGAAAGGATGATAATGGTCGTTTCCTAAATCTCATCCCAAGTGGAGTCTCTTTTAGTTGTGTAAGATTGGCTTTCAACTTTGTAATTGTGCTCTCCTTTTCTTCCACATCTTGTTTGAGTCTATTATTGTGCTCATCCAAAGATTTGATAGCACTTTCTAAAGTGTGTATAGCACTCTCTAAACTGTGTATCTTGAAATGGTTGTGATGACATTGTTGCATCCAATAATTTGCTATAGATGTAGAATGGTTAGACAATCGCTTGCAATAGCCTAGGAGTCCATCTTCACCGGAACCAAGGAATTGTAGAAATGTGGAGATAGTATGGAATCTAGGATGAACATTAGCCATTGGATCCAAGGGATACAAAGCACCATGGACCCAAAGATCAATATTCTCCTCTCCAGCTGCACGTCGTGCATTTTGAGAATCTATGTCATTGCTACCTCTAGTTGTTGGTGCAAATTCTGTAGGAACACGAACATGTACACTCTTTGAGTGAGGAGCAGGCGCTGGTGCTGGTGTCATGTTCATAATACATGTGAGCACCATGATGTTCCAAAACTCCAGCACCGAATGGGAAGAAGCACACAGATGGCTGGAATGGCTAGTACAGTAGCTATGTGCAAGAAAAAAAGTGTGTTTTGGTATGTGGATAGGTCAAAATGACTTTTTTCAGTATGTTAGAGGGAAAATGAGTTTTTTTTCAAAAATTCATGTTTTGGGGCAACCAAAGTTACGAGTTTGATGATGTGGCACTTAACTTTTGGAGGGATTTTGAAAAGTATGTTTTTTAAGTATTTTTTATAAAAATAAGTCTAAAAAAATTAAGTTCTGACATATACATAAAAGTATGGGCCATTTTGAATAAAGAATAGCTGAAAAAGAGACTTTTTCAGAAAACTCATTTTTTTATTCATAAAGATGGACGGATTTGATGAGGTGGAAAGTGGTTTTTCTCTCTCTCTATGTGCAGAAGAGAGAGAAGGTCCTAGCTCAGCCTAAAAAAAAGCCTACTTCAGCCTACCAAAAAGTGCTCTATTAAATGCACTTTGTCCCCTTAACAAAGAACAAGATTAAGCTTAATCCCTAAAAATTAGGAATCCTTACAAGGCCCATGCAGGGTTCACTTTTTTTCCTAATGATGAAGAACAAGCATTATTTTGACAAAACTCATCGCTTGCATCTTAAGCCGATTAAAGTAGGAGATTGGGTGCTCATTTATGATAGTACATTTGACTCTCAATATGATGCACACAAAAAACTCACTCAACAATGGTTTGGGCCATAGATTGTATCAAAAGTCAACAACAATGGTGTCGGAGAGATTTACTCTCCTTACTAGAGAAGAGTTTTTTTTAATAATCAAAGTTGCTAGTGGATGTCTCAAGAACAAATCAATGACTCTGCTACATGAGATCAAAAGCGACAAACATGTCCATTCTAAAGTATCTTCTATAGTGAGTTCTAGAAATGTCGAGTTGTTCCATGATGCTATGGGCTCTTCAATCACTTAACTTTGCGTCAAGTATTGAAGGTATGAATGATTTAAATGGACAAACTTCGGATGAGTCTGGAAGCCTAGCATCAATCATTGCTACATCCAAACCTTCATAAGATTGCACGAATGGAAATAGGTGTCCACGTTGGCTGATATTTTACGGGAAAAGCTACTTTTATAAAGCATCGTATGAAGGGAGTTTACCAGCACATACATTGATCTAAAAAAATGGATTTTTGTCAAAGCAAATGAAAAGGTAAAAAAAGGGAAGGTAAGATATCAAAGCGAAGACAAAAGGAGTAGCACACGCGAAGGAAAAAGGAGAGGCATGTATGATGGTTTGCTATTGATGCTATGAGGAGGGGGAGGTCTGTGCATGAGAGGAGGCGTATATTTCCAGCAGCAATGTTCTAACAGAGGGTTTCTCTCTCGTTTTTTCGGGCATGCAAAGAAAGGAGGTCAATTCATCTATTCTAATAGCGATCGTGATGATGCTGGCGAAAGTATTAAGGATCTGTGCCGATTCTGGAGTTGTTTTTTCAATTGAATTACTGTGAATTGATGATAACGGAGATCAATGTTCTTATTTGATCCGCTTTGCTGATGATTAAGGACGACATCGATGCTTAATTCTGAGGACCTCCGACCTATCTGCTATTTTAAACCCACACTTCTACTGTAATGCAGAGACCAATGTTTTTTTTTCAAACATATTCTCCAGTTTTCATGCTCAGATTGGTTTGGTCAGATGGTTTGTATAATCTTCATTTACACCTTATGTTCTGATCAGCGCATAACTTCTGCTTCAGATGGTTTGTATAATCTTCATTTACACCTTATGTTCTGATCAGCGCATAACTTTTGCTTCATCTCCGCTTAATCAATGTAGTTTCTATGAACGGTTATAATTTCCCACAAAAATCTCATGTCGTATCATAAGTTCATTAATACTTCAACTATATGCTCTGACAAGATCGCGTGAAGGAGGAGGGATGGTCGGACGTTGTAGTGGAGGCGGTGAGTTAACAGATATGATCTGCTGAGGAGGCCAATCGATGTTCTTTCTGGCAATGTTTGGAGGACGGGTAGAGGACGACATCACTCATGTTGTGACTTGACAAAAATTTGATGGATTAAGGCAGCTCTATGCGGGTTTAGCAGATGCCGCTCCTCCGACTAATCTATTGTTTACTGTTGTCATTAATATTGTCTTAATATGATGAGCGTGCACATATCCCGTTTGTAACTTCTGATTACCTGACGACAAAGTCTGCCAATGATTATGAATAATTACTGTTGTTCTGATGCATGAAGAGGGACTAGAAAGCTTCAAAAACATGATGGAGGAGTAGAGATTTTCTAAACTGCTTAATTCCGAAGACAATTATTATGGAACAGGAATTCTTCAGTATGCATCACTTGCGCCTTGCGCCATTTTTTTTCTGATGATAAGCATGACTGAAGATATTAACTGCAGTTGCGCACATATGTGATCTAGAAGGTCAACCATATCGAGCATATATGATAAAGTTTTCTAGCGCTAATTTTACAGCTGCGGACATCAACTTGAAGAAATATAAGTTTTCAGAGAACCAATGCAGGAAAAAAAAAAGTTCTCAAATGCTGATTCATTATCTTGAAGAATCTGGTGCTATGCTTACAGCAATTGAAGACATTCAATTAATGTTTTTGATACAAATGAAAGCCAATCTTTCCTGATATTTTAACTCTGAATTAATCATTACTGCGCAAATTTAGCATTGAATTTATATATTTAGAAATCTCCTTTTACGAAGCTTTGTGCCAAATTTTGATTTGTGAATTGACATAAATATTGTCCCATATTCTGAATACGATTAGATCTACAACACATGATATTGATGTTGATGTTTTGTGGTTATACCGCAATTTGTTTTTGTACGAATCTAAGTTCTTCCTATCCGAAGTCAAAAACATTAGTGAAAAGCGATAGATTGAGGGCATGAAAAATCGTGAACAGACAGTTGCATTGTTAAGATGTTGACGTTGTGACCATCTAATTTATGTAAACACATATTGATCATTCAATCTGTCATACACCAAAACTCGTTCTATTATGCTTTGAAGTTTATCTATCGACATACTAATTTATAACATAAATTACTTTATGAAAAACATCAACTCAGATTCACACGTTGAATTATAATACCACACCATTGAGTTCATATGCCATGAAATCCTTGGAACATCTTTGCATCATTGTTGTGTAGAGTCGAGTGTTTTCACATAAATTTGATTTCCATGTGAAAGATTGAATGCTAGAATTGCTATGAACAAGTAGATGAATCATTTGTTTCTAAAGCTCATAAGGTTATGGTTCTACAATTGAATAACTAATTTATCTCATTGAGTTCCCACTTCACCTAAGCTTGCTCCAAGCACCCTACATGTGCCGATCGATCTGGCGGATGAACTAATCCAACATCCGAGCATCTACATGACCTGACAATGGTATGTATGCTCTTTGTGAATTAAATATTAATGCATTAAAAACTTTGATTGTAGGTAAGAAGATAAAGCTATTCAAGAGACATGATAATGAAGAGTACATTTTAGATGAGGACATTGAACAAGATTCCAATGATGAGGCCAATTCATAAACAAGAGTATCCATGATAAAAAAAAATCTTTTTCAAGTTCGTGTTGCTTTGTTTTTTTCAAGTTCTTTCCACTTTTTTTCCCATTCTTGCTTGTTTGCGATTTTACTTTATGCATGTTTCTTTTCAATCTTTGCATTGCATTGCATGTCCACATCACTTGAGTCAAAAGGGCAAATGATGATTTCTTTGCTTCTGTAAAATTATATCTTAATATAAACATGCATGTGTATCTTGTATCCAAAGCATAATTGTTGAAGTCCTAGCTCCTGCTACTTGCATGTTTCTACATCCTCAATCTACCTCACAACACTTGTATCGAAGTTTAAACCACTATTTTATATCATAAAAAATGGTTGTACTTTGTATCGAGGTTTAACTTTTCCCCGTCATCAAGAAAAAAAGAGATAAGATGCTACATGTTACTAGGAAGTTTACACTTTCTTCCACCCCAAAAAAGTGAACAAACAAAGAGAGAGAGAGAGAGAGAGAGAGAGAGAGAGAGAGAGAGAGAGAGAGAGAGAGAGAGAGAGAGAGAGAGAGAGAGAGAGAGAGAGAGAGAGAGAGAGAGAGAGAGAGAGAGAGAGAGAGAGAGAGAGAGAGAGAGAGAGAGAGAGAGAGAGAGAGAGAGAGAGAGAGAGAGAGAGAGCAAAAGGAAGCTAAGGAGGCATACAAGAATAAAGCACTATGATAACACTAAATAAGCTGTGACAACTAATCTCTATTCGAAGCCGCATATATTGGTGATGAAGGTTGATAGAACCGAGAGAAACTCACTCTCTTTCTCTCTATTTGACTATAATGTGTAGGAAGAGAGCCTAATGATGTAGAATCCTGAGTTCTTCTATTCTGTCACTTTTTGTCTCTTCGGGAGTGCTCCATACGAACGTGCTGAGCGATGCGAGGTACTGGGCATGAACTAAAAGGATAGTTTTTTTTGATGGCCATGGTTCTTTGATGATGATAATGCTAATTGGATTGCCCAACTCTCTCTCTCTCTCTCTCTCTCTTTGGGTCGATGACATGATGGTTTGGTTTTCTGATGACGCATCTGTTGCACATAGCCTCTTTGCAGAGGTAGTGAGCCTCTATGTAGAAGCTTGTCCGTGCATAGGTAGTGAGACAAAACTCTAATATTATTGCTTTGACGTCTATGCAAGACTCCAATCGATGCTTCTGTTTGCGTCATCTACAACACTTGAGTTATCAAGAAGTTTGTTGCTTCAAATTGTCTCTCTTCACCATCAACAATGTAAAGATTCAGACACATTCAAAATCAGTGGATGAGAGTTGTGAAATGTACTCAATGTTTGATTTGTCTTGAGAGAACATTCCCTTCATCTTCACCTAGTACTCTTACTGTCCATCCCATTGAGTTTCTCATGGATTTGAATCCATTATTCTCCATTTCTTCAATTTGATTACCAATGCTTATGAGTACTTCATTATATACTACACCGATGCTCAAAAACACCTTAGTACCAATTACAATGAATGCATACATAATGAAGAAAACTGATTATGATGAGATAAAGAAAGAGAATATTAAGTGATAGATTTAGTGCTGAGAAGCACTTTGATGATGACCCCATGAGGAGAGGATGCACACTCTTGGTAATGAGCTAGAGTGAAATGGCTTGTGAGGAGTGAGGCCTTGCTTATATTGAGTTTGGGAGAATTCTCTTGCATGTGGGATAAATGCACTTGCATGTGAATAATTCTAGCTTTGGATAAAAGGGTGGAGCATGGAACTCTCAACAAGTACCTCTCAAGTGAATTTCACAGGTAGAGGACGAGGTACTAGAGGAAGGGGCAGAGGAGGAAAGCAAGGTAGGGGGAGACACAATTCTTCACCTTGCCACATTTGTGGTTTGACCAATCATGCCACAAATGAATGCTTCAAGAACTCAAAGAATCAAAGAGGAAGAGGCTTCCAGAGGGGAGGCTATGGACAATCAAGAGGCAGGTTCAATAATGGAGGAAACAACTACCATCACAATTACAACCAAGCCTAAAACAACAACTATCAAGGAGGCTTTGGAGGAATAAGAAACTACAATAACTATACAAATGATCAAGACAATTCCCTACCACTCATGAATATGACAACCAAGCAAGGTAAAGATGATGAGTACCTATTCTATACCAAATTTGGTTGCTCCAATCATGTAGCAGGCAATGTAGCATTATTTTCTGACCTTGAAGAACCCAAAGGAAAGCATGAAGTTCAGATAGGTGATGACACTAGGTACTCAATAAAGAAGATTGGAAACGTTAAAACATCTGATGGCAACATGAACCTTCTTAGTAGGGTATTGTATGTGCCAACAATAACCAAGAGCCTAATCAATGTTGGACAGATTGTTGAGAAGCGTTTACATGTTAGATTCACAAGGATGGAGCATATGTGGAGGACCCTCAACAAGGCTTTAAGAGGATTGCAAAAGGTGAGAAATCTGGTAGAATTTTTACCTTTGAAGTTGAAGATACAAAAAATATTGCTCTCTTCAATTATAAGGACCAAACCCTACCTAAATCGGATATATGGCATAAGAGACTATGACATATAGGTGAAAGGACATTGAAGCAAATATGCAAGGATCGGAGTGTGCTTGGCATCCCAAATGTCTCCAAGCAACACATGATTTACAAATGTGCAGCATGCCAATTTGCCAAGTCACATAGGCAACCATTCAACAAAAGAGGATACATGTATGAAGACTACCTGGAGCTTGTACACACAGATGTGTGGGGTCCTAGTAGAGAACCATCAATTTCAGGGTCAAGGTATTATGTTTCATTCATAGGTGACTATAGTAGGTGATACTTTATTTTATGAAGCATAAAGATGAATTCTTCACTTGTTTCAAGAAGTATTTGGCATTGGTTGAGAATCAAACAAGTAAAAGTTTGAAGAGGCTCAGATCTGATGGAGGCGGTCAGTATTTATCACATGATTTTGACTCCTTACAGGACAGAGGCATAAAGAGAGAGATTACAACAACGTACACTCTTGAACAGAATGGAGTGGCAGAGAGAAGAAATAGATTAGTAGTAGAGGATGAAAGATCAATATTGAATGAAAAGAAACTCCCTAATCTTTTATGGGGAGAGGTTGTTTCCACAACCACTTATTAATCAATAGACTTCCATCCAAGTCACTCGATGGGATGACACCTTATGAGGCATGCAATGGCAGGAGATCTTCTTTAGATCATTGTAAAATCTTTGGGTGCATTGCTTATGCACACATACCCTCACAAATTAGGGGAAAACTTGATCCAAAAGCTAAAGGATGCATATTTATTGGCTATGATTAGAATCACAAAAGGATATAGATCATATTATCCCACTAAAAATGGATTTACAATTAGTAGGGATGTGGTATTTCATGAAAATAGCTCTTGGTTTGAGGATGGTTGTAGGAAAATTAAGCTACCCTATGATTTAGAGAACGATTGTCCAAATTCCACCAAAGAAGAACCACATACATCAGAGGATGTCAACTCAAAAGATGAAGAACATTTTGAGTTCGAAGCTTGGAAGTCCAAGGGCAAAGCAAAGCTCAAAATAATTGCAAGACATTCCAGAGTCATCCAATCAAGCACTTATAAGATCTCAAAGGGAAAACAAGAAACCTATAAGGTATGGCTATGACACATCACTAGTCACCAAGCATTCTATATACACAGCTAAAGACTTCATGTGAAAGGAACCTTCTTCATTTGAAGAAGCCAACCAGAAGGAAGAATGGAGAGAAGCTATGTAGGAAGAAATTGAAGCAAAAGAATTTAGATGGCACAATAAACATGTATAAAGAAAGGCTAGTAGCAAAGGGGTTTGCTCAAACACATGGAGTGGATTACGAGGAGACCTTCTCACTTGTAGCCAAGATGCCAACCATCAGAGTTTTAGTAAGTGTTGCTACTTCAAAGAATTGGAACATGTACCAATTAGATGTGAAAAATGCATTCCTTAATGGGTGGATCTCTGAAGAGGTCTACATGGCTCAACCACCAAGATATGAAGACAAAGACAAACCTGATTATGTATGTAAATTAAGGAAGGCACTATAAGGTCTAAAGCAAGATCCTAGAGTTTGCAACCATAGGCTAGTCACATACTTCGAGGACCAAGGTTTTGTTGCAAGCAAGGGAGATTCTTCGTTGTTCATTAAGAAGACTAATATAGAGGTTATTTATCTATGTGTTTATGTGGATGACATTATCATTATAGGAAATGATGCCAAGTGTAAAAAAGGAAGTCTATGATATAAGGGTTCGACCGATTCAGATAGATCTGAAATCGGATACCGTTTGGTCACTCTTGTATGGCCAAAGATCTCGAGACTAGACTTAAGCATAAGTCCATGTGCTCTCTTAAACAAATGATCCACTTAGCTTAGTGGTTGTCTCAAGGTTGTGAAGGAGGAGGTCTTGGGTTCAACCCCCAATGTAAGGAATTGAACTCACAACCTCTTGGTTAGGTATGTGATGGGCTAATCACTTGCCCCAAAAGCCATGGTTGAGGATTACTTTGTAATCCTCTCTCTTAGGGTGTAGTTCAACCATCTCCTATGTTTCAAGGGTGTGCTTCAACGTTCTCATACCTATCACTTTATTACATTTTTCCTCCCTTAGTCAATCATTGTCCTCAATGATCTACTCTTGTATCCCTCTAGCCTCGGTGATCAGCCCCTTGAACTCCCTAGGTACCCTTGAATTGATGTCCTCAATCTCACACAGTTTCTTGAACCTTGTTCGCAACCTTGGTCTCTTGAACCCTTGCTCTCAAGCTCGGTGTCTTGAACCTTCTTGTTCACAACCTTGGTGTTTTGGGCCCTTGTTCTCAACCTCAGTCTTGAACCTTGTTCTCACCCATGTTTGGTATCTTGAACCCTCAATAAAGTGCCATCCAAGGTTTCCCAAGGACTTTACACTTCCAATCTAGCTCAGTAGATTTGGAAAGCTCGTTTCGAGACCTTTCCAATGGTATCTTATATGCCTCAATCCGACCTACGGATTGAGAGATACACCTCAATCTTTGTCGGACTAATATGTGAAAGCGACGTGCGCTACTGATATTAAGGATGCCCAAGCACCTTTTTTTAGAGGCCATTGGATCATTCCACCTTGCCCAAGCCTAGTTCCTAGGCTCTAATACCAATGTAAGGAATTGAACTCACAACCTCTTGGTTAGGAATGTGATGGGCTAACCACTTGCCCCAAAAGCCATGGTTGAGGATTACTTCCTAATCCTCCCTCTTAGGGTATCCAAGCCTAAATGCTTGATCACTTATCCTAAAGATCATATGTTCATTCATGTATTAGCACATGAATAATCCCTTGTAAAACATTGATTTTTACTCCTTGTAAAAGTGCATATGTGGAAGCACTTACAATCATGAGTTCTTAGGAGAATCTTTCCACAAATTATCTGGTGAGAATTTATGGCAAATCAAGTGCTAAAACTTTCAAAAACTTTTAGGTAAAGATTCAAATAAAAACTTCAATATTGCTTGAACAAAAACGCTATAAAAAAGGATTATCTAGTCGCATGAATGTGCAGTCTAATAGAGCCCGATTTGGAAAGATACTTAAAGAGATTTATAGTGGAAATTGAACTCATACTATAGCTCTACCATTTCCCTCACATTGTGCAATCAGTCGTTGCCAATGTCAATGTAGTTTACGTGCATTAATACACAGTTTTCTCATATCTCATCTTTTCTACTCATGTATCACTTAGAATAGTGAACTTCTTTGATCAATTTCTCAGCATGTACTTGATCCTTTGTAGTGATTTAATTTGGTGTAGATTTAGATTCATTAAACTATCTATTTTCTGGATACAAAGTCTCATTTCAATTGGCTCAGCCAATCTCGCATTATGTGCAAAACATTGCCCTCTGGTCTGCATATTGTTAACTCTTGAAAATGTCAGGATGCATCTCTAACTTGCTAAGCTTCATTCTTAGTGCATAGTTGATCATTTAAAGTGAAATAACTTGTGAAAGTTAGCTACCTTAGTTAATTAGATATCCCCAAAAGGATTTTACTCAATTGTTAGCAAACAAAGAGAACTGTTCAGTTTCCTGAGCAAGTGTAGTGACCAAAATGGCAAGTTTTTTGGTTCACAATGAAACTCTAACTTATCTGTCTTGATCCATTGATTTAAGGATCATCTTCCAAAGCACTTGGGTGATTATTTATGCTTCATAGAAAGCTGAAGAGGTCTACTTTGCACTCCTCAACTTAGTTTTGGCTCGTGTGAAGCAAGAATTTGTAGCACCATCTCATCTCTGGAAGGTGTCCACCATCTCCTTCAACAGAATCAATCATTTTGATTCTAAGATGCTATCCAAAAACATAGAGATTTGTGAACATTTGAGCTTGCAAAATAAAGAAAGAGAAAATAATATACATATATGTGAAAAAATAATATATTATTAAAATAAAATTACCTTTCTTTCACAACCTATCATTAACTCCCTCGACTCATTTGAGATTCATTCATTATTTGCATTGCCTCATTGCATACAAGTATATAGAAATGCATGAAAGAAGATGTATTTGTATTCTCATTACTATGGAGATTACGTCTATATTGTTTTTCCATGTTTTACCTTAGAGATTTTGAAGTTCTTGTTCATACTGGCTAATGAATGCTTGCATGTATTCGCTATTATATGCTATAAAAGTAGAAACATCACTTTTGTCTTTTCAATGTTCATTGAAATGGAACTCCTTTACTTGATAATACCTCATCTGTTATTTTTGAAGAACAATAAAAAATAAAAGATGGAGCTTTTTCACATGCACATGGAGCTTTTTCAAACTGACTTGACTAGTGACCACTTCAACATGTTTTTCTCCCACTTCATTAAATGGAATTTCTTCAAGATTTTCCAGGATGTAGGGGACTTAAAGCTGATTCCAATGAGCTATAGAACATTGAAAATGGTGGCGTAATGACTGAGATGTGAGAAATACAAGCTGACTATTCTAAGTGACAATGATAGAGAGAACAACAAATATGAAAATGGGCATCTCCTCATCTCCTGAGATGTACCCATAGAGTCTCCTTCCTTGTAGGTATGTCTTCATCCTCAAGGACCATGCTTGGTAGTTGTTTCTATCCAATTTATCAATGAAAGAAGGAAAACCATCTCCCATTTTACCTTAGCTTTGCTCTGATATCACTGTTGGGAAAGATGGATGGACACTCCAGAAAATGAGTTGGTACTGCTAATCTCTGCTTTATACCAACCCTCTTTCATTTCGAAGTTGAGTTGTAGGCCCTATTAGCTTTCCAATGACACTAAATAAGTGCCTATGTACTTTGGAAATGATGTAAGTAATGATTCATTCAAAACAGACTACTTCCAAATTCACAATCCATGAAAAACCTTGTATTTTGGTTCACACACCTGCTGCTTGTTAAGCTCAAGAAGAAATCCCTATAAAAATAGTGATTTTTATCAAATAAAATCATTGTGAATACCATTTCACATTTTTGTAACTCCATTTTGTTCAAACCGAGGAGCCCTCAATCTTAAGGAGTATTAGAAGTATCATCCTACTATTTTTCATAATTTTTAGACTTTGTTTGAGCCCTCAAATAATCCCTAGAACCTAATTTTTAACTAGGCCAGCCACTAGGTCTGGACAGGGCCAAAACTACTCAAAAAACTATAAAAAGAGCTAGAGAGCTCATTTTTGAGGTTAGCATCTTGGAGATTAGCTTGTTAGAGAGTTGGCTTGTTAGAGATTGAAGCTTTGTAAGAGAGTTCTTTGTAATAGAAGCTTTCCATTGTTCCTCTCTTTGATCTTACCTTGTGTGTGTGTGTGTATGTGTGTGCATGCTTGTGTGCTTTCACTCACGCACTTGTGCCTTCAATCAATCATAGTCTTCATAACAGTCCTCACATCTCTGTGGATTGACAAGTAAGGAGGTGGTGCTTATGCTTGAGCTACAATGTACATATATTTAGTATGTATGTGTGTGTATGTATATGTGTGGGTATATGTAAGTATGTATGCACTACAAGCAATACCGGGCCATAGCAATGATTAACATGACACATTTTTGTCGCTATGTGATCGTGCATTTTGTCAGACCATGCATCCAGCATGCACCATCATCTAAATGATGTGAACTTGATGTTATTTCTGATGTTTTTTTTTTGACATGCCTAATGATGTACACGAAAGCATCGCTCATTGAGTGTCGCTTATATGACTTGTTCCTGAACGTTGCATATGTGACACTAGTTTGCATCACTTATGCAATGCAGTACACATCACTTATACGATGCTTTTGATTATCACATACAAGATAATTTTTCATCGCTTATGTGATGGTAGCATTTGTTAAAAAAAAATGTTGGATCGCTCTTCGATCATCGTTTATGTGCATTTGATCCAAGAGCTCTCCAATGTTCAGATCTGCACTACACTTGTGAGCTTCTGCAATCTCTTTCTGGATCTCTCTCTTTTCTAATCCCTCTCTTATTGTCTCTCTCTCTCTCTCCCCTTCTTACTAACTCTTTCTCTTTCAACTTCTATCTCTCTCTTTCTCTTTTTTCTTCTCTCTTTTCATCTCTCTCTCTCTCTTTCTCTCTTACTCTCTCTCTCTCTATCTCTCTCTCTCTATTGCAAGTTATTCAAGAATTTCACCAAGCATAAAATATGGCTAATTATTGTAAGTACAATTTTCCATTGTTTTTATATCATTTAAATTGTTTTATTTTCATTAATGAACATACTCACTCATTCATATGCACATATGCACATATACATGACCATGCAGGCTCACACATATACACACACATACACATGCATATACACACACATACATACACATACACATATATATGCACATACACACACATACTACACACATACACATATACATACACACATATGCATACACACACATACACATGTGAATATGCACAAACATATCTACAAACACATAAAAGGACATGCATGCATGCATTACTCTATATACACATACTCATACACACATTAATGAATACTTATACACATGCATATGCACATTCACATCCATGCACATACACATGAATGCAAATGGAGATGCATGCGCATGCACATGCACATGCATGCTCATATATATACACATGCATATACCTACACATACACATATATGCACAACATACTTATACACGTACATGTACATATGCACATACATATATATACACACACATACACATAAACATGCACCTACATACACACATATACACACATACACTTAGATATACACATGCACATTCATACATACACACACACACATACACATGCACATAGACACATGTATGCACATACACTTACACATACACATACACATGCACATACATACATATCCACACACATACACATACACATGCACATAAACACAGATATTCACATACCCTTACACATGCACATACACACATATACACACTCATACACATACACATACACATACACATACACATACACATACACATACACATACACATACACATACACATACACACACATACACACACATACACATGCACATGCACATACACACATATGCACATACACATACACACATATGCACATAAACATACACATATGCATATGCATAAAACATATCTACATGGACATATATACACATATATACATGCATATAGACAGACTTACACAAATATAGATATATACCTACATGTGCATACATACATTTTATACAAACACTACAACTACATGCATATACATACATATATACACATAAAACATATATAATATGAATGAATTATATACTTAAAGTAATAAATCACATGATAAATATAAATAGTAATAAAAATCATTCAAACAAGACTTATTGTTAATAAGTACCAAAGACACAATTCAAAACATAATTGGAATGAGAATATATATATATATATATATATATATATATATATATATATATATATATATATATATATATATATATATATATATATATATATATATATATATATATATATATATATATATATATATATATATAAAAGAAAATATGTATATCGATGTAAAATATATATATCCAGTGTAATATTTTCAATCATCTTGATCATAATCATCCACATCATCATGTAAAGTCCCAATCATCATGATCATCATCATGATTATCCTCATCATCATCATCATCGGCATGATCTGATGTATCTATAGTGGCATTATGGGTAGAGGTGTGAGCACTCTGTGATGATCCAGATCAACCCACTTGTGTCTATCTCTCCACCTCATCCATATCTGTCTCTCCATAATATTCCTATATTACATATAACAAACATAATAAACAAAACATATAGAAATGAATAAACATATCTGTGATGATCCAGATCATCCCACTTGTGTCTATCTCTCCACCTCATCCATATCTGTCTCTCCATAATATTCCTATATTACATATAACAAACATAATAAACAAAACATATAGAAATGAATAAACATATCTGTGATGATCCAGATCATCCCACTTGTGTCTATCTCTCCACCTCATCCATATCTGTCTCTCCATAATATTCCTATATTACATATGAAATTTAATAATACTTACAAAAGTATTTGGATGATCTTGTATGTACTCACTCAAATGTCAATATCCACAATATCTAGCAAAATCAATTTCCTTTTTCATAGCATATCGACCATAATCCTTTTGTTGCATTGGAGTAAATTAAAAATATTAATGATTAATGTTTTAACTAAAATAAAAAATAGATATAGTTTCAATTATACATATACTTACACATGTAGTTAGAAAACCATGATGGCCCATTTGGCCTAAATGCAATGTATGAACTAACTCAACTCTCTTCTTTGCAACGGTTGCGTTTATTTGATGAAACAAAAATACATAGATTAAATGTAACATTTATAAAATATATGAGAATTATAAGTCATAGTAATATACATTATTAATTTCTATATATTCTATTGAGAAATGATTCTTGAAAATGTAGTTGCCTGTGAAAAACTGCCACGTCTCAGGTGGTATGTTACATCCTCTTTTATTTTGTTCTACCATACAATATCTACTGTTATTTTGATCTCAAACAAAAAAAGGATCAGAATATAAAAAAACTATAAATTTATAAACATGCATACACAGACACACATACATACTTACACTTACACATATGTACTTACACATACATAGACATACCCACACATATACATACACACCCATACATACTAAAAACATACCCACACACACATATATACACACGTACATGCATACACATACACATACACATATACATACACTTACACATACATACACTTTCACATACATACATATACACACATACATGCATACACATACACATATTCATACACTTACACATATATACATACCCACACATACACATACATACACATAAATACACAAATACATGCATACACATGCACAGATACATACACTTACACATACATACATACATACACTTACACATGCATACATACACTTATATATACATACATGCACACACACATACATGCATACAAATACATACATACACTTACACATACATACATACACACACATACACATACCCACACATATAGATACACACACACATACCTACACGTATAGATACACACACATACATACTAAATACATGAACATATACATACACTTACACATACATACATACCCACACATATACATACAAAGATACATGCATACACATACATGTATACATACACTTACACATACATACATACATACATACATACATACATACATACATACATACATACATACATACATACATACATACATACATACATTTACACATACATACATACACACACATACACATAACCACACATATATATACACAAATATATACATACCCACACATATACACACTACAACATATGAGGGGCATACCGACGCTGCATATACCGACGGTCACAGTCAGCGTCGGTATGGGCCTCGGAAAATGTCACTTAGAGATACCGACGGTCAAGTGACTGTCAGTATGACCGTTTTAAACGGATCGTCGATGTGGCCCGCACCCGCCGGTATGTGCGTCGGTATATGCATCGGTATAGGCATCAGTATAAGCATCGGTATAAGCGTCGGTAATTTACTAGGAACTACGGACGCGTATATCGATGCCCATACCGGCGCCCATACCGGCGGCGATACCGCAAACCCGAGAGCAAAACTTCACATTTTTGCGCGTGTTTGAATACTATTGGTCTTCTGTCGAACTACCGAATTGCAACTTGCATTGTCTTGTGCACACACACACACAGTTCTCTCTCTCTACACACACACACTCTCTCTCTCGGCTTAGATCTAACATCTTGGTAAGTGCTGCGCGTACTGTTAGCATTTGTGTTTCTCTATGCTTTAGGTTTTATAATTTCTCTTTTCTTCGATTTTGCAAAAGTTCTTTGGCATCGATTGTTTGGAATTGGACGATAGACGACATACATTATGCTTTGACGACAACGATCCAAAAGAGGGGCATACTTGTAAGTGATTGTTTTATTCTCTATTGATAGAGAGAGCAGGAGAGAGAGAAAGAGAGAGAGAGAGAGAGAGAGAGAGAGAGAGAGAGAGAGAGAGAGAGAAGAGAGAGATACTGAGAGATAAAGAATAATGAAAGAAAGGAAGATAGAGATAGGAAAATAGAGCATACATACACACACATATACACACACATTTACACACATATATGTACACACATGCATACATACACACATACATGTACACACATGCATGCTTACATACACACACCTATACACACATGCATGCTTACATACACACACACACACACATATACACACATGCATGCATACACACACATATAAATTTACACACATGCATACATACACACATACATACACACACATATATACACATATGCATACATACACATACACACACACATATACACACATACAATACACACACACATATATACACACATATACATACATGCATGCATACATACACACACATATACACACATGCATGCATACACACATATATACATATACACACATGCATACATATACACACATGCATACATACACACACATGCATACATACACACACATGCATACACACATACATACACACATATGCATGTATACATACACACATATACACACATGCATGTATACATACACACACATGCACATACACACACATGTATACACATGCATACACATACACACACATGCATGCATACATACACACGTAGACACACATGCACACACATGCATGCCTACATACACACACATACACATACACACACATGTATACACATGCATACATACACACGCACACATGTACACATGCATACATACACACACATATATACACACATGCATACATACACACATATAATCCTATTTTTATTTTGAAGTTTTTTTTTTACATCAAATATATAAAAATAGGATTAGGGTTTTTACACATACACATAATATATATATATATATATATATATATATATATATGTGTATACATGTATACAAAAATATACATATTTTAGGTCTAGATATTTAAGATTAGGGTTTTAGGGTTTAGGCATACATATCACTCAATTATATTTATATTAAGAAAAAATATAGAGAAAAATAAGAAAAAAAATTTGAATATATAAATAAAAAAATATATAAAATATGATTAGGGTTTTAGGATTAGAGGTTTAGATTTTGATAGGTGTTTAAGTATTTAGGTTTTAGTATTTCAGATTTAAGTCTAAGTCTTTTTGATTAGGGTTTTAGGGTTTTAATATGTAGATAACATATATACACAAACACACATATACATATAATACATACATACATGTAGATACACATGCATACAAAAATATACATATTTTAGATTTAAATCTTTAAGATTAGGGTTTTAGGGTTTTAACACCTACATAACATATATGCACACATACAGATGCACATATAATACATATGTACATGTATATACACATGTATACAGAAATATACATATTTTAGGTCTAGATCTTTAAGATTAGGGCTTTAGGGTTTAGACATACATATAACTCAATTATATTTATATTAAGGAAAAATATAGAGAAAAATAAGAAAAAAATTTTGAATATATAAATAAATATATATAGAAAATATGATTAAGGTTTTAGGATTAGGGGTTTATATTTTTATTGGTGGTTAAGTATTTAGGTTTTAGTATTTCAAATTTAAGTCTAAATCTTTAAAATTAGGGTTTTAGGGTTTTAACACCTACATAACATATATACACACATACACATACACATATAATACATATATACATGTAGATACACGTGCATACAAAAATATACATATTTTAGATATAGAATTTCAAGATTAGGGTTTTAATTAAATATATATAATTAAATATATAAAATTAAATATATAAAATTAAATATATAAAATTAAATATATGAAAATAGGATTATGTAAGGAAAAAATCTGAATATATAGATAAATAATATATAAAATAAGATAATTATATACATAAATAAATATAAAAAGAACTAGTGTTTTAAATAATTTAATTAAATATATATAATTAAATATTTAAAATTAAATATATAAAAATACGATTATGTAAGGAAAAAATCTGAATATATAAATAAATATATATATAAAATAAGATAATTATATACATAAATAAATATAAAAAGAACTAGTGTTTTAAATAATTTAATTATATATATTTATTTAAATATATAAAATTAAATATATAAAAATATGATTACGTAATGAAAAACTCTGAATATATAAATATATATATATATATAAAATAGGATAATTATATAGATAAATAAATATAAAAAGAACTAGTGTTTTAAAAAAATTAATTAAATATTTATAATTAAATATATAAAAATAGGATTAAGTAAGGAAAAAATCTGAATATATAAATAATATATATAAAAGGTAGGATAATTATATAGATAATAAAATATGATAAGAACTAGTATTTTAAATAAATAAATGAAATATATATGATTAAATATATAAAAATAGGTTTAAATTTAATCATTTTAAATAGAGTGAATATATATACAATACACAAACACACATACTTATACACCTATCTATATGCACATATATATACATATACACATATATAAACACATGCATATATATATATACATGTTTTAGGTATAGGTCATTTGGATTAGGGTTTTAGGGTTTTAACACCTACATAACATATTTACACACGTACACATACACATATAATACATATATACATGTATATACACATGTGTATAGAAATATACATAATTTATGACTAGATCTTTAAAATTAGGGTTTTAGGGTTTAGGCATACATATAACTCAATTAAGAGGAAAAAAATCTGAATAAATAAATAAATATATATATAAAATAGGATCAATCAAGAAAAAATCCGAATATATAGATAAAATAGGATAACTATATAGATTAGGGTTTTAAAATTAGGGTTTTAAGTTTTTTTAGGTATTTAAGTATTTAGGTTTAGTATTTCAGATTTAAGTCTTTAAGAGTTAGAATTTTAGGTTTAATAAAAAAACAAATGTTCTAAAATGTCCATATTGTAGCAGATGGCTTCTTTGGATCCTGAAGAGAGAATGGAATGTCCTTGCACATAGTGCAAGTATCAAATTTATGGGAAACGACGGATTTGTACTGCACATGTTAGAGAGCATGGATCCTTTGATAGGAGTCGACTAGAAAACCTACGTTATCATTCGCATGGTCCCCCAGGTGAGTAGAGGGACCCAAACGACATTGCACCGATAACCTCTCGTGGACAAAAGAGAGCAAAAAAGGACTTAGACGTACAAGCAAGCACTAATAATATTACACAGAATGAACATATGGAAGAGATGCTTGAAGCATTTTATGAGATGGATGAAGATCATGATGGTGAAGAAGGTGTCGAGATGGACACAACAGAAATTCCACGATCAGAAGTTGATGAAGAATATGAAAACATGCAAAGATTAGCTCGTTTACCACTTTACAATGGAGCAAAGATATCCATACTACGTGCTTCACTCTGGAAGAAATGCAACAGTGAGACGGGATAAGAGCGGTTTGCTTCAAATCGACTCCACAAGATTATGGACAGATGAAAGGGATACATTTGTACTTCCCGAACACTGTGAGCAAGTTGGTTTTATATTTGATTCAAAAGACCCAGAGTGGCTATTTGTTTTACAAGTCGCTCCACGTAGTAGACAAATTTTTGAAAACATAGATGTAGAAGAGAGTCCATCTCTAGTGGACTTAGAGATTCATTCGATAGTCGAGGAGGAAGAGATCATTGTTCGAGAAGAAGAGGTCATTGTTCGAGAAGACAAAGCAATAGATGATGATCAGGAGGAAACTAGCATAGCAAGCGATTTAGAAGCCATCCATATAGAGATAGATATTCTCGGTGCATCAGATCTGCAAGAGGATGCTAGAATAGAGGACTTTTGAATAAAACACTTGTATGTACTCATTTTTGTTTTTTTTTTAAATTCTCTATATTACTTTTCTTATCGCATGCTAATTATTTGAGTTCTTTTATTACAGAGCACGATGGGAGACAATCCTCCAGTCACTCCACATTCCATGACAAAGGAGCAGTTTTTGGAGTTCATCTCTCAGGTTCCTCTTGCGTATATGGCTGCTGCATCACAGTATTGGATCGCTTGAGGTAGCACTCCTCCCGGCCTCACTCCTAGTGGCCTTACTCCTGCCGGCCTCACTCTTGTTGGCCTCACTCCCGCCGGTGTCACTCCCGCCGGTGTCACTCCTACCGGTGTCACTCCTACGCGTGGTGCTACTCCCGTAGGAGGTATGTCTCCTAGCTTTGTGACTCCACCGACCATCTTTGCAGCCATCTCCTACTGGGTCTACTAGTAGACATGTGCGTTCGACACCTCAACGCAATACAGGTTCTGGCCCGTCTCATAGATCGAGGTCACTCTCTGGAGCAGGAGGTTCTAGGAGTGGATCTACAGGTAGATCTGGAGGCAGAGGAGGCGGCTGTTGTGGAGGCAGTGTGACAGACGTTGTGTTGCCCGCTTCTACTCCTAGGACGAGTACCTCAGATGTAGGTACGCCACGTAGTACACCACGTGGAACACCACGTACACCTTGGGGTGCTCATGACCATGATGACTCCAAGGTGTGTAGTATCCGAGATGGAGCTCCGATGATGGATGCGGCTGGCAAAGCAATGTGTGCACGCATACGACAGCTTTGCTCCATCCAATTTGGACACTCCATCATGCTGAAATGGAGTGAACAGGATAAAGATTGGAAGAATTATATCACACAAACGATTTACCAGGAGTTCCAACCAGCCGATGGATAATCTATTGTCAGTTCAGAGTGGATTCTGCACACCGCACGTGAGGTCATGTCTCATCGACAATCCGAGGCATGTGATGCATTCAGAGAAGGCTTACCAAAGCTTGTATGGTTAGATGCTGAGGAGTGGGACATGATTCGTGACGAGTAGCAGCAGACTCTAGATCGATATCGCCAGCAGCGAAATGCCGCAGCCACACGTTTAGATACGATTGGACCATCACATTTGGGCAGCGACGGATATGACACGATGCGTCATGAGTTTGTAAGTACCATTTCATTTATTAAATTTATTTGTGTTAAATTTCTCATGTATGTTTCTCTAATCTTTTTATATTTGTTTCAGGAGCTGGCAATGGGTCGTCCTCCAACATGAACGGAGGAGTCTTACGGATATAGTCATGGGTTGACTGCACTATTGCAGGACTTGGAGGGACGCGGTGCGGTAGTTTCATGGGAGCATTTGTGATGAGGTAATTAATTTATAAACTTGGTTTTTACTTGTTGTTTGTAATTTTCATGTGAATTTATCTCATTCCATTAATGTTCTTTGTTGCAGGACTGTTGATATGGAACGTTCTTTGCATGTGTATGGCAGTGGAAGACCAATATTTTGTATTTGATTTTCATATGGCAATACATTGCTTTGCCACATTTTGTAAAAGCGTCATATATGACAGTGGTTTGCCACACTCTTGTAAATGCTTCATTATTGAAATATATAACTTCTTTTGTACATGGTTCATAGTTCATTCTGATTATCTCTTTTGTGTCCAATAATACTCTGTTTCATGAAATCATATTTTGGTTGTCATTAAAGTACACATCACATGTACTCGGTTTTTTTCGGGCAGAGTGTATTGTCTTTTGTTAAGCAACATCATGGTAATGTTGCTGTAGCAAAAGACAAAATATTGTGCCCAAAAAAAATTTTGCAGGTATGGTCGTCAATATACGCGACGGTACTCCCAGTAGTGTCATCAGAATAACCGTCGGTACACCCAACAGGCGACGGTGTCGGCGACGGTATCTCCAGCAGAAGCCTCGGTATATGCACCGGTATGGGCACTGGTAATACCGACGCATATACCGATGCATATACCGGCGCATATACCGACGCTTATACTCACGCTTTGGTACCGACGCGCACACCGACTTTTACACCGGCATCGCGGCAAATAAAGCCACATTCATTTTCCTTGATAAAAACCTCGGTATACCATCGATCTGTTGTAGTGACATACACATACATACATACTAAATACATGCACACATGCGCACATACATACATCATACATTTATAGATTTTTATGTGCATTTATATTTCAGAATGTTTATTTGTGTATATTTGAGTACATGTGTATGCGTAAATGTGTACATGTGAATGTGTGTGTATGTGAATAATCAGATTATTAATATCTCGTACCTTTATTTGCTACAAAATCATAATTTGATCAATTAGAGGTCAATGGAATCAAGAGAGTGCACCAAGAAATGATTCCATATTGTCTTTATACCAACATCTCATCAATGTCAATGGCATCCAAGACAATGCATATCAGCTATAGAAGATTCTTGTTGTATCAACACAATACTTCTTGAAGAAGGTCTATGGATCTATGAAATATATCATCTCATATATCGAGAGCTCAAAGCAAAGATCAAGTTGAACCTTGTACCAAGCTTTAAGCATCAAGAAGCTTTCCTCTAGAGTGCTGATGATGATATTGAGATACCATATATTGTGCTTCCTAAGAGGATTGGATCACATGGTGATCATATGAGGAATAAAAAAGGGTGCATTAGTGCCTTTTGGGAAGCATTGAAACTCACAAGAGAAAGGTGGATCAATGTTTCTAGAAATTGACTAGAGGTGAGGAAGAACACGATAGACCTATTGATATGAAGAAGAAAGAGGCGGATGAGATTGTACAATTTAAAGAGGAAATAGAGTCATTGTGGGTGCAACCTAAGGATTTATATGGAGTTAACACGTCAAATAGATTCAACAAGATTCGATGAGATCAACATGTTAACTCCATGTAAATCCTAAGCTTGCACCCAGAATGACTCTAATTCCCCTTCAAGCTATACAATCTCATCCGCCTCTTTCTTCTCCATATCAATAGGCCTATCATGTTCTTCCTCACCTCTATTTAATTTCTGAAAGCATTGATCCACCTTTCTCTTATGAATCTCAATGCTTCCAATAAGGCACTAATGCACCTTTTGTTGTTCCTTGTATGAGCCACCATGTAATCTAGTCCTCTTAGGAAGCACAACATATGGTAGCTCAGTGAGATGTTGGCATCAAGACAATAGCATAAAGAGGTGCTTTTTGAGAGGAAAGAAATCAACTTACTGAGACGATCGCATCAAGAGGGACTTGTTATGGCCAAGTTTTGATAGAAATCGACTTATGCACACCTGCTTCTTGGATGCTTATGACAAAAGAGATGCAAACATGTAAAAAAAGATTTTACTTTTTATGATATAGTTTAATATTTTTGCAAGCACATAATAATGTATTTTTTTCTTTATATTTTGATAGGTTATTTTGAAGGTTGATTGGTTTTGAGCTGAGTATGTAGGTAGTAATTTCCTATTAAAAAGGGATCATTACTGATCGTTAACTTGAATCATTTGAATGGATATCAGACAATAGGTTCTCCTTTATTCAACTAGAATATAGGTGAATCCCACCACAGAGATGAAAACATGTTCTTTTAAGTTAGAACATGAAGCTCAAGGGTATGCCTACAATTTTATATATAGCTTTATTTTTGAGGACAAAATTTTTGTCATGTATGTATGTATATATGTGTGTATATATTGTATGTGTGTATATATGTGTTAGTATGCACATGTGTGTTTCATGTGTATGTATGTGTGTGATATATGTATGCATGTGTTAGTATGCACACATTTATGTACGCATGTGCATTTGTGTGATATATGCAAGTGTGTTTATAATTGTGTAGGGGTCTTTCAAATCCATTAAGAAATATCTTAACAAATCAATGTATCAAATACAAGAATTCAAACCTTCATCTTACTTATTTTGAAGGAATCAGATAAATAAAGAGGACATAGTGAGTAGACCTCCAAATTTATCAATTTTATATTCTCAGATATGTATAGATAATTTCATCCGAGAATATAAAATTAATACATTTGGAAGCTTGAGATGGCTATCACTTCTAATTCAAAATCACATTGATGGTAAGAAATGTTTATTTTTGGAGGATACCAAATTATCTTCATTGAGAAGTACCTAACATTAAGGACAAACGAAAGGATAATTGGGTCTCTAACTGGTCACTCTAGTTCTTGATGATTATCATTGGTGACTTCAATAGGTTGATAATCAAACTCAATATTTTGAGTAGAGCAAAGGAAATTGAAGGGCTTGGAAATATTGATTTGGATATCCAAAATTTGAAACTTTATTGTGCATAGTTGAACTTAGAAAGTAAAGACATCAACAATTCTTAGCTTTGTGCAACTCGTAGAGTGGGAAATATCTATTAAAAACATGCCTTAAAAAGATCCATGATGATTGATAATCCTTGAATGCTTTGGTATGATTGAGGTATCCCCTTGTATATCCATAACCTTCTATGTTCATTACCATATTATCTGAAATGATTTGACAATGATGCACCACAATGAACTCTCCTTCTCAAGAGATCCAGGACAATACTCTCATAGTAGGAAACTAACCTCCACATGCTGCACACAGTACTCCACACAATGCGTGCACAATATACACAAAACATGTAGTACACGTCACACAAACAGAGATTTCTTAGGTGTTACAAATGTGGTCAAACTTATAGTTTGTGGTTGACAAGAACACTATATATTTTATTAAAGGACATGTGCAAAAGTGTTTGATGACATTTTGCCCTTTCACATGGACACTAAGGATAAAAATCTCCCACTAAAGGCCAAAATGGCCAAAGTGACTATGAATGATAAATAATACATGAGTATAAGTATACAGATGGTAGGTTCGACGAGATGGGAATGTTACACAATATAAAAGTAACTATGTAACATCATGAATTAAGTAATCCCCATCATGTGACAACAATGTCAAAAGCTATTGAGTACTAGGGCTTTGGTCAAAGCATTTGCAACAATATCTCAAGCATGAACCTTCACAAGAATAATGCAATAAGTGGCTAAGCAATCTTTAATGAAGTGATACCTCACCTCAATGTACTTGGTCTTTGCATGATAGACCATATTCTTAGCCAAATAAATGGCACTCCTACTATCACTGAGTAAACAAGGTACATGAAGAGATAGACCCATATCACAAGTAAGATGAGAATGCCATAATGCTTCCTTACAGGTCTCACTTGTTACAATATACTCTGCTTCTATTGTGGAAACAGTTGTATATTCTTGAATAGGATATCTCTAAGAGATACCACCTCCAAAAAAAATAAAAAATGTACCTTGATGTAGACTTTTGATTGTCTATAGAACCACCATATTCAGAATTTTTGTAACCAATAATGGATGTCTTTCCTTTAAGCATAAAAACTTGTCCTTGATGCCACTCATATATTTCAAAATCATCTTGAACACTTCCTAATGATTCTTGTAAGGATTGGAGACATATCTCCTCACAACTCCCACTACAAATGCAATGTCTGGTATTGTAGCTACCATAGCATACATGAGACTAGGAACAATAGATTACTAAGGAATTTTGGTCATAAATTCCTTCTCCTCATCTAATTTGGGGTAATCATCCTTGCTCAATTTCACATATGTGGGTAAAGGTATACTCAATGCCTTTCCACTGTGCATATTGAACATGTGAAGTACTTTGGATATGTACTCAATTTGAGAAAAGTATATGCATATTTTACTCTTATCATGAGTAATGCACATGCCAGTAATATATTTGGAATCCTGCAAATCCTTCATACCAAATGTCTCACTCAACATATTTTGGAGAATTGGCAAGTTATAAGAGGACTTCTGAACAATCAACATATGATCAACATAAAGTATCAAGCATATCAAATTGCCATCTATGCATCTCTTTTTGTAAAGACAATGATCCTCATTGCTTCAAGAATAGCCTTTACACTTCATAAAAGCATCAAACATTTGGTACAATTGACTAGGGGATTGTTTAAGTCCACATAAGCTCTTCTTTACCTTACAAACTAGAATTTATTTTGCGAGAACCACACATCCCTCTAGTTGTTCCATATAAATCTCATCTGTAAGATGTCCATGTAAGAAAGCAATTTTCATATCCATTTGGACTAGCTCTAAGTCCTCCATTGCAACAAATCCAAGCTACATGCGTAGTGTAGTCATCTTAACCACTCGAGAGCAGATTTCCTCAAAACCAACACCCTGTTGCTGATTAGATCCTTTACATCAAGTGTAACACTGTTTGATGTGAATTTCAACTTAAATACCCATTTACAAGGTAAAGCTTTCCTTCCCTTTGGCAAAGGTACTAAATCCTAAGTATTGTTCTTGTGAATAGAATCCAATTCACTCCTCATGGCATGCTCCCACTTGAAATGATCCTCTCTATACATAGCCTCATTGTAGCAAGAAGGCTCACCAACATGTGCTAGAACAAAATAATCCAAACTTGCAACATACCTATCAGTGGATGCAAGGCATGTGCAAAACATCCCAATGGTTGCTGAACACGAACATTTGTAGAGTTATCTAATAGGAAGTTCTCTTTAATATCCCTATGTGTAGGATTTTTATGCATGCTAACTAGATGATTAGTATCCTTCAACACCATTTTCTCACTTCAACCACCTTAATTTGTTGTTTATGCATCTTAGACTCTCACTGAAAATGACATCACTACTTCTGATCACTAACCATGTCTCACGTGCCCATACGTGATATCCAAATTGGCCTTCTCGACCATATCCAACAAAAAAACATTTCATTGACATAAGCTCCAACTTTTGTCTAATATTCTTGCGTATCTAAGCATATGCTTCACACCCAAAAACAAGAAGATGATCATAATATGGTGGATTCCCTACCCATAACTCTTGAAAAGTAAAGAAAACCACTTAATGAACTTGTGGGCATAGGACCACACACATTTGTATGAACGAGATCTAAAGGCTGAATTGAAGATTTAATGTGTGCCTTATGCACATTCCTAGTTTTCTTTCCATATTGACAATGCTCAAAAAATGAAAAATGAGATAAAGATAACATAGGTAAGTAGCCAAAACGAGAAATATTTTCCATTCCACTATGAGATATGTGGCCCAAAGCCAAGAACACTTGCAAGTGTCTATCAAATCTGTTGTTTAGGCTCAATAACTTGCATAAACTTGCAGTGGCTACTCCCACCACAATTGAAAAACTTTCAAGAAACCTCTAGATTTTTTTAGTGTGGCTGAAAACTCAGCTTAAAAAAAGAATATTTGTTGTCAGAGAAGTACAAAAAACACTCTTCTTTATGTTCTTGAATTTTCATGAAGAGAACTATGCATAAAAGTACTCCAAATCAAATCTAAGAATCTATTTGAGTTTGAAGTCTATGAAAGCACACGAACTGCACAAGGAAGAAGAACCTGTAGGATCACAACACACAATAATAAGTGTATTAGGAAGTGAATATACAAAGATAAGTAACCCATTATGGTTATATGCATATATATATACAACCATCCTAAAGAGGAAAAAAAGTGCTCGAACGCTCTTAAGTGTGTTCACACACATCACTATTGAAATATATCAATAGATCCCCCCTAGAAGTAATATAGTGAACAAGGAGTTAGCACTCATGTATAAGGAAGTGCCAAGATATGTGGAATCAATCCACAAAAGGAATTAAGCCCAAATCTTAGCAAAAAGCATCAAACTTCTTTGTAGGCAGAGCCTTTGTGAAAATGTCTCCAATGTTCTCCTGTGTGGGAACATATGCCAAACTGATCTCTCCAACAGAGAACCTCTCTCTAACATAATGATAGTGCACCTCAATGTACTTAGTGCAAACATGGAACACAACGTTCTTCGCGACTCCCAATGCACTCTGACTATCATTGAAGATGGTGGTTGCAAAGGATTAACCAACACCCAAATCAGCCAAAAGGCATCTGAGCCACACAAACTCAACAATATCTATGGAAGCTACCCTATACTTAGCCTCACAACTAGAAGTGGCCATAGTAGGCTCCTTCTTTCTCAACAAAGATATGCATGACCTACCAAGCATGAAGAAAAACCCACTAGTAGACAGACACGTGTCATAGCAACCAACCATGTTAGAGTTATAAAAAACATGTAAATCTAGAGGTAGTGATCCCCCCTTGGGATAAAACAATGCAAGAATTTGGTTACCACTCAAGTAGCAAAAGATGTGCTTAACTACCCACCAATGCTTGACACTTGGGCAACACATAAACATGCTCATCTGGGAGACAACAAATTGAATATCAAGCTGACTTATGCATAAGCAAATCAAGCATCCAATAGCCATAGATAGCAACATCAAATTTATCTTCAACATCATGAAGACTCAAACCTAAACCTATTTCCATAAGAGTGCCAATAGGTTTGCAGTCTTCACGGCCAAGACACTACAATAATGTATGAATATATTTTGTTTGACACAAAGCTATTTTTCCATCAACCTACAAAAATGGAGTGTCCAGACAATGATGCAAATGCCCCAAATTTGACGTCTCAAAAGAGGCATCAACCTTTAAAGAAGAAATATGTTTCTCAATACGATAACTGAGCATTATGTCTAAAACATAGACAACAATGATCAAAAGCACATCATTTCCACGCGTAATATGTAAGGTGTTCTCAGTTGGGTTGTTCTCAAAACCATGTGCAATCAAGTAGGTATGTATCTTTTCATACCAAGCATGTGGTGCTTGTTTCAAACCATATAATGCCATTTTCACCTTGCACACTTTGTTTCCATGCCCTTCCTACACAGAACCATGGGACTAAAATACATACACTTCTTCATGTTGATCACCATTCCAAAATGTAGTTTTAATGTCCAACTGATGTACATTCCAACCACAATGAGTTGCAAGCACACAAATTCTATGAACAATAGTCATTCAACATGTGGGTGGAAAGGCCTCATCAAAATCAACACCTCTTTCCTGAGCATAACCTTTTGCAACAAGCCTAGCCTTATACCTGTCAAGTGTTCCATTAGGCTTACATTTCAACTTGTATACCCATTTATTGCCAATGGAACTTTTTCTTGGAGGCAAATCACATAAAGAACAAGTACCATTCTTCATAATGGCATCATACTCTGATTGCATGGCAGTCATCGAATTTTCTAAACTTTGTGCTTCATCAAAAGAAACAAGCTCATTCTCATCACAAATACTAGAAGCAGCCATAGCATAACAATGTGATGCAAAAGATGCACTATGAGAGCCTGAAAGAGTATGATATGACATAGCTGCATCTAGTTTGCTATCTTGCAAAGTTTGCACCACTCATTTAGGCATAGTTGTTGCCTCGTTTATATCAACCCTCTCATCAACAAGTGCATCATGTAAATTTGGATCTATCATGTGAAACCTGTAAAAAAGGTTGAACAACTCCATTCTATTGAGGTGTATATGGCACTCTACATTGATGTTTTATCCCATGTTTACCTAGAAATGCATTAAAATCAAAAGACATGTATTCCCCCCTCGATCAGAATGGAGGGTGCCCATTTTACATGCTAACAACTTTTCAACCAAAACCAAAAACGTTTTGAAGCACATAAACACTTTGGACTTCACTAGATATACCCATGTATGCCTCGAAAAATCATTAATAAAAGTCATTAAGTAAAGGTGGTTCCCAAAAGAGGGTGTATGCATAAGACCATAGACATCACTGTGAACAAACTACAATTTTTTAGCAGCTCAAACTGAACCATCTTTTGGGAAGGAGGAAATAGAGCCTTCACAATCAATTTACAAGGTTCCTCAAGTTTGGGCAAAGAGGACATCATTTTAGACTTGTGTAGGTATAGCAAACTAGCATAATTCAGATGACCAAAGCGTGCATGTCACAGATTTACATTTGACATAGCTTGGGAATATTGAACTACACATGTTGAATCATTCATATATTTTGCATAATCTATGAGCTTATACAACCAACAATATAAAATGCCAAAAGCAATAATAACATTTCCATTTGACAAATCATGAATTGTACGTCTGTCATCAACAAATTTCACAATCAAGCCGATCTTGGCTAATGCTCAAACTAATAGAAAAAATTTCTTGATCCCTGTCATAAATACAGGATGTCACAATGTGAAAGAACTACTATCAATAGTGGTCAGAATGATCTAAAGAACCCGTGTTTCTAGGTAATATGTTTGATAGCCCCACTATTAAAGTACCAAATATCAGAGTCTATTATAGAAGTAAATGCCCATTCTTCATTCTACACAAGATTAATAGACTTTGTTTTAGGTCTAGAAGCCTTTGCAACAACCGTTACGGCCTCTTTTTTCTTTGCCTCTTTTGCAAACAATTTTAAACAACTCTTTATGACATGATCATTTCCTTTATAGTATTTGCAAAACAGTTTTTGCTTTTCTATTTTCTTCTCATATTTTTCTTCAATTTTCTACTCTATAGGATCTATTACATGCATGATGGACCTGTTAAGCTTGGATTGATTTTCCAGTAATACACTAGAGACTAACACCTCAAATATTAATGCATTTGGATTTCCTTTCATCATCAAACAAAGAGTAGAAGCAAAACTTTGATATGAATATCGAAGACCATTTAGAATAGTCTGCACAAGTGAACTGTTTGGCAAGACTTCATCAACAAAAGTCAAATGCTCCTTCAAATCTTTGAACTTGTCAAAAAACTATCCATAGAATCTCCTTCATTCATATGCTCACTCTCCAGTTATTTTTGGAGGTAAGCAACACGAGGCTCATTTCTTGCTTGGTACAAAGTGGAATGTGTATCTCAAGCATCTTTTGTTCTTTTGTAAGAGTTAATATGAGGGATAATGGCACTTTTGACAAGAAATACTATCACTGCATGTGCATGAGCATCTCTACCATCCCAATGAAGTTTCTCTACATTATGGGTAGAAAGAACTACAACACAAATAGGAACCTGAAGATCATCATCTTGAGCACCATCTACAACACCTTCAATAATTGTATTTGACGTGTAATAGATTGTTTTTCAACACCCTACACAATATACCATAGTCCTTTTGTGACCAATATATGACGCATCGTGTATGCCCATAATGGGTAATTGATACCATCCAACTTATCCTCAATAGCCAACATATGGAATACATCATTGATTTTAGCCATGACCATTGACTAAAGTACCCTGATGTAGAAAAATGACTATACCTCAAACAGTTGAACGGAGCTACCTTGTCGAGCTCTACTAAACCTATTGCAGACTTGGAGGCATTTGTACTCGCAAATCAAAACATGTATATTACCAGATAGTGAAGCTATTTTGAACTCCTAATCACCCTAAGTATGCTCACCAAATTTTGTGCAAATTTGAGACTTTGACCAGAGGGTTGTGGGTGGCATGGTAAATGGAGCATTGACCTGTTCTAATACCAGTTGTTGGAGTTTGAGCTCTCCAGAAGCACACAAACAATAGAAGGAAGAAGAAGAAGAAGAAGCTTGGAGCACAACACATAATAGTGAATGTATAACCAAGTGAATGTACAAAGATAAGTAACACATTTACAAGCTAGGGGAAAAAAAACCTCTTAAAGAGAGAAAAAAGTGCCTCGATGGTCCTAAGTGAGGTCACACACATTACCACCAAAATATATCAACAGAATCATCCCAAAAATACTTCAAAATAGGCTTTGAAAGCAATGAATGAAGCTTTGATGGACCAAAGCATGTTCAAGGTAATATAAACCATAGTCTTTCCCGTTCCTCAAGCACCATAAGAGTGTAGCTTAGTGGCAAGTGATTTTCGGTTAAGCAAGGTCTGAGGGGAACAAATTGGGATGGGTGACCTCATGGGAATTATTGTGAACAAAGCCAATGTCACATCTTCTCACATGTAAGAATTCACTATTATGTAGAAAATAGATAAAATAAAATCCAATAACTCCAACACTTTTATAACTAGTAACAATATATATGCATGCATACATGCATGCTTGATGTATGTGTATATGTATTTCTTTCAACAAATATTTTAGCTAAAATTATTATAATTAGTTGAATTTCAATCAGCGCACATGTATATGAAAATTATTGTTAGATTCACTTTTAAAGATTTATTTTGTCATAAGTATCTCTATAATTACATCCAATTTTCAGCCAAGAGCAACGTGGAACATCCTCCTTTCAAATATAATGAGGATGGAAAAGTAGAGAATTCAAATGATAGAATCAACGGATAAGAGGGGTCAATGATTCACAAAATTAAACATAATTGGAGCTAATATATCTAATGTAATAACAAAGATACCCTACCTCATCCCCTTGTTATGGAGTTCCCCTTGTTATGGAGTTCCCCTTGTTATGGAGTTCAAGCCCTTATGTTGGGGCATAATAAATGAGACATTATTGAAGTGTAAATATCACATGGTCACCCACTAAAAAAATTATATATCTGAACAATCATCTTTTGCTTTATAGCTTTAAAATTATTATAGATTATGGAATCATTTTTGTCCATAGGAGAGCGAATGAAGGCAATGGAAAATTAATCTTCTATGCTAGTTCCACGATTCTGAAAAATGGTGATATAAAAGAATATTATTTTGTTTTAATCTCTAAGATTTCGTTTTATTTCGAACTATTCAAGAATATTTCGAAAATTTAGATAGTCTTCTCGTTTTTGGAGGTTCTTAATTTAACTTAAGATCTTATTAAACGATCGAAGAGAGGCTTCCATTTTCTCTTACTTTTGGAAGAATCCTAGTTAGTAATCCTAGCTGTAATATCCTCCATTAATGAAGGCTAGTGTATTTTTTTGAGTGCTTAATATAGATATTCTGTTAAGATTGCTTACCTACTCGTATAAGACTATCAATCTTCATATATGTACACACATAGATATAAACATACACACACATACATATATGTATCCACACGCACACAAACATATATACATACACACACTCATGTATGTATCCTCTATGAATGAAGGCTATTATATTTTTCTTGAGTGCTTTACATCAATATTGTGTTAAGATTGTATGATTGCTCGTATGAGACTATTTATCTTGATATACACACGCATGTACATACGTACAAACACATATATTTATTTATCCACACACAAACAGTTAGTTATATATATATATATATATATATATATATATATATATATATATATATATATATATATATATATATATATATATATATATATATATATACACACAAACACACGTATGTATCCTCTATGAGTGAAAGCTATTATATTTTCCTTTGACTCCTTTATATATACACACATAGAGGATACATACGTGTGTCTATATATATATATATATATATATATATATATATATATATATATATATATATATATATATATATATATATATATATATATACACGTATGTATGTTCTATGAGTGAAAGCTATTATATTTTCCTTTGACTCCTTTATATTAACATTGTGTGAAGATTGATTGATTTCTCGTACAAGACTATTAATCTTCATATAGATACACACATACATCTTATAAAGAAATATGTATGCTTGTACGTACGTAAATACATAGATTTTATGTGAATGGATGGATCTGTGTGAATATACATTTATCAAAGCATGCCTCTTTATATGTACATAAATTAGAAAGTATGTCTCTAAAATGCAAATAGATGCACATAGAGATGTAGGCTATCAAATACGTAAGTTTAATTATTTTTAGATCTATGATTTAAAATGCAGATTGTAGAGGATTAGCAAAATTTTTTATTCATTGAACCAAGTCTAAATTATATAAACATGAGGCTTACAAGATAACTCAGAGGAGATACAAGGAGACTCAGTAGACTTTCAACCTTTCAAGAGAGATAAATTTTCTTTTATGTTTATTACCAAAGATGAAAAATAACTTCCTATGTCTATGTGGGGGATTACTCTTATGATTTCTAATTGTTTTACGTAGATAATCTAGGGACTTCTTTATATACCACTCCTTGGGAGAATGACTAAAGTTGAAAGAAAAATATTTCCTTCAAAATTTTTGAGAAGGCCTCATCCATAATCCCATTCCAAAGGGTAGCAGAGCATCCAATAACATCCACAAGAAGATTTTTCTTACAATTGGTCAATTGTTCAAGCCTAAAGAATACTTCGAAATCCATAACGCACATTGATACCCTTAGGGTAGCAGAAGAAAAGATTGAAAATATCATTGACACCTTGAAATAACACTCACATCAAGGTGGGGAATATAGATTTTATTGGATTTGGCATGATCATTTCCATCATTAAGTGCCATAGATCTTGAACTTAAATTCCTACCTAATCCAAGATGAAGAAATGTACTATTTTTGGTTCAGCTTGAGGTGTGAAATCACTCTTTAGGCTTCATCTTCATAATATCTTATATTATTTTAGTATTTTTCTATCTTGCCATTTTGGGTGTAGATTGAAATAAACCTAAAATAGTTGCATGTTCTAACCATCCCAATCTCATATATGGCTACAAAAAATGAACCAATCATCATAATGTAGTCCAATACTTGTATCAAATTCTTATTATCTAATCCAATCTCTTTTTGCCTTGTGCCATAGATGCTTCCAATTGCATAACCCCTTTATCCAAAGCCTTTTCACTCTTTGGATAGTGCTACACGATCAACCTAATGCTAGAGCCCAATCAAGCCCTAAGCTTTTACCATGAGTAGAGAATTAGTAGCTTTCTTCAATTTCCTCTTTGGTTATAGGAGTTTCAAGGCATTGCATTATGTTTTGAGGAATCTTCTTTGCTCTAGCTCTAGAGAAGGTGGCCAAAAACATATGGTTGTTAAGAACATGATGGTTCAACAAACACCTAAGACCATAAGTAGTGATAACAAAAAGAAATGGAGCTATCAAGAAACCTACCTAATACAGTGGTTTAATTAGATAGGTGGAGAGATCTATCCATTAACATTAATATGAGTGGACACATTATCCAAAAGTGTATCTTTTAGTGGAGCCAAATCTGGTATCTTTAAGGGAATAAAGAATTAAATCACAATCCAACCTATCATATGCTTTGTCAAAGTCTATCTTTAGAAAGAGAGCATGTTGAGATGGCTTCATCACAAAGTCAATGCTTTCCCACACATCATTCATTTTTCACTACAAGAAATAGGGGGGCGTAGCGACGCCCCCAAATTGGAAAAAAAATGAGGACCATCGCTATAAGCGACGGTGCTATTTTCGATTAAAAAAAAAAGGGGGTATGTCCCATAAGCGATGCTTGCATCGCTTATGCGATGCTAAATTGCTGGGTCGCAAATAGCGTCGCTTCCTAGAGAGGTTATTTGCGATGTGGGAAAATTAGATAGCGACGCATATGCGTCATCCTTTCCAGAGCATCACATAAGCAATGCTATGGAATGTTTAAAAAAAATTTCGAGTTCTCCCAGCACATTTGTGCCAAGATCTAGATGAGAGCCAGAGAACAAGAGAGAGAGAGAGAGAGCGAGAGAGAGAGACATGCAAAGAGAAAGATGAGGTATGCGCACACACACACACTTACACACACATACATATGCATACACACACACATAGGCACACATACACACATACACATAGACACACACACATACACACACAAATACACACACAAATACACACACACATAATGTTGCATACACACACATATACATGCATACACACACATATACATGCACACACACATATATGCATACACACACATATGCATACATAATGCACATGCAGACATACACATACATAATGCATACACATGCACACACATATACACATACACATACACACACATACACACACATACACACACACATACACAGACACACATACACACATACACATATACACACATACACACATACACACATACACACATACACACATACACACATACACACATACACACATACACACATACACACATACACACACATATATGCATACACACACATAGATAGACATGCACACACATACACATACATGCATACATGTGCATACATAATGCACATGCATACATAATGCATATGCATACATAATGCATATGCATACATAATGCATATGCATACATAATGCATATGCATATGCATACATACATACATACTTACATGCATACACACATATGCATACATAATGCACATGCATACATACACATACATAATGCATATGCATACATAATGCACATGCATACATACACATACATAATGCATACACACACATATGCATACATAATGCATACACACACATACACACACATATACATACATACATGCATACACATACACACATAGACACATAGACACATAGACACATACACACACATAGACACATACACACACATAAACAGATACACACTCATAGACACACACACATACACATAGATGCGCACACACATACACACACATATACACACACACATACACACATAGACACATACACACATAATGGTGCATTCACACACATACACATGCATACACACATACAGATGCATACACACATACAAAATAATGATGCATTCACACACATACACATGCATTCACACACATACACATGCATTCACACAGGGATATATGTCTTAAATACGACATTTTCCCCTGGTGTAGAGTACACATATTTAGGCAGTGTAGTTGTGCATGACAGCGAGATAATGCAGTGCCAAGTTGGCAATAAATGGTTAACAGATTGCCATACGTGAATTGTCCCAAGTCTTTGCTATCAAAAAGGGACTGAAACTGCTCTTCAGTTCCTAACATGCTATTGAAGCTCAAGGTCAAGGACAAAGCATGGAAGCGCATCAAGGAAGTGGACACACAAGAAGAAGGAGCAAGTAGGGAGCTCCAAGAATCACATGTCAAAGCGCATCAAGGAAGTGGACACACAAGAAGAAGGAGCAAGTAGGGAGCTCCAAGAAGAAATCCCTACAAAAATAGTGATTTTCATCACTAAAAACCATTGTAAATACCATTTTCTATTTTTACAACTCCATTTTGTTCAAGCCAAAGAGTCCCTGAGCTTGAGGAGTATTAGATGTATCATACTACCAAATTTCATAATTTTTAGATTTCGTTTGAGCTCCCAAATAAGCCCTAGAACCTAATATTTAACTAGGTTGGACGCTAGGTATGGACAGGGTCAAAACCACTCAAAAACTATAAAACGGGCTAGAGAGCTCATTTTTGGGGGTAGCTTGTTGTAGATTTCATCTTTGTAAGAGAGTTCTTTTGTAATCAAAGGTCTTCCATTGTTGCACTCTTTGTTCTTACTGTGTGCGCGTGTGTGTGTATGTGTGTGCATGCTTGTGTGCTTTCACTCATGCACTTGTGCACCTCACTTGCTCTTGGTCTACATACCAGTCCTCACGTCTCCACGGATTGACATTTATGAGGTGAAGCTCCTCACGTTGGTACTTGCCATTGTGTAAGAGTGACACCAAATTTGGCACCGTTGCCGGGGAGAGAGCTTGGAGGACGAGCGTGTGACGGTAAGACGTAGTGTAGTGACGTTGGAAGGTTAAAAAAATCACCATTTTCAGTTCAGTTTTGGAGTTTTTCTTCTCCTTCATCTTCATCATCATCACCATCTCCACCCACCTTCATCTTCTCAGTTTTTCCACTTTTTAGAGTGAGGAAGAGCCTTAGAGAGGGTACAAAATTGAAACGCTGAAGAAATAGTACCAAAATAGCCGAAAAGAAGAGTGAACAACCCCGGACGTGATGAAACCTGCACCAAGTATCATGAGTGCAATATCGCAGGTTTGAAGGGAGATTTTGCATCTACAGACACATAGGAGGGACAAGGAGGACACAAGGTACTCATATTTGAAAAAAATTTTGAATTTGGATTCCAAAAAATCCAAGTATCGTGTTCTCCCGTGGTTGAAGTATCGCGATATTTGGATATCGTGAAATCGTGGTCGAGTATCACGATGCTTGCAGTGGTCACATATCGTGTATCATGTATCACTGAGAAACATTCACGATACTAGACAGATATCGTGTATCGTATATCGTGAACTTCTGATCGTGATACCTATCGTGTATCGTGTATCGTGGAGTTAACTTTCGCGATACCTGGTAGATATCGAGTATCGTCAGAAAACTTTCTCGCGATATTGGTCACATATCGAGTATCGTAGAGATCTGAAAATGATACTTCACGAATATCGAATATCGTAGGAAAGACTCTTGGCTTCCAAAGACATGCATAGTTCCGTAAGAAGGGGAATATAGGACGTCTCTTCAATACATATCCACCAACTTGTAGGGAATACCCATCTACCTTGATGGTCTACAGAGGACAGTAGCAAGAATGATAAACACCACAGAATCTGAAATAATTCCAACACCAGCTGTCAAGTATGAAAGTGGAGTTTATAGGGACAAGATGGACCAGATATATGTAGTAACCGAAAACCCTGATCAGATTAATGAAAGAGGAGAGTTAGCTCGAGATCAGGCGAATACCTCACAAAACCCATTTGAGACCCAGCAAAGAACAAAAAATGTGATGTTAGGAGAAACGAGCCAAGGTAGTATACCCAATGGACCACATGAGCAATTCACCATGCCAGGAATTAAACCCCATAGCCACACTAGCCAGGGAATGGGAAATCTCAATAGAACCACATTTAGGGGAGAACCACCCCAAGGTGTAGAAGCTGGAATACACCTAGTAAAATCCGCTTATCCCATCATAAGTCAAACCCCAGAGCCCAGCAAAATACTAAGACCAATCCAATTGGCCAAATGTATGCAAAATCGTTATGATGGCATAGGAGAGCCGTATGACCACATTGTAGAATTCAAGTAGGTATTGCGAGCGGAGCAAGTGGAAGACTTTTCCATGCAATATGAATCCTTTGGGCTAACCCTCACAGGAATAGCCTTGACCTGGTTTCAATCCTTGGATCCAAGTTGCTTTGAACATATTGAACAATTCTTCCAAGAACTTATTTGGGAATTCACTAAGTGAGGGATCAAGCATAATTCGTCATCCTTAATACATAGTTTCAAACAAGGTCCTAATGAGACAGTAAAAAATTCAGCACGAAGATTTAAGCAATACGTAGCCCAATGCCCTGTGACAGAGAGACCTTCTCAACAAAAAATGATATCGTTATTTTTAGAAGGTCTAACCAATGGAACATTGAGAATCTTAGTATATGTAAAACGACTACAAACCCTAAGTGAATGTCTTTAGGAGTGCATAGATTTGGAAGACAACTTAGATGAGGATCTCAAAATCACACAAGATCCTACCAAGTCAGAGGATACAATAAGCAATGAAGCTTATAGTTCAAGTTATGTGGAGGAAGTGACAAAGTTAGTGGCCAAGAAATTAGGAGTACAAGGACAAAGGAACTACCACCCCTACAGTGGAATCCTATCCACAAGGAGCAAGACGATTCGATCTCTATGCATTCTAAAAGTTCATCTGAGACATCTTGGATGCATGAAGATACTCATTTGTGGATGTGCAAGGTCGCAAAGGAAGAGGAAAAATGCTTAAAGGCTAGAGAAAAAGGAACTTCTCCAAGAGATAGACCAGTTAAAGACCCAACCTATACTCCGATGATCTTTCCAGATGAGGAATTTGAGCCTCATGGTTGGGCGGAAATCTTAGCCACATTGGACATTGCTGTCAATGAAGAACAATGGACACCTCATTGTGATGAGGAGGGTTATGATATTTCAGTGTTCATGTGTCAGCCCTTGCTAGAAGAATGTGACCCTAGTGACTTCATAGAAAAAGAAGAGAATGATGATGATCTAGAGTCCATTGTGATGGATAGTTGCTTTATTTCAGAGGAGCACTATCTAAAAGACATAGGAGTATTTACCCAAAAGGAAGAAGAACCTCTTACAAGCATTAAAACTGTCAATTCAAAGGATGGAAGTGAAGGAGTTCAAAAGAAAAAGAAAAGACAAGGAGTGAAACAAGAAGAGAAGGAATCATTGTTCGAAGTACCATTTTCAAGAAATATGAAGTTGAGGACCGAAAAATTTTGGTATGAATGCCTAAGAGAGAGGTCACAACAGGAGAAG
Organism: Ceratopteris richardii; assembly: GCA_020310875.1. Classification (NCBI taxonomy): domain Eukaryota; kingdom Viridiplantae; phylum Streptophyta; class Polypodiopsida; order Polypodiales; family Pteridaceae; genus Ceratopteris; species Ceratopteris richardii. The sequence goes on along the minus strand of CM035429.1, from coordinate 68,609,296 downwards.
CATATGATAACAAAGAAAAGACCAAAAAAGTCATAGTCACCATTGAAGAAAATGAAGAGAGATGTACCTACATAGGAGATGACCTAAGTAAAGAAGAGGAAGCAGAGTTGGTAGCTTTGTTAAGGGAATATAGGGACGTGTTTGCGTGGCACTATAGAGACTTGAAGGGAGTAGAACCGAAGGTTTGTTCTCATACAATCGCCATGATAGCAGATGCCAAGCCCACCAAACAGAAGCCCCACACCTATAATGACACCTATGCAGCTAAAATAAAAGAGGAAATCGACAGATTGATTGAAGCCGGATTCATCTATGAAATTGAGCATACTGAATGGGTGTCCCCCATTGTAGTGGTGCCCAAGAAGAATGGAAAGTTACGTGTGTGTATTAACCTTAAAAAAGTTAATGCCGCTACTATTAGAGATAGCTATCCACTTCCAATCACTAATCATTTATTGGAGTGTGTTGCAGGCAAGGAAGTTTATAGCTTCCTTGATGGATTTTCAGGTTACAACCAAGTAGCCATTGCCATAGAAGATCAACACAAAACGGCCTTTGCCACAGAGAGGGGAGTCTTTGCATTTCGTGTGATGCCATTTGGGCTGACTAATGCACCTGCAACCTTCGAAAGGCTCATGTGTCATGTCTTCAAGGAGTTCTTGCGAAAAAGCTTAGAAGTATATGTGGACGATTTATGTGCTCATTCCCAAGAAAGGAGAAGTCACATTCCTAAGCTCAGACAAATCTTCAACAAGTGTAGACAATACCGAGGGTGTCTGAACCCAGAAAAGTGTGTGTTCATGGTACGTCAAGGTAAAATCTTAGGTCATATTGTTTCTAAGAACGGAATATCAACAGATGAGGACAAAGTAAAAGCCATCGCGGAGCTATCGAGGCCAAGGAATGTTAAAGGGGTACAAGCCTTTATGGGCCATTGTGGATATTACCGTAGGTTTATTCACATGTATGCAATTATAGCTAAGCCTCTTTATGCCTTGTTGACAAAGTTTGAGTGGAACGATGAATGCGAGAAGTCCTTCAATGAGCTGAAGAAATGCTTGTGTAGAGCACCAATACTGACCACTCCTGATTGGAATAAGCCATTCCATGTACATGTGGATGCATCCAATTATGCAATAGGATGAGTGTTGTCACAACCCACAGGAGAAGGAAATTTAGATTTGCCTATAGCCTATGCTAGTAGGCAATTGAACGCCGCTGAACAAAACTACACCACAACTGAAAGAGAAGGGTTAGGCATGGTATATGCTGTAAAGAAGTTTAGACACTATCTATTGGCCAACAAGTTCAAATTTTTCACTGATCATCAAGCTTTATTATACTTGGTCAATAAACCTTGCAACACAGGACGCTTAGTAAGATGGTTCCTCTTACTAATGGAATATGACTTTGAAGTGGTTGTTAAGCAAGGTAAGACACACCTCAGAGCGGATCACCTTTCTCGCATCACTTCAGGAGAGCCACCGCAAGGAGTGTCTGATGAATTGCCTGATGCTTATCTGTTCAATCTAGAAGTTGTTCCTAAATGGGCAAATAAGTTGGTACCAGTCCTAACCTTTGGACATGCCAATAAGAATGTGAAGACGGATAAGGATGACATTGTACGATCACAAAACTATCAAATATTGGCAGGAAGCATGTACAAAAAAGATATGGAGGGTGTATTAGCTTGTTGTATCGAGGACGATGAACATACTAGTTGGTTGCAACAAGCCCATGAAGGATTTCTAGGGAATCACTATTCTAAACTACGAACACTGCAAAATCTGAAACGTTTAGGAGTATATTGGCCTAGTATGGACAAAGAAATTCATGAGTGGATCAAGAATTTTCTAGTGTGCCAAAAGAGACCCCCGGTGGAGCATGTGACTCTTTATCACATATCATTAATTCCAGATTGGAGTGCTCCATTGGTAGAATTTATGAGATCAGGAACATTACCTAGCCAGGCTTGTCTAGCAAGAAGACGAAGCATGGAGAAAGAGGCTAAAGACTATGCCTTAGTAGGCGAAAACCTATATCGGAGAGGCAAAGATGGTTACTTAAGACTATACTTAAGACTATATCGGAGACAAGCTAAGAGCACAAACAAGATCCTATGTAATGTATTGACCAAACTCGTAAATAACAAATGCTCTGATTGGGACAAACAACTTCGTCATGTTGTTTTGGCCTACCGAGTTTCCTATAAAACGGTACTCAATGCCACCCCCTTTTAGATGGTCTCCGGACAAAATGTTGTGCTACCATTGGACTTCCTAATCCCAACTTTAAAAGTAGCACAAGAGCATGTTTGGAATGGACACGAGTTATCCTCGAGGATCTTTGATTTAGAACACTTAGGTGAGACAAGGCTACGAGCAGCAGCAGGCATCTATGCTACAAAGAAATGGCAAAAGGCATACTTCGATGCACACATCAAAGATAAAGGCTTGAAAGAGGGAGACCTAGTGTTGGTTTATACACTAAAGCAACATGCCCGTAAATTGGAAAAAAGAGGATATGGACCCATGATCATTAATAGAATTTCCACTAGCGGTGCAGTTCAATTGGCCACACTAGAAGGTGATATCTTGCCCAACTATATCAGTGGCTGTTGAGTCAAGCTATATCAAGAACCTCTTATAGAGGATATGCTACAGAGACTCAACACTGCTAAGAAGCGAAAAGAAGAAGAATTAAGGGTTAGAGAAGAAGCACAAGCAGAGGCTAGAGAACGCATTAGGAGAAATAAGTTAAGACGCCTAGGCCTAGAATTCGATCGAGAGGCCCCAAGATGCCACATGGCCATGTGTCAAACATCAAGTGCAATTGCTTCTCAAATAATGGATCGACGTCCTTTTGTGACCGCTGCAATTGAACATAAAGCCTATAGAAGCCTATCTCATAGGTTTGGGAGGTGTGGAAACCCCTTGTTTGGGCGAGGTGGAACTTCCCGTCTACCTTCAAGATGTTCCAATAAAAGTCAAAATGCTAGTGTGTCATGATGAAGACCTTACAGAGCCACTTGTCTTGGGTCAAGATTGGATTTACGACCATGCAGTCAACTTGAACCTAAGAAGTCAACTTCTTCAAGTTTGAGTACAGGAACAATGCATTACATTAGAATTAGACAATTGCATGCTCACAAATCAAGATTTCACACATTCTCTTAGTTCTTCTAAGACTCATCTTAGCAAAAAAAATGTTGTGTGTGTCAATAACCCTATGAAGCAAAAGGACTCAGTCATGGAAGCACAAGCTCAAAGGCCAGCAGACCTCTCCTCTTCTTCACTGACTAATGCAAGCGTAACTCGACCAAAGAGGCAAGCAAAACAGACATTTGCTATATCAAATAGACAGACAGAATTCAAGAAGAAAGAAGCTCAGGGCATGAAGTAGGTTTCGGTACGGAAATGAGAGCAACCACCAGCTTCGCCACAACCATTCCCATCGAAGCAAGCTAACCATGCTAGAAGAAGCACCAAGAAACGAGGACCAACTCAATCCTACGATCTTCGGCAAATTTGGGTACCAAAGCAATCCATGAAGGCCGACCATAATAACGTATAAATTTGGGTGCCAAAGAAATTAGCTGCAAATCAACAAGGGCGATTACAAATGTGGGTACCCAAGGCACTCTTACATGCACAAAACCATATTATCCCCCGCACGAGAAAAATCTCACCAAAGAAACCATGGCGAAGCAAGAGTCGAAACCAAGGACAAAGACCAAAAGATGACAAATTCATCTCCTCGCCGATAATAAAAAGACAACCATCAAGGATATGGGTTTGGAAGCCCAAAGCACCAGTAGCACCCACAAAACCAAAGAACCAATCACGCCAGATACAAAATTTAAGCAAACACTCAAAGACGAAGAAGCCAAAAGTGACGTGTACACAACCACACACAGTTCCACGATGGATCCCTATCAGAAGGAAAGATCAACTGTCATTCCATGACCCAATGGAAGTCTCCAACCAAGGCTACATCAGCATCTTCAAGAAACATTGAAAGCCTCGACGTGCAACAGCCATGTGCCTTTGGCATAACCTCGTCTTTTGCACCATTCAGGTCATGCATTTCCAAAGTAAGCATTAATATAGGGCCACATTACATGGCCGTGCATAGACACGATTGAGAATCCCAGGCACATGAGATGCACATGACATTTGTAAAATATTTTATTGATACTAATATCTTTCTTCATGTTTTGTGACACTGTTTCCAAAAAAAAAAAAGAAAAAGAATACAAAGAGAAAGGACAGGACCGTGTGCTTAAAGCATCACTGACATGAACCATCAACAAGGACATCCAACCACAACGAAATATAAGTCGATGGTCAATCACCATGCTGGAGCACACCACGAAGAGATGAATATCGATGGACAGTTCACCATGGTAAGACTTGTATACTTCACCAACAACATAACCATGATAGATTAGTAAACCTCTTCATCGGCATACCCTTGAGCACTTAGCTCAAGATCCAACTTCTTGCACCATAATTCTTCCAATGCATTTCCCAAGTATGCATGCATAGGGCTACACTACAAGGCCCTGCACAAGACATATTCTTCTTCCGACCCATGCACTAATGCACTTGCCCATTAGTCATTATGGGTCACGAGTACTTGATATGGAAATTGGGGAAGCCATCTTTGGAAGAACCAAAGGACATCACGGTGCCAAAAACAAGAGCCAGGAAGCAATCCACCATGAGAGTTTCTCATAATCAACATTTACAACCTCTTTTGTGTAGCTCACAATTTTTGAAAGCTCACAAAGACATCATCAAGCTGGAATACAAGGAAGAAGTCCATACAAAGGTAGCAATGACAAAATGACGAACCAGACCACTACCCAAGCTACAATTGGAAGATGGACCGCTCTGGTGGATATATGATGGAAAATATCTCTCCAAGCACTACATGGAACGACCACTACAACAAGGGTCTGTCAGGGACGACAGACTCTAGAGGGGGGGGGAGTGTTGAAGCTCAAGGTCAAGGACAAAGCATGGAAGTGCATCAAGGAAGTGGACACACAAGAAGAAGGAGCAAGTAGGGAGCTCCAAGAATCACATGTCAAAGTGCATCAAGGAAGTGGACACACAAGAACAAGGAGCAAGTAGGGAGCTCCAAGAAGAAATCCCTACAAAAATAGTGATTTTCATCACTAAAAACCATTGTAAATACCATTTTCTATTTTTACAACTCCATTTTGTTCAAGCAAAGAGTCCTTGAGCTTGAGGAGTATTAGATGTATCATATACCAATTTTCATAATTTTTAGATTCTGTTTGGGCCCCCAAATAAGCCCTAGAACCTAATTTTTAACTAGGCCGGACACTAGGTCTGGACAGGGCCAAAACCACTCAAAAACTATAAAAAAGGCTGGAGAGCTCATTTTTGGGAGTAACTTGTTGTAGATTTCAGCTTTGTAAGAGAGTTCTTTTGTAATCGAAGGTCTTCCATTGTTCCACTCTTTGTTCTTACCGTGTGCGCGTGTGTGTGTATGTGTGTGTATGCTTGTGTGCTTTCACTCATGCACTTGTGCACCTCACTTGCTCTTGGTCTTCATACCAGTCCTCACGTCTCCACGGATTGACATTTATGAGGTGAAGCTCCTCACATTGGTACTTTCCATTGTGCAAGAGTGACACATGCCTTCAAAATGTTCTACATGAATGGGTTTTCCAAACAGGGTTCAATGTTGGCTTGAAAGACATGTACTTAACAGATGAAATCAGAACATATGAAAAACTTGTTGAAGAAGTTCATATTGCTGTAGATGATGGTAGATTGTCTTCTTAGAGAGTTCTCACTTTGGAAAGGCAGATCCGATTAGTCCTATCAGGAAAAGAGGAACTCATTCCAAGAACTTTTATCAATCCATGTCATAGTGATATCTTTGACTATGGTTACCAAGAAAATTTTCTTAGCTTAGTTGAAGAAATCAGTGCTAGAAGATCAGCAATTTGTGAATTTCAACGTGTTCTTGGGGAAATACCAACCGTTGTTGAGAGGCATAGCTTTCCATCCAAGTCCATGATGGCAATGATAAGAGCTGGAAGCAAAGGATCATTGTCAAACTTGATACAACAGTGTGCATGCTTAGGTTTACAGTCTGTAAACAGAGAGGAGTTGTTCTTTTCTGACTTTCATGATGGTTTGGCAATAATTCATTCTTGCTTTTTAGATGGTTTAACCTCCAAAGAATTCCTTTATCATTTAGTGTCTTCCCGAAAACCTGGAAAAGGGTATGGAGCTGAGGGGCCTGGAGAACTTTTTCGAAAATGTATGTATGGGTTAAGGGAAGTGTATTTAGCATATGATGGTTCTGTTTGGACACGAACAGACAATCATGTAATACAATTCATTTATGAAGTTTTGGAGAACATCAAAGAGGCAGACTAGAAATCAAAGGATCCGTAGAGTCCTGGCCTTGGTTCAGAGCCTGTTGGTGTACTAGCCGTGACATCATTGATTGAACCAGCTTATAGTTATGCATTTTGCCAGTCTGCACCGCCAAAGAGTAATCCCATTGAATTGCTAAAGGTAATCTTTGACAATTACGATCTCTTCTTATAGTTTTGATTTTAATGTAATGTTGTTAAAACATAATTGGTTTTTGAGGTAAGACAAAACAAAGAAAACTCTGGGAAGTTCGATCATCATGATTTGTTTTTCCTTCTCATTTTCTGGGAGACCCTTCTAAGATGCTCCAGCACATCTTTGAAAGGCATAGATCACAAATCCATTCTTGCCATTTCTTCGAACACAATAAAGAGGAAAACTGATCCAGCAAGGGTAGCACTGCAGATTCAGAGACATCTTCACTGTTTCACACTTGGAATGTTACTAGTTAAGACCATGATAGAGTTACATACCATCATCAAAATGTTTGTTAGCCCCTTTTTTTCTTTAGTTCATAAAATACTATTTTAAACTTGAAGAAATCATGCATTTTTATTGCAACACATACACATACACACAAACATATACACACACACAAACATACACACATAGACACATACACACATATACACATGCATACACACACATATGCATACATACATGCATACATACATGCATACACATACACACATAGACACATACACACACCTAAAAAAAAGTTCGATTTCTCCTGAAACATTTGTGCCGGGATTAACAGCCGAGAGCAAGAAGAGAACGAGAGAGAGAGAGAGAGAGAGAGAGAGAGAGAGAGAGAGAGAGAGAAGGATGAGATTTCTGAATTGTTGGATTTAAGTCATCAGTTAATATCTACCCAAGGAAGCCAAGCTTTATGGAAATTATCTCAAGATGGCATCCTTTCAAGCCATTTGATTTTAGAAAATCATTTTTGGCTGCTAAAACATGAAATTCAAATGTTAAATATGTATTGTGACTCTCCTGCTCCCAGGCCTACAATAATTAAGGCATCGGGTATAAAATCTGCTTTGTGGATAGGGATACAGGTCTTAAATATGACCTTTCCCCCTGGTGTAGAGTACACATATTTAAATAGTGTAGTTATGCATGACAACGAGATAATGCAGTGTCCTATTGGCAATAAATGGTTAACTGATTGCCATACAGGAATTGTCCCAAGTCTTTGCTATAAAAAAGGGACTGAAACTGCTCTTCAGTTCCAAACATGCCTTCAAAATGTTCTGCATGAATGGCTTTTCCAAACAGGGTTCAATGTTGGCTTGAAAGACATGTACTTAACAGATGAAATCATAACATATAAAAAACTTTGACGAAGTTTATATTGCTTAAAAAATATATAACAACAAAAGCCCATTTTTAGGTGCTTTAAAAAATAACTAACTCTATCATAAAAAATATAAACCTTTTTCTACCTGTTTGAATGTACGAAATGAAATTTCGTAGATACCAACAATAGTTCCTACGTAACCAAGTTCGCTATCTATAAGGTTCGTGTCTTTTGAGCTAGCACATGATACTTGCTTGAAAGAAGCAACAATACTAGAATCCTCTATTTTACGTAAAGAATCAATGGCTTTGATTCTAATATGCTGTCCAAAAGCCCACATATTAGTGAACATTCAAGCCTACAACCGTCAACATCTTCTTCTTTTCCCTACTATGGACCCACGTTATAAACCCACAACCTGTCTACTGATACTCAACGAGTTTCTCATGAAAAGAGATATAAACTTATCTGTCTGCACATGATTTAACTCAAATAGGATTTTCTTCTGTGAATAATTCACATAATTCGCTTCTAATGCACCCTTGTATATGCTTTCTGTCAATGGTGCACACTGACATCTCACCCGTACGTGTGCCTACATGTAAACAAAACCTCATTACGCCTCAGACAATGACCTAATGTAATATCAGAGATTATTAAATCTAAGCAAAGAACGTGAGCTAGAAACTGTGTCTTCTGCTTCCCATAGTCTAGGCATATGGATTGATGTTGATCTCTCCATAGCTGTCTGCCTCAAAAATACCATGCAACTTTTTATCAATGTAATTAAACAAAAATAGTGGCATCCCTAGTCGGACATTCTTTACATAGCTGATATGAGAAGCTCAAAGGCCTAGACATGCACAAAAGCTAATGATCAAGCTACTGTTCATGCATAAGGACGTCCGTAAAATAAAACCAAGCCCAAGATTTTAAGTAAGCTTTAGATTCAGCATTCTTCTCTGCATTTGCACGAAAGCCATACCAAAAACTGTCACGAGGAAGGAGATAAGGAAGAGAGCTCACACACATAATCTCACTCTCAAGGAGAAGCACACACACAGATTGAGGCAAGGAAGAAGGATCTTCTTCTTCTTCTTCTATTACATAAAAGGAATGTACAAGAATGACCTAAAAACAAGAATACAACCAGTGCAATATATAAGGACCAGTACATAAGGAAAAACCTAATGTCTGCGAATGAGTGAGCTGGCAAGAAACAACTGTGCCATCACTCTTGGTAGATAAATCTAATAAAGCTCAATGAAGTATCCCTGACATATACCGACGTGACCACTATACATGTCAGAGAAACAAAAAACTGGTACGTGTCATCCTGGATCATCACATGTTGAGCTTGATATCTCAACACTCCCTCTCAAGCTCAATGCCATATCCTGTAATCCAAGCATCTTCCGAAACTTCTTCAACTTCTCAGCTCCAAGTGCTTTGGTGAAAATATCACCAACCTGCTCATCTGTTCTCACATAAACAAGATCAATATCACCTGCTAATACCTTCTCTCTGATGAAGTGATAATGTACCTCGATATGCTTTGTTCTGGCATGAAAAACAGGGTTCCGTGCTAACTGTATGCTGCTAAGATTATCACAATAGATAGTGATAGGCTTTTGCACTTCAACACCTAAATCTGCAAGTAACATCTCCATCCATGATGCCTCACATGCTGCCATTGCAGCACCTCTGTACTCAGCCTCTGTACTCGACAAAGCAACAATGGGTTGCTTCTTACTGCTCCATGTAATAGCTGCACCTCCAAGTGAGAAAAGAAAGCCACTAGTAGATCTTCTATCTGGAGTACTACCAGCCCAATCTGCATCGGTGTATCCATGGACCTGCAAATCTACACGAGCTTCATAAAACAATGCATAATCCAAAGTAGCACTCACATAACGTAGAGTGCGCCTCAGAGCATCCAAATGTGGCTTCCTGGGAACCTGCATAAACTCACTTTCAAGTCCAACAGTGTAGCTTAGATCAGGCCTTGTAATTGTAAGATATATAATACTTCCCACAATTTTCCTGTACATAGTAGCATTTTCCAATGCTTCACCTGATGTAGTATCCAATTTCAAATTCTGATCTAAAGGCATAGAAAATGGCTTACAATCAGCCATACCATACTTTTGCAGCATATTCAAGGCATATTGCCTTTGCGACATCCATATACCTGTTTCTGTATGTATAAACTCAATGCCCAAGAAATAGCACAACACACCAAGATCTTTCATGTCAAATTCCTGCATAAGAAGTTTCTTTACCTCTTTGATGCTTTCTTCATTATCACCACTTACAATCAGATCATCAACATAAATAGCCACAATAGTGATGCCATCATCAGCCTTCCTTGCATATAGTGAATGATCTGCATCACACAAAGAAAACCCAATGCTGGTTAAGTAATCAACAATCCTTGCATGCCATGCACGCGGAGCCTGCTTCAGCCCATACAAAGCCTTTTGCAACCTGCAAACATATTCTGGATGCTTTGAATCTTCATATCCTTGTGGCTGGTCTATATATACTTCTTCCTGTAACTCACCATGTAGGAAAGCATTCTTCACATCCATCTGATGCAAAGTCCATCCTTTTGCTGTAGCTAATGCAACAAGTGTTCTGACAGTAGACATTTTAGCTACAGGGTTGAATGTTTCCTCATAATCAATGCCATGTGTCTGTGCATAACCTTTAGCTACCAATTGTGAAGAGATGGATAAGTATGTGCTTGAAGATGAAGAGGTGTTGCAAGATCCTTGATCTACACCAGCCAAATGAACTCCAGAAGTATATGGTGGGCCCTTTTAGCTTGCCAATGGATGTATTAGACACCCTATGTACCTTGGAAGATCACTCTCAAAAAGATAGATCAAAACAGATAAGTTGGAGTTAGCTAAGAGGTGAAAACTTGCTATTCTTGGTTCATACACCTGTCGAGTGTTTTACATAATTCTCTGAGCACAGTCGCAATTATCTTAATTCCTCTTGGGGAAGTCTAGGTAACTTAAAGAGCTAACTTTCAAGAGTAATCTCATAAAAAATAATGAACCACACACTGAGAATGAGTTTTAACAACTAATGACATCATCCCGATTTTCACGGGCTGCTACAGTTTGAGACCAGTGAGCAGAAAAATCAACATAACTCAAAATGTAGGAATCCAATGATTATGAAAATTTGTATGGTTATACTAGACAGTAAGCTGAGTCCAACAAGCTTCAAATCACTGAATTTTGATAAGTAACCACTGAGAAACACCTCTGACAAGATGAGTAAAAAAGTCGGGTACCTGACAGAGAAGTGAAGATGAACAGACCCTGTTGACTTCAAATGAACATAACTGAAGATTGCAACATCCAAATGACATGAACATTTGTGAGCATATAGTAGACTTATAGATCTAACTTTACCAAGTTAAATCACTGACAATGATGCACCAAGCTCAGAGAAAACATCTCTGCAAGCTGACTAAGAAAACTGAGAGTAATGGCAGTGAGTAGTACACTTCACAAGAACATGGAAAGATGAACTCAAATAATCATGAAAATGAAAGTATATTGCTTGTACAATACAATGACTTACTGATACATATGTGTGCCTTGTAATCACACCTTGATATGGCATAAGGCTCAGCTCTTGGAGGTCTTCACATAGGTCTCTCTCACCACGACTAAAACTGCCATCTATTTAGTTTGGGAGGCTAACTTCCCTCAATCACTCTCCAATCAATCAATGATTGATTTGATTCTCTACCTACCACAAATCACGAATTCGTGGCTCCTCTTTCCATTCTTGATCAAGTGGACTCAACCACTTAAGATTCTTTCACTTTTACATTAAGTAAACTCTTCAAAAAATTACAAGAGGTAGTTCACAAGTGAACTTTACATAGTCTTCTTTTTAAAGCTACTTCTAAGACTTTGTGAGACTCAAGCCAATACTTAGGCTTGTCATAGACTTGCTCCAATAGCTCCCCCTCAAGCCAAGTATGCTTGAGGTCTTCAATCTTCCAAGATTACCTACAAACCTATCATAGCCTTGAATTTGCAAAGCTTTGTACCATCCAATGCTTTGGTTAGAATATCTGCACATTGTTGATGAGTGGACACATATGATATTTGAATCTCTTTGCTTAGAACCTTCTCTCGTACATAGGGATAATGACCTTCAATATGTTTAGTCCTTGCATGAAAAATAGGATTAGCAGCCAAATGAATAGAACTCATATTGTCACCAAAAATAGTTGGAGTTCCAAACTCCAATCCAAGATCTTTGAATAATGTCTTCATCCACATAGCTTCTTGTGTAGCTATGGCAAGACCTCTATATTCAGCTTCAGTAGAAGAGAGAGCAACTGTGGGTTGCTTCTTGGATGACCATGAAATAAGCTTTGAACCTGCAAAGGTAAGATAACCTGAAGTTCTCCTTCTATCTTCCTTGGAGCCAGCCCAATCTGCATCAGAAAATAGCTTCAAACCTAAATCAAATACATAAGGATAATAAAGTCCTTCATTTATGGTTCCTTTGAGATACTTGAGAATCCTTTTGGCAGCATCCATATGTGGTTTCCTTGGTGTGTGCATAAATTGACTTAGCACACTCACACTGTAACATATATCTACTCTTGTCAATGTGGCATAGTTGAGACTACCCACTAGACTTTGATATGATGTGATGTCCTCTATGAGTTCACCTTCATGTGAGCTCAATTTGTGATTGACCTCCATTGGAGTACCTGCAATCTTACAATCTTGCATCTTGAATTTTGCCAACATGTCCTTAATGTACTTTCTTTGAGTGAGAAACAAACCATGATCTTTGTAGACAACTTCCAAACCTAGGAAGTAGGTAAGTGAACCCAAATCACTTATCTTGAACTCTTCTCTCATCTGATCTTTGATCTTCTTCATACCATCTGCATCATTTCCTGTCAATATAATATCATCTACATATACACATAGGTAGATGACCTCGGAATTACTCTTTTTAATAAAGAGTGAAGGATCTGCCTTGCTTGGTTGAAAGCCTTTGTCCTGCAAGAATGAAACAAGCCTGAAATTCCAAGCTCTTGGAGCTTGCTTGAGACCATACAATGCTTTGTTAAGTTTACACACATAATCAGGATAAACTTGGTTCTCAAAACCTGGTGGTTGTGCCATATATACCTCTTCTGTTATCCAACCATTCAAGAATGCATTCTTTACATCTAGTTGAAGTATCTTCCAATTCTTGGAAGAGGCAATACTAAGCAAAACCCTAATAGTAGGCATCTTTGCCACAGGAGAGAAGGTCTCCTCATAATCAATTCCTTGAGTTTGTGCAAAGCCTTTTGCTACAAGCCTTGCCTTATACCTGTTAATGGAACCATCAGAATTCTTCTTGAGTTTATAGACCCATCTTGAGCCTATTACCTTCATGGATGAAGTCTTGGGCACCAAATCCCAAGTGTTGTTTTCCTCAAGTGCTTCAATCTCTTCCTTCATTGCATGCTTCCATTCTGATTTTGCTTTGGCCTCTTCAAATGATGATGGCTCCTCTTGGTTTATATCTTGTGCTATGTAGATAGAGTGTTTAGTTACTAATGAGGTGTCAAACCCATACCTTTCTGGTTTTTTCTTTTCCCTCATAGATCTTCTTGGGCCATGATGTGAGGTTTCTACCTCATGTCCAAGTTCCTGCAATTTTGCTTTACCTTTAGACTTCCATGCTTTGATCTTTTCCATGTGAGATTCTTCATCATCCTCTGAGGTGTCTTGTTCTTCAATCTTTGATTGTTCTCTACCATGAATTGTTCTCATCAAAAACTACATCTCTGCTTACCAAGAATCCTTTGTTGGTAGGGTTGTATAACCTGTAGCCCTTTTGATTGTTGTCATATCCAATAAATACACACCTTTCTGCCTTTGGATCCATCTTGCCTCTAACCTGTGAAGGAACATGAGCAAAAGCAATACATCCAAAAATTTTACAATGATCTAAGCTTGGTCTTCTTCCACTCCAAGCCTCATATGGAGTCATCCCATCAAGGGATTTTGAAGGCAACCTGTTAATCAAGTAAGTGGCTGTAGATACAACCTCAGCCCATAAGTAATTAGGTAAATGCTTTTCATTTAACATAGACCTTGCAGCTTCAACAATTGTCCTATTCCTCCTTTCTGCCACTCCATTTTGCTCAAGAGTGTACCTTGTAGTTACCTCTCTTTTGATTCCTCTTTCTTGAAGAAAAGAATCAAACTCATGGGAGAAGTATTCTCCCCCTCCATCTGACCTTAGCCTTTTTAGTGATTTACCTGTTTGATTCTCCACAAGAGCCAAATATCTTTTGAAACATGAAAAAACTTCATCTTTGTGTTTCATAAAGAACAGGATAGTCCATCTGCTGCAATCATCAATAAAGGAGACATAATACCTTGATCCAGATATTGAAGCGTCCTTGCTAGGTCCCCATACATCTGTATGAACCAACTCCAAGAGATCTCCATGCATATAACCTTTCTTCATGAATGGTAACCTGTGAGACTTTCCAAATTGACATGCACTACACTTATAAATCATATGTTGTTTTGACAAATTAGGGAGTCCAAGTACACTCTGGTCCCTGCAGATTTGCTTTAATGACCTTTCACCAATATGTGCTAACCTTTTGTGCCATACTTCCAATTCTGTGAGTGTCTGACTACCATAATTAAAGAGAGCAATGTTTCTAGTGTCCTGTAATTCAAATGTGAACAATCTACCTGTCTTTTCACCTTTTGCAATTCTTCTGAATCCTTAACTTGGATCTTCGACAAATGCTCCTGCCTTTGTGAACCTGAGTTGCAACCCTTTCTCTACTATCTGCCCAACACTTATCAAATTCTTTGTAATGGTAGGGACATAGAGTACCTTACTGAGTAGGTTGATGTTTCCATCAGGTGCTTTGACATTGCCTATTTTCTCCACAGGATGTCTTGTGTCATCTCCTGTTTGTACCTCATGCTTATTCCTTGGATCTTCTAAGTCTGATAGGAGTGCCACATTTCTTGCCACATGATTTGAACAACTTGAATCTATGTAGAAAACATGCTCATCAGATTTACCTTGTGGCATAGCCATGTTCATGATCAATAATGAATCCTCTTTGTTTGAGTCTTCTGTGTAGTTATTGTAGTCTCTCCTTCCTTTGTAGCCTCCTTGATAGTTTGAATGATTGTAGTTGTTGTAGTTGCCATGGTAGTTGTTGAACCTTCCTCTTGAGTAGCCGAAACTTCCTCTATTGTATCCTCTGCCTCTTTGATTCGTGGAATTCCTAAAGCAATTTTCAGTTGTATGATTAGTTAATCCACAAATAGAACATGAGTTGGAGTCTTGGGATCTCCCCCTGCCTTGTCTACCTCCTCTTCCTCTACCTCTGTCATGTCTTCCTCTACCTGCATAGTTAGCTTGATATGTACCTGCTTCATCATCCACTTTCTTTGCCTTTCCTTTGTTATCTTTAGACTTGCTTTTATCCGTGTATAAAGCTGAAGATTGATTACCTTTAGAGCTTTCTCCATTTTTGATAAGCTTTGCCTCTTGAGTAAGTAGTTGTCCAATGAGTGTGTTGAAATCAGGTACATGCATGTCCATGTACAAATCCATAGCTGTGGTGAATGCTTCCCGCTTGTCATCTGCCTTCAAGCCATTGATGACCTGCCTTACAATTTGCTCTTCATCTATTACCTCTCCAATGCTTCCCAACTGATCCGCTATGTTGTGTATATGTGTGAAAGCGCATCTTCATCATGTATAAGTGTTGTCAGGATCTTGCTCATGTGCATACAGAGATTACGGACGCAGAAAAACACACAGAAAATAGAGGCAACAAAAGACGAGACCGAACGCAAGATTGGGCGCAATCTCCCCCCATGCACTCTGCTTCGACAGTCCACAGAGTGCATGTATTTATAGGAATTTTGATTACGTCGAAAAGAGTGGTTACAAGAGGGCGGCTTTGAAAAGCAAGCGTGAAACTAAAAGTTGATAACTTTTACAGAAAGCCATTGCTTTCAATAACAGAAACTACGGTCTACAATGACCCTTATGCTAACCATTGCTTTTCTAACAATAGAGCCTTCTACGCAGGTTTATTTACAAGCTAAATAATAATTATTCGGATTATTGATGTCCGCCCTTTCACGCCTTGCACGCTCCTCACGAACCTTTAGCTGCTATATCAGAAACATCAAAAACATATTAATACATTAATAATATAACACTTTAGCAATGCATTGTTCAATAATATACAACATGCCTCCCAGTTGACAAGTAACTGACCTCAATTGATAAAATAATTCAACACTCTAACAATTATAATGCAGTGTTCAACATATTCCATGTTACAATCCAACAATGCATTGGCGATTCGATATTTCAATCCAACAATGCATTGGCTATTTTACATTTCAATCCAACAATGCATTGGCCAACATCTTCCATAATACATTAATAATTTAGCACTCCAACAATTACTTGTTCAACATATTCCATAATTCATAACATGCCCCTCAGTTGAAAAGACAACTGACCTCAGTTGATAAAATAATAAACATGGATAGCCAGTCACATGTTTCATCACTGAACGAAAAAAAACATAGGCATGTTCCATGTAAAAACACATGCATGGAAATGTTCATGGAGGTGTTAAGTTATTAAAAGTATCTGTGAGATGCGGACATAGTCTTTCTAATGATTTTGGGCAAGCAAAACTTGAATATGCTCCTATGGACTAAATTCAATATGTAAATGCATCACAATTATCAAACATGTAGGGTAAACTTTAAAGGTAGAAATGAATCCTTAAACTCTTCTTGAAAAGCCTTCCAGGTGCGTGGACAATCTGCACTATGACAAAGATCATTCCACCATTGCTACGCTCTTCCTACCAAATAATTAGTGGCAAATTCGATTTTCTTATTTTCTAAATATAACTCATCGGAAAAGAAATCGTTGAATAGGGATAGCCATGATAAGACAAAGCGGCCATCTTTTCGTCCGTCGAATTGAAGCATAGCATAACGTCCTTGTATGGCTTGTTGAAGTGCTTGAAGTTCTTGGTTCATAATCTCTAACTCTTGCTCGAATGAAACTCCAAGTAAAGGTGAATTACAGAAATCTTCCATGGTGCTCTTGGATCCTTGCTCTCAACCTTGGTGTATTGAACCTTCTTGTTTGCAACCTCGGTGTCTCGATCCCGTGTTCTCAACCTTGCTTGGTATCTTGAACACTCAATCAAGTGCCACCCAAGGATTTTGAAGGAATTCACACTTCCAAGGTAGCTCATTGGAAAGTTCGTTCCGAGAGCTTTCCAACAGTATATTACACGCCTCAATCCGACCTACGGATTGAGAGATACACTTGATTCTTTCTTGGGTCCAATCTTGAAATCGACGTGCGCGCCTTCCACAAGTAAGAAAGAGAGAGAACTTGAGTACAACTCCAAGAGATGGTGGAGTGGTCAAAGTACTTCCCTTGAAAGTAGGAGGTTGTGGGTTCAAATCCTCCTACCTTATGGACTCTAAACCTCTCTATTACCACTCAAAAATTAAAATTGCCTTGCGCGTAGCCAACGGTCGCCAAGGGAGCCTTGGGTGCCAATGTTGCCAATGCTATAAGATATGTGTTTCTACTAGTGTTTTTTGCTTCATGTTTGGTAGGTCATGCATATCATAGTTGAGGAAGAAGTAGTCGATTGTGGCCACCTTTAGTTTTGAGGTTGAGTATGGGGTATCTTTCATAGTGATTGTTTAGTGTCTGTGTGTCTGGCTCACATTCCTTTTCTATTGATTTGAGTGTTAGTTAATCTTCTTGCATCAACCCCTTCACTCATAGTCAAAGCCCATTGGCAATTGCAAGGAACCTAGTGTTCCATGCTTGCACAAAGCACATTGAGGCACACTATCATTATGTCATGCAGAGGTTTTCTATTGGAGAGATCAATTTATCTTATGTGTCCACATAGAATAATGTTGCATACCTTTTCACAAGGCTCTCCATAAGGAGAACGTTGAAGCTTTTTACAAAGTTTTGGGCTTACTTCATTTTTTGGATTAATTTCCTTCCACATATGTTGGTACTTCCTTATACATGATTGTGAGCTCCTTATGAACTACATCATTTCTAGGCCCTATAGCCCTTATGGGTAAATTATCATTTTGCATTCACTTGTTAATATATTCAATATTGTGTTTCTCTCCAAGTTGCTTCTTCTTTCTTGTGTTTTTCATGCAATTCTAGAGACCTCGATGTCCAACAAATATGTCAAAATCACACCTTCACTTTGATGGAGCTTGAAGCTCAAATCTCAACTTATGGATTTTTCAAGATGTGTGTGTTTTATGATGATCATATAATTTGTAATTAAAATATGATTATATTGTGATTCATCTAATGATACAAGCTTTTTAGTTATTCTGCATTCCTTTAGTGCTTTAATTATCCTTCACTGTTTTTTGTAAAAGAAAATCATTGGTACATATTCATTTCCAAAACTCTATATGAAGAGCTTAGGAATGCATTTTTGTAGAGTGTAGTTAATACTTGATCATTCTCATTATACAAACATTTTTTGTACAGATGATATCACTTCTTCATATCTATCTTTCTTCATCTACTCTATCATCTCTGCAATCTATGCTATTTTGTGCTTCCCTTCATGCTTCCAATTTGAGCTACTTCTTTGAACTTCCAATATTTCTACATTGGTATCAGAGCTAGTTGATGCATCAGAGCTGCTATACATGAGGTATGTGGATAAGATGCAGCACCAATAAGGTGATACTTTGCAAGTAACTTCCTTTAGAATTACCTTCTTTTAGGATGGCCGACAACAATAATCAGATAGAAAAATTGAGTAAAACCAATTATCAAGCCTTGCATTTTTGCATGTCTGCATATCTTATGGGTAGGAATTTCATGTTCTTATTAGTGAGGGAGAACCTCAACCGGATTTTCCTGATCAAAATTTGACGCCATAGCAAATCCAAGAATATCAGAGGTTGAATGAGCGTGATAAGAAGGTAATCTTTGTATTGTCACAAAATATTGAGTCAAGTATGATAGGGCATATACAGGACTTGAGAACAAGCAAGGAGATTTAGGAAGTAAGAGAATGACTATTTTTGACAACCACAAAGGCATGGCATATTCAATTGAAAAATGAGTTAAATAATTTACAAAAAGATATATGACAATCAATAAATGATTATATTTTAAAAATTAAGTAGATTGTGGATGCACTTGCTTCAACTTTGTGGATAGTTGAAGATGAAGATTTAGTTGCATTTGTTTTGAATGGTTTAAAAGAAGATGAAAAATGGAAAAATTTTACAACTTTTGTATTTGTGAGAGAGGAATCACCTGATTTTGATGAGTTGGTTTCACTTATGATAACAAAAGAAATTAGTATAAATGGTGGACAGAAAGCTATTTTAGTTCATGCACTTTATGTAGGAAATCAACGTGGTCATAGAGGTGGTAGAAGAGGAACTCTCAGAAGTCATGGAGGTCAAAATGAGACAAGCAACAATTATGATGCTAGCAGTTCAGATATGAATATGCGTGGTAGGGGGAGATATTCATTCCGTGGTAGAGGACGTAATGTGTATCAAGGTAATCCAGGTATAACATGTTATAATTGTGGTAAAGTTGGTCATATATCTTGTGATTGCTGGCATAATCAAGGGCGAGATGGATATGCAAAGAAAAATCAAACATAGGGTAATTTTGTTTAGGAACAAAATCATGAAAATATACTAATGATGACTATGAATATAGATGCAACTCATAGCAATGATGTATGGTATATTGACAGTGGATGTAGTAATCATATGAGCAATAATGTTGATTGCTAATTTTACATGCACCTTTGTTTGATGGTAAGGTTGAAATAGGTGACAATTCAATGCACAAAATAGTGCAAGTTGAAGACATGTGTTTTGAGGATAAAAAAGGCCATAAAGTTTTAAAAGATGTCTTTCATGTATCTTCTGTAAGTAAAAATTTTATTTCAATTGGTCAAATGGTGGAGTGTGGCTATCAAGTACGGTTCAATAAATCTGCATGTTTCGTTGAAAATCCGAAACAAAATTATAAAGTCTTGGCAAAAGGTCAATGAGAAGGAAGACTTTTTATGTTGGATGTAACTCCTAATTTTGTTTCTTATTATTCAGTTGGTAATAATAAGATTTCTCAAATTGAGTTGTGGCATAAGCAAATAGGACATGTAAACATACATAAGTTGAAGGACATGACTCAAAGAAAGATTGTTGTTGGTTTCCCTAATATTTCAAAACAAAATATGATACATTTATGTGATACTTGTCAATTTGGTAAGCAAGCAAGGCATTCTATTTCTAGTACAAAATTGCAAAGCAAGGATTTATTAGAATTGGTGCATACTGATGTTTGGGGTCCTACAAAGGATCCACCACTTGCAGAGAGTAAGTATTATGTTAGTTTTGTGGATGACTTTAGCCGAATGTTTTTTGTGTATGTTCTTAAGCATAAGAGTGATGTGTTTGATTGCTTTGTCAAATTCAAAGCAATGGAAGAAAAACAAATAGGAAAGGTAATTAAACCGTTAAGATTTGATGGTGGTACTAAATATTTTTTAAGAATGTTTAGTGATTTTCTTTGGAATGAAGGTATAAAGAGAGAATTCAATTGTAGGTATACTCTTGAGCAGAATAGAGTAGCAGAAAGACGGATTATCGTAGAAATAACAAGAGCAATGCTAAATGAAAAACATACACAATTTCGGATGAAGTGGTAAATACAACAGTATATTTGATGAATCATATGCCAACATCTACAACACGTAATGTAACTCCTTTTGAGGTTTGCTTTAATAGAAAACCTATTATTGATCACTTGTGTGTTTGGTTGTGTTTGTTTTGCTATGGTTCCACATAGATTGAGAACGAAATTAGAGCCAAATGCACAGAAATGTATCTTCATGTGTTATGTGGATAATCAAAAAGGATATAAGTGTTATAATCCAATAAGAAAGGAAATGATTATTAGCTATGATGTATGCTTTGATGAGTTATTGTCTTGATATACAAATCCTATTTTGCAGGTTCAAGAAGAAATGCAAGAAGAAATTGAGGATGATTTACATGATACTACGGGAGTGAGCTCAGAAGATGAGAATGGTCATAATGAAGAAAAAATATCACCTACATCAAAAGAGAAAGGAAAAGGTAAAGCAAAGCTTGTTGAGTTTAGAGATGATGTAAAAATTGATGAAAGTTTTAAATCCGATTTGATAAAACATGAACATGAACTTAGGAGAAGTTCAAGAGAAAGAAAGCTCACACAAAGATATATTGAGTCTTATTAATGTGTTTCACATTCAGCTTCTATGTCAAAAGTTATTGAAGAACAAGGACCTACATGTTTTGAAGATGCAAATTCAAATGTTAATTGGTCCAATGCGATGCAAGAAGAGATAGATGGATTGTATGAAAACAAGACGTGGTAGCTTGTACCATGAGATAATAAGATAAAGGTAATTGGAAATAAGTTGGTATTTCATATTAAAAGAAATAGTGATGGTTCTATTTCCAGGTACATTGCAAAAGGTTTTGCACAAACATATGGAATTGATTATGAAGATGCATTTCGTCGAGTTGCAAGAATGATCTGTTGCAACAAGTAAATGTTGGAATATGTTTTAGCTTGATGTCAAAAATGCATTTTGGAATGGTCAACTACAAGAACGGGTTTATATAGAGCAACCAGAAGGATTTAAAGATAAAAAGTATCCAAATTTTGTTTGCAAGCTAACAAACATTATATGGTTTAAAATAGGCACCTAGATCTTGGAATCATCGATTAATAAGTTATTTGGAAGTTCAAGGATACAAACCAAGTGTTGCAGATCCTTCTTTATATGTGAAATTTATAACAGATCAATGTGTGTATATTTGCATTTATGTTGATGATCCTATCATTTGAAGTGCTATATTTGATGAGATTGATGAAATCAAGAGCAAACTTGGTAAGCAGTTTAAGATTTTAGATCTCAGGATTTTTTGTTATGCATTGGGAATTGAAGTTATCATATATGGTAGAGTCAAAAGAAGTACATATGTGATGCACTTCAAAAGTTTGGTTTTTGAGAATGTAAAGACGCTACAAATCCTTTGGAACCTAATGTGAAATTAAGTATACATGATGGTGCTCATTTTGAAAATGTAGACATGTATAGATTGTTGATTGGATCATTGTTGTATGCTATAAGTACATACCTAATATTGGTTATGAAGTTGGAGTACTTTCACAGTTCATGCACAAGCCTACAGATGTACATTGGAATGTGGCTAAGCATGTGCTACACTATTTGAAAGGCACTTTGAATGAAGGTTTATTTTACTCACATGATACTAATCTTGATATTAAAGCTTTTAATGATGCAGATTGGGCAAGAAATAAAGATGATTGACATAGCATGAGTGGCTAGATAGTAATGATGGGAAATTGGATTATATCTTGGAGTTCAAAGAAACAACCAATAGTGGCGCTTTCATCTATAGAAGTAGAGTATCATGCACTTGCAAAATTAACATGTGAAGTAAAGGTTGAAAAAGCTATTTGAAGATTGATATCTTCTTTATATAACTCCACAAATTTATGGCGACAATATAAGTAGTATACATTTGGCAGATAATCCAATTTTCCATGCACACCAAGCATATCCAAGTTCATTACCATTATGTTTGTGAGAAGGTAGTATCCAAAGAGATCAGCATTTCTTTTATATCTTCAAAAGATGAGCTTGCAGATATGATGACAAAAGCTCTTGATGGAACAAAGATACAAAGGTTCAAACAATTGTTTGGATTGCTAGAATATTCAAGCAAAGCTTGAGGGGGAGAATGTTGCACATCTTTGCTTTAGGAAAACTTTTAGTTTGAAACTGGTGTTTTACTAATTTACACATCAGCCATCATTTTTGTAAAAAGGTTCATTCAAAGTTGACCACTCCTTTTGGTGCTTTAAAATAGCATCCATTATTTTTGTGAAAAAAGTTGTTGAACAACTTTTTAGTTATTATCCATTCCTTTAGTGCTTTAATTATCCCTCACTATTTTTTGTAAAAGAAAATCATTGGTACATATTCATTTCCAAAACTCTATATAAAGAGCTTAAGAATGCATTTTTGTAGAGTGTAGTTGATACTTGATCATTCTGATTATATAGACATTTTTTGTAGAGACCTTATCACTCCCTCATATTTATTTTTCTTCATCTGCTATATCATCTCTTCAGTCTATGCTATTTTGTGCTTCCATTCATGCTTCCAATTTGAGCTACTTCTTTGAACTTCCAATATTCTACAATTGATTATCTTTACTTTTCTTTTTAAGGTTGACAATACTCCCATTTGACCTACAAATGTATCATGCGTTTAATGATGTAACGGGAGTGCATCATAACACATATAAATACTTCCATTACTAGAAAGCCGCATTCTCATAAAAATAAGTAGATGGAATCACGTAAAAAAGATGAATTTTTTTAACCCTAAAAAATACCTTTAGTTTAATAGATTGAGGTAATAGTTTTTCCATAAATATGTGGAAGAAGAAAGTGTTTTTAATGAAGGCTATGCTTGAAAAAGGGTTGATTTGGGCCCAACTTAGCATCTTTGTTAAAGGTATAAATTTGTTTCCCATAATGAGAGGACAAAACAGAACCATGATTCATGTAGCCAAATCGATGAAATATAAACTGAATTAGAATTCATGATGCAAAAAGGATTCCGGACGAATGCACACTAGTAAATCTTGGATAACATGCATATTAGTGGTGGAATTTTTCTCTTCTTATCCTATCGAACAAGGACTACTTACTACTCTAAGTGTATTTGAAGCACCATTATTTCTTTTTTTTTTGTTATAATCTTTAGGTTGTATTTAATGGATGCTGATGGATGTGAAATTCCTAGACTTACATGTGTACATTGTTTTTTTGCATGTATTGAAGGTTCATGCTACTCAAAGTGCTAGGCAGCAACATATAATTTTACATACATTTTTACACAAACGATGCAGTTCTTGGAAGGCCTGCCAGTAGACATGAGCCTCTTCAGCTGAAGGAGAACTCAGGGAACGTGAACGATGGCGACGAACTCAGCTGGAGGAAATTATTTCATGGCGCAAAACAAGAATTTAGATCCATGGACACGCTGACTGCTGTGCGCTGACTTTTTGGGGGCATGGAAGGACTGTCAAAGCATGCATGATTTATTGTTCTCTGTTGACCTTCGGAGTCCAGTGTCAGCTTGAATGCTATTATTATTCATACTTGTGGCTCGAAGTCCTAAGAGAGTTCCCTCCCTGTGTATGTGTATTTCTCACACACCACACAACAGCCGTACACACACAAAACAAAAAGCTTCCGCTTCAGTTTAGTCACGTGAAATCAGAATATTTCGAACATGATGACCAGAAAGGACGACGCAGTTGAGTGAACCCTTTTTCATCGTGTGAGGGGAGGCAGTAGAACCAGAGGTGGTCTCATTGGCGTTCGTAATGGGGGACAGTGCTTGCCTGCCGGTGCATCATCTCAAAAGTCACGTGATTTTGAATACGATGAACCCTCTGAGCGAGTAATACCTTTATTGTAATTCCGCAGGCCCTCTATTTTCGTTGTGTTCTTTTTTTTCCAAAAGGAAGTTTACTCTCTCAAACTTTAATTAATAGAAAAAACAACTCTACATATGAACTCAAACTTTAATTAATAGAAAAAACAACTCTACATATGAACTGGCTTACCACCCATGGGATTCCCTGAATCTCACAAAGCATAGGTTATTTAAAACAAGCTAAAAAATATTACAAAGAAGGTTGACAACTCTTTTGTCCTCCTCATGGGGGGTCCAATTGCTTTTAATCTTGTTGCTCTCAAGGAAAAACACTTTATGATGCCTAAAAGGTGGCTGCTTCTTACAATTGGAAATTCTTATGCCTAAAAAGAAAAGAGATTTTTTGATCGACCATTCTTTAGGAGGGCTACCAAAGTTGGTAGCACACCTCTCTTTCCAGACCTTCTTGAGGGCCTCTCCTCTTATAACATTCCATTATGTTGAGGAACATCCAATCGCTTCACCCAATAACGCTTGCTTCCAGTTGATTTGTCTCTACAGCACCACGATTCTCCCAAACACATAAGGACAAATTTTCTATCTCTATGAAGGGATGCCAAAGGGATTGGAACTTGAAATCCCACATATAACTCCACCAATAGAGCCCCATCTCCTATTTAGCATGACATGAAAGTCCACATTCTTCTTGAATCTCAGAATTTTATCAAGATTGTTTTCATTGTGCCACCTTCAACCCTCAAGGTGAGGGGATTCATTTCCAATAAGGAGGCGAGTCCTCAAGCACTCCCAAGCATTGAATCTGCTCCTCAAGAGGCACCATTATTCATAGTTCACTCTGCGAGCTGAGTCAGTATCCTCAAATCTAATCCATTCACATGTTTCTTGATTCCAGAGGTGCTTCCACAAATGCAAACCTTTGTTCCATAGTCTCCTAGCTTTTTGGAGGTTCCAAGGCTCAACACCTCTCATGCCCTTGATAGGGAACCAAATCGAATCATTCTGTCTAATAGCTGTTGCCCATTTCCAATCTTTGATTTTGACATATTGTTTCACCTTGTTCCAACTCTTCCACAGAGAGCACACTAAGCTCAAGCCTTTGGGAGTCATCAGATAGGGGGAGAACATAAGAGTGAGAAGGTCAATATCCTTCCACCATGGAAGGCCCACAAGCCTAAGAGCGCTCTTGTTTTTAAAAATTAGTTTGGCCCAAGAGGCTTCCCTATTGCTCCATTCTTATTAACCATTCGGCCACCAAATTATTAGTCATTCCTTCAATGTCTAGAATTTCCATATCACCTTGATCTTTTTGCCTTATGCAAGTAGCCCATTTAATTTTGGGGAGACCCCTTATATTAGGCTCTCCCATCTGGAGAAAATTCCTACAAATTCTTTCCAATTTAACAATCTCTTGGTCCTTCAATCTCCAACAAGAGAGAAAGTAAATAATTGAAGAAAGAAGGAATGTGTTAATCATCATAGCTCACCCCGCTAGATTTATCTGCAAACCTTTCTAGTACGCCGACTTATTATCGAGCTTAGAAAGAGCCCAATTTCATCGTTGACCCATTGAAACATTGAATCCCATTGGAATACCTAATATGCAAAAGATTTGTCGCCTGGGGATCAACTCACATCCATGGTCAACCAGAAACTGAGATGAATGTCCAATAAAGACCTTCAAAATAATTTTAGAGTGGTTTATTTTGGAGCCCAATGCCTCATAAAAAGAATTTAGGCAACACCAAAGGAATCAACGATGGCCAGATCATTATGTACGAACGCATTTGTGCCATCAACAAAGAGTCTCATGATCATCTTCTCTTAATTGAGGCGAAGAAAGAGGCCTTGAATAAGACCTAAGCATACATGATGTTTAACAAGGTAGTTGAGACCGTCATCAATGGTTGCAAAGAACAGAAGATCCAAGGGACATGCTTGCTTGATAGAATTGTTTAATCGAATAGCTTGTGAAAGCTATCCATTGATTTTATATGAAATGAAGCACTTCACAGCAATGTTGAGATCATCTTAATGAATTTCTAGCCATGACCCAAGTCTTCCAAAGATTGGAGAATGAAGTTCCACTCGAGTCTATCATAAGCTTTGTAGAGGTCAATCTTAAGGAAAAGGACATCTTGAGCAGATTCTTCAAAAAAAAAATCCTTCCCAAACATCAATGATAGCCTTGACGATGGACCTCCCGTTCATGAACCCCTTTTGATTCTGACTGATCCAATTTTGTAAGTGGCAAGAAAATTTATTAGCAATAACCTTAGCAAGGATCTTGAAATCAGTTTGTAACATCATTATTGCCTACCAATTTTCAATCTTGTTTTGCTCCCTTTTTTGTGAATAAGCTTGATAATGCCATCCGATTGAGAAATTTGGGCAGTCGACCAAAAGGCACGGCCTCTTGTCACACCATACCTAATAGTGTAGTCACCACATGCTTGAAGGTCTTGAAACACTCATTAGTGAGGCCATCTAGCCCTAGGCTTCTACCATTAGGAAGTGAATCAATAACTTCATAATCTCATAATTCAAAATGGAAGCCTCAAGAAGGAGCCTTCATATTTTGCGGAATTCTTTTGATTCTCGCTCTAGAGATGGCGGCCATTCTATCAGACCTATGAGGAGAAAGAGGCATAGAAACCCCTAAAAGCTGGTGTAAAGTGATTGAAGATGAACTTAATATTTTCTTCATCTATCTTGCACTCAACCCCATCAATGTCCATCATGAAAGGGATTTCTTCTTCTCGAGGAGGCACAACATCTCTTTAGTAGGTTTGTCCTCCTTCCCCGGCCAAAAATATTTAAGGTATATTTGAAGTTTCTTTCTCTGAATTTCTTGTTCATATTGCAACATGCTTCTGATTTTTAGAGCTCTTTCTGGTATTAAGAGTGGCCTTCATTGACATCTAATTTCTCAAGATGTGTCAGCCTTCAATAAAGATTTTCCCTTGTAGATTAATGATTTTTTTGAAGATTCTTATGAGTCCTCACCAAGATGTGTTGTGTCTTCATGATTGCCATCCTCCCATAGTTGGATGGCGAGGAGTGTGTGGCAAAGACCCAATTCCATGTAGTGGTAATCTCCTGCTAGACTGAGGGGAAAGAGAAGGTTGTTGAATTAGCATGAAACCAAGGGGATTTCTTGAGATTGACAACATAACTCACAA
Source organism: Ceratopteris richardii (assembly GCA_020310875.1). Taxonomy (NCBI): domain Eukaryota; kingdom Viridiplantae; phylum Streptophyta; class Polypodiopsida; order Polypodiales; family Pteridaceae; genus Ceratopteris; species Ceratopteris richardii. The sequence continues at coordinate 68,581,744 of CM035429.1, read as the reverse complement.
TCACATAGCGATAAAGTTATGTACCCTCATCCATGGCTATAGAGGGTCACTTATTGTAGTGAAAAAAGTAATAATAACAATAAAAAGAAATCCAACATGACATAATGGAAAGAATTTAAAATTTTTCTCATGAGAAAGGAAATATAAAAGCCTTGAAAATCAAGTCTTTATATGAAATACTATATGGTGGGATTCAATAATCTATTTCCAAGTGGAACCCACATAGAATCTTTGTGCATGCCATTTTGCATGATGTACTAGTCTTGATGATGATATGCACTTCTCTCTCACAATATCATGTTGTATCTTTCTTGCAAATTTTTCTATTTGTGAATCATGTGCTGGTTGCATTGCTTATTTTCTACAGAATGTCATACGAGAAAATTGGTGGAATATTTCTTCTAAATAGTTTGATTGCAATAGAACAACCCCATGATGGATGTTTTTATAATAAACACCTCTAGCCTTGTAATGTGACTTCTCCATTCTTTGTGTATTAAAACTTACCAATGATCTATATATGCTCCATGTGCAAAAAGAATATGGTATGATTGGATCAATAAGATGTACACATAATATTAAAAAATATAAGCAAAACTTATGTAATGTTTATTGTTGCTCTCTTCCCATGGTAGGATGTATGACTATGTAAAATCCTTCAAAGTCACTTGGAATGATTTGCATTGTGAAGTGTTATGCAAACTAGACCCATCAAATGTAACAATTGATCCAAGGATCACCAAACATTCTTCCCTTTGTGACTGAGATCAACCTAATTATCACTGTTTGTCATAATCAAACATAGGTCTTTCCAAAGATGTAATTTTCCATCATCTTGACTATTCACATCTCTTTTAAAGAAATTTCTTGCGTTCTTCCCACTCATTGAGACTTTTTGTAAAATGTTTTGAGACTCACCATACTTATTAACAACTAAAGATACATGGCCACCATGACAACTAATAGAAATAAAAAGTTCTTTTATTTTTTGAATTGCTACGGTAGACCTCTCTACTGGTCTCATGGCAAATGCATATTCATCATGGGCTTCAAGAGCCTATGAAAGATCTTCATGAAGGCATGCAAAGTATAAAAGTGAAAATTGACAAATGGAAATGGAACAATGGGGTTCCAATTATTTCTTATGAATTGGTTCTTCTAACATTGGATACCTCAAAAGAGATCTATGGCATTTCCTATTATTGCATGAGCATGTGTCATCTATCTCTTTAGGGTTATCAACTCTAATCAATGCCCTTATTAGATTGTCTCTTAGATCCTTTGTAACCTTTTGTACAATATGGGTTAGAAGAGAGAGTAGATGCACCTTGTTTAAAATCTAGCATGCATTTTATACTATTAGTGTCTCCACCTAAATGCAATTCTACATCAAAATCACCTATACCATCTACAAAAGATTTTTCCCATGTATTCAAGAAGAAATTACTTATGTAATCCATGGAGTCCTAAAAATCTATGAAATGATATTGTTTGTTTCTTTGGGAACTTCTATAGCACCTACTACTAGATAGCTCTCTCTGATTGAACAGTATAATTCAACTGGGAAGTGGAACCTTAAATTTTATCACCCATTGCATGGTCCATAACTTCCTACATTATTTGACACTCATCAAGCTTTAATATGAACTTTAATTTAACATAGTCAGTAGAAAAGACGAAACATTACCTTAATTTAACACTTGAACATAATAAACCTTCAAAATTGTATATAAAATGTAGTAAGGGTACTTGTGATTATTGAATTATAAAAGTGAACCATTGCTTGTTGAGTCTTTTGAAGATCGACAAATAAATTGTTGAATTTAATGTAAGTAAATCCTTGTGTAGATAAGGTCTTTAATTGCTTCTTGGGAATAGTTGGATGAAAAATAGAGGTAGACATAGTGTCTTCTATGAATAAATATTGTCGGATAGTATGAGCCACATCCTCATTAGAAGTGTTCTTCTAGATAAACACTTTATAGGGGCATGGAAAAATATTTTGAGAAATACCTTGATTTTGGGAGGCTTGCTTCAGAAGATTGCACATTGCAGTATACCCATTTCTACTAATACCCACTTCATCATATATTACTTGCACATCTTGCACTTTGATAATGTCTTTTAACTTCTTTGAGAACTCAATTTGAACAAAAACTCTAATGCACTTTCCTATGAGTTTGTATATAACAGAAGTGCATGAACTTGAATTGTTCTTCTATTTGATGAAGCATTGATGTCTTGAATAAATGACCTACACAATGAAAGATTCAATTTCAAACCTTTATTAGAAGAAATTAAAGAAAACAAATACTCACTTTATTGCAAAAATATATTGTTTTCATGCTCCACCACCAATTGAAAGAGCTTCAAAGGATGATAATGCTTTTATCCTATATTTCATACCAAGTGAATTCTCCTTCAGTTGTTGGAGATTGGCATTTAACTTTGCAATCATGTTTTTATTTCTTCCATATCCTTTTCATACTATCTAAGTTTTTCTTGTTGTGCTTACTAAAGTGATCATTCTCATATGATGGAGTTGATATTATTGGAATCAATACTTAGTCATAGCATGTGAATGTATAGATAATCACTTGCCATAACCTAATATTCTAGCTTCACTCACACCAATGAATTGAAGTAAAGTTGAGAGGTTATATAATCTTGGATGGTAAGAAGGCATTGGATCACGAGGATATAGTGAACCATGAGTCCAAAGTTCAATACTCTTTTCTGCAGCTATAAGAAATTCATTTTGACAGTCCAAATCACTCTTGCACTGTGTATTTGGAGCAAACTATCTAGGCACACAAACATGGATACTTATTGATGCAAGGGCATGAGGATTTCCTAGGGTGAGGTTTGTAATAGGCATCGAAACTATCTTTGCCAATGATTACAAGAATATAAAAGAAAAAAGTGGAAAATTGGTTGGGAGGGACTCTAAAGCATGTACTTTATCGAGAAAATGTTTTTTTTTTATGTGGATGTGTCAAATGTGTTTTCCAAGGTGTATGGCTGGAAATAATGAAATTTGAAAAAAGTTTCTTTTTTTTTTGGGGGGGGGGAAGCATAGTAATGAATTTGATAAGTGTGTCACTTACTGAGATAGTTTGAAAATTCTACTTTTTCTAGAAGAAACTTTAAAAAATGAGTAAAAAAAGTGACATGTGACATATATATTAAAAATGGGCAATTTTAAGTAAATATAGACTAAAAATGAGACTTTTGAAAAAAATCAAATATCTATTCAAATATATACATGAGCACGATGATGTGAAACGTAGATTCTCTTGCTCTCTCTCTAGAAGAAGAAATAGAAGATTCTAGTAAAGCCTTAAAAGAAAGCCTACCCTACTAAAAGGTGCCCTATTAAATGCATTTTTTTCCCTTAAACAAGAATAAAAGTAGGCTTAATCCCAAAAAATAAGGGATCCTTACAAGGCTCATGCAAGGTTCATTTTCTCCCCTAATATATGTGCGGTTTATGATGCCACAAGCAAGGTTGACTTTCAAAATGGTAGCTCATGTGAACATATTTTGTTTTTAAAGTTGATTAACATAAATATTTGGGCTAAAAAAAAGAGCCATCACCTCGGGGAACTATCTACCGTTTTCCTCAATTTGATACTAATGTAAGTGATATCTGGCTCCAATTCATGAAGCAGAGATTATATGATTTTCATCACTTGAAGGTGTTTAAAGCTAATAAAAAGAAGAAAGACATGTCTACTTTCCAAGCTGGACTTGTATGATTTTCATCACTTGAAGGTGTTTAAAGCTAATAAAATGAAGAAAGACATGTCTAGTTTCCAAGCTGGACTGGAGGATAAATGATATTTCTATGTTCCTAAGCAATAATGGCATACATTTTTAGTATAAATGAAAGTGTACCTATTAGATGCACCTATTAGAAAAACATAGAATCCATAGATGTTCTTTCTTTAATATACACATTGTATCACCTTGAGAAACGATGGTGTCAAAAGAGAATTGAATCATTTCATCTCAAAAGTTTTGTATGTGCTCTATGTTTATGCTCCTCGAGAACCAGCATAGAGATAGAAAGAAAAATAGATTCATATTTCCTTGGTATTCAAATCAGAAGACTATATGGACATAAAAAAAACTAAACCTAAATATCACAAGGTTTCAAGCCTTTTCCACGATTTACGCCCGTTTCAAGAGACTAAATCATATTTGGAAGTGCATTTTACTTTCACGTGCCCTTTGAACAACGAACAAGCTAGAAAAATATATAGATGTACATTTATAAAGAATTCAAGTTTTATATATATATATGTATATATATATATATATATATATATATATATATATATATATATATATATATATATATATATATATATATATGTGTGTGTGTGTGTGTGTGTTTATGTGTGTATGTGTAAGAACCCTAATATTAAACAACTCTTTGTGTTATTTAGCAAGTAATTTCATCAAAAATACTTTCCATTGCTGCATATCATGCCCTTTGATTGGAGGAAATTCAATCCGATAAGTAAAGGTGTTTTAAAAGCATCCTATACATTCACTCTATGCCTTAAGAGGAATTTACCTTTATAGTCCACTCCCCGATTTGGATCCCTTGTTTCCATTTGTAGAACCTTTACATTAAAGATTTTTAGCTCTATAGAGATTCTGTCCTAACCTCCTTGATTCTAGTAGTAGGTACCAAGATGCAATCATGTTGATGTATGCTAGTCACCCACTTCTAATCACTAATGCTAAGGCACTCAGGCTTCAACTTATTCAAGGTATCCACAAAGAAATGGCTAGGAATTAATAAATCCCCAAAAATATGTCTTATAGTGGTAACTTCTCTAATATGTTGTGTTATGATTATCCATGTGAAAGGCCAAATGGCCATCAGTCACTTCTTTGTATATGTACTTTAATAAAATGTATAATAGCCTGGTCAGTCACATACTATAAGTTTGACTGCATTTGTAACACCTAAGAAGTCTGTTTCATGCTCCGTGTGTACTTTGTTTTTCTGCATATTCTATAGCCTCTGTGCAGAGTACCTTGTGTGGCCTTAGGAGCTCGGTTTTCTACTCTGAGGATATCATCGTGGAGCTCTTGAGAAGGAAAGCGCATTGTGGTGCATCACCATCAAAATACTTCACTCATATCAAAGCATTTCAATGCAAAATATTTGTTCCTTTTGTGCGAGTAAAGTGAGCACCCGCCCACCCACCCAAGGCTTTCTCCAAGGAGTGATGGAGACCAAGGCATAGACCTTGGCATACCTTGTCCTTTGAGTCACAGGTCACCCTTGGCATCATTGGCTTGGCATGAGGGAGGACCTCAATGTTCAAGGAAGATAGAGGTTCTTGGTACTTCCCAGAAGGTCACCCATCCTAGTATCGTTCCCCCCCGAGCTTGCTTAACTGTGGAAATCTCTTGCCACTAAGCTTCACTCTTGTTGTGTCTGAAGAAGGGGAAAGATTAAGGTTAACATTACCTTGAACATGTTTTGCTCCCTGAAAGCTTCATTCTTTGCTTTCAAAGCCTGTTTTTGAAGCATTTTGGGGTGTTTTTGGAGCCATTTTGGAGTACTTTCACACATAGTTCTCTTCACACAGGTCCAAAAACATCAAGAAAAGTGTTCTTTCTAGTTCTTTGATAATAAATATCAACCTTTTGGGCTCTGATTGCAGCCACATGCATAAAACTATAGGTTTCTCGAAAGGTTTTTAGTTTTGGTCGGAGCAGCCACTGCAAATTTATGCTATGAGCCTAAAACATCAGAGCTGACAGACACTTGCAGGGGTTGTTGGCTAGGTTTTGGGCTGTGCATTCAGCCTTTTAGTGTCATTTTACTGCATATATTGAGCACATATACACCATGTACACTTTTGTAAATACCGCTTATGTACATCCATGTGGTCATCGATAGCACTTATGTTTTTGCATAAAGCCTTTTAAATTTGATAAAGAGGGTCACGGTGATGTTTTCTTAAATAGGAGACACTGAGATTTCAGGGTGTCTTTGGTGATGCAAGTGGAAGACTTACCCAGCCTCGCCATAGGAGATGTATGATAGTTGTTCATAGGTGCTCGATAAGCCTAGTTGACTTCTATTGGGTAACTCATTATATGCAGTGGAGTCAGTGATTCACTATGTAGGTAAACATGTCAATACTTGTAGTTTTATGATATTTTGTCATTTGTCATATGCTCATTTTGCAGAGGATGCTCTGGCAACAGGTATTCTACATTTTTGGTTTTGTCAGCTATATAGTGGTCAATTTATCCCTTGATACACTTATTCGTTGGTGTTTGGACTCTTCTAGCTCCATTATCACTCTATTCAGTTCTCCACCATCATGGCATTAGAGGTCCCAGGAAGATCTCGTGGATTAGGGTCTAGTGCTAGTGTTTCGAGGAGGAGCTATAAATTGTAAGGCAAAGACTATTTTGAGATCCGAAAATTTGATGGCACACTGACTTTGCTCTATGGAGAATCAGATTAAAGATGTGCTAATTCAAAGGAGGCAATGGAAGCCAATACATGGAATTTCAAAGAAGCCTACTGACATGCATTTGCTTGCACTTGACAAATGATTGGGATGAGTTAGATCAAATGGCTAGGTATACAATTTGCTTGCACTTGATAGATAATGTTTACTTTACAGTATTAGACTGTGAAAGAGCAGAGGAGCTTTGGAAGAAGCTATGCAATACGTATGAGAAAGAGACAACATCAAATAAAGTGTATCTGATGAGAAAGTTATATGACCTTCTCATGAAGGACACAAATAGTGTTGCTCCGCATCTTAATGATTTTGATGCTATATCTTCCTAGTTATAGGCTCAAAAAATGGATATGGATAATGAAATGAAAGCAATATTGCTGTTATGCACCTTGCCATCATCATGGGACATGTTTTCACAGCTATGAGCACTCTTGAGTGAGGAGATTTGTAGAAAATATATGGTTGCCACTCATAGTGGATATGCATATAATGTTCATGATTCTTACCCAAGAAAGAATCAGCAATGTGGCAAGAGCAAGAACAACGAAAAGAATGATCAATAGAATAAGAGTAGAAGTAAATCAAGGAACAGGGATATTGAATGTCATTATTGTCATAAGAAAGGACACATGAAGAAAGATTGTTATGCATTAAAGAAAGGTAAAGGACAAAATGTTGATGGGCATGTTAAATCATTACCTGCACCATCTACTTTGACTGTGAAGATTGAAGAAATTAATGCTATTTTTGATGATGCTAATGTGTTGACTCTTGATAGTACTGTGCCAACTAAGACTATTATGGCTTATTATCTTTCCCCCACATGGATACTAGATTCTGGTGCTTCTTTTCATCTACCACCACACAGAGAATGGTTCTCTAATTATGCAGCAAAGTCTCTTGGTACCATGAGACTTGGTGACTCTTACTAGTGTGACACTGTGGGGATTGTAGATGTGGTTGTGAAGTTCATTCATGGTTAAAAATTTACTATGCTTAACATATGCCATGTACCTCAGGTATCACATAGTTTGATGCCAGTTAGTCAAATTGATGACCTTGGTTACAAGGTGGTCTTCTATGCTCAATCCTTTCATATATCAAAGGGCAATATGATTATTGCAAAAGGAAGAAAAGTTGCCTCACTTTATCCGTTATTTGTATCATAGAAAGAACATTTATTAGCTATTACTCGACAGCCTATGGCTTGTATTTGGCATGGTCATATCTGCTATATATCTTGTAGTGGAATGGAAAAGCTTTCTCATTCTGGCTACTTACCTGTGTTATCTTCCTTTGATTTTCCATTTTGTTAGCATTATCAATATGGAAAGCAAACTAAAAATGTGCATACAATGCATATTGACTATTCAATTCAGCCTTTAGATCTCATTCATACAAATGTGTGTGGCCTGATGACCACTAGGTCCTTAGGTGATTCTCTTTACTTTGTCACTTTCATAGATTGATGCTACTAGAAAAGTTTGGGTATGCCCTATCAAATCGAAGGCTGAGTTATTCCCTAGTTTCAAAAAATGGCTTGCTTCAATTGAGACTCAAAAAAGATCTAAGCTTAAATCTTTACATTTAGATAATGGGGGTGAGTATACCTCACATGAATTCAGCCTTTTCTATCAGTCTAGAGGGATTCATAGAGAGTTTACAGCTCCTTATACCCTATTACATAATGGTGTAGCTAAAAGGATGAATAGAACTATTCAAGATAGAATAGTTTCTATTTTGCATCATGCAAATCTCTCACAATTCTTTTAGGTAGAAGCAACATTCATTGCACTTCATGTGATTAACCTTTCACCTAGTACTACCAAAGGTCTGAAAGTGGCACAACAGTTATGGACAGGGAAGCCACCATATTATGATCATCTTTGAGTTTTTGGGTGTGAAGCATATGTTCATATACCCAAGAATCTTAGACAAAAGTTGGACCATAATTCAAAAAAATGCATTTTTCTTGGATATGGTTGAGAAGGACAATCTAGATATCGCTTATGGGATCATGAAACATGGTGAGTGATCAGAAGTAGTGATATCATTTTCAATGAGTCTAAGATGCATAAACAACCCATTAAGGAGGTTCAAATGAGAAGAGTGGTGTTTTATGATCCTAGTCCTCTAATTATCATGCATAAAAATGTTGCACATAGGGACATTCAAGAGAATGTCCGATTAGAGCAATCTACAAATGTTCCCGTTCAACAACCATTGAGATTCTCTACATGTGGCTCACATCCACTTGATAGATATCTTCTAGGTTTAGATTTTGTTATGCTAATAGATGTTGACAATCCTTCTTGCTACAAACAGGCTATGCAGACAGAGGATGATGTCAAGTGGGAGCATACCATGAAGAGTGAGTTGGATTCTATTCATAAGGATGGTACTTGGGATTCAGTACCTTTGCCAAAGGGAAGGAAAGCTTTACCATGTAAATGGGTATATAAGCTGAAATTCAGATCAGATAGTGCCTCTCCAAAGTATAAAGCATGACTTGTTGCAAATGGTTTTAAACAACAACATGGTTTTGAATTCAAGAAAATCTTCTCTCTAGTGGTCAAGATGACTACCTTATGCATCTTTCTTGGATTCGTTGCAATGGAGGACTTAGAGCTAGTCCAAACGGATGTGAAAACTACTTTCTTGCATGGAGATGTTACAGTTGAGATCCATATGGAACAATCAGAGTGTTATGTAGTTCCTGGAAAGGAAAGTCTAGTTTGTAAGATCAAGAAGAGCTTGTATGCACTTAGAAACTCCCCTAGACAATGGTACCAAAAGTTTGATGCTTTTATGAAGTCTCAAGGCTATTCTAGAAGCAATGGGGATTATTGTCTCTGTGACACAAGAAGATGCTTAGATGGCAACTTGATATGCTTGATACTTTATGTCGATGATATGTTGATTCTTGGGAAGTCCTCCTATGACTTATTGATTCTCAAAAAGAAGTTGATTTAGACAATTGATATGAAGGCTTTGGGGGATGCCAAACATATTCTTGGCATGCACATTACTCATGATAGGAGTAAAAGATGCATATAATTGTCTCAAAGTGAGTACATATCCAAAGTACTTCACAGGTTCAATATGCAAGGTGGAAAGGCATTGAGTACACCTTTGCCCACATATGTGAAATTGAGCAAGAATGATTGCACCAGATCATATGAGGAAAAAGAATTCATGATCAAAATTCCCTATTAGTTTCATATTGGTAATCTCATGTATGTTATGGTAGTTACGAGACCAGACATTGCATTTGCAGTGGGAGTTGTGAGTAGATATATGTCTAATCATGGCAAAAAACATTGGGAAGTGGTCAAGATGATTTTGAGATATCTGATGGGCACTAAGTTCAAGTGTTTATGCTTAGGTAGAGGGAAATCATCCATTATTGATTACACAGATTCTGACTATGCTGGTTGTGTAGACAATCATAAGTCTATATCAGGGTACATTTTTCATTTTGCTAGAGGTGCTATCTCTTGGAGATCTAGTCTTTAAGAATGTACAACTATTTCCACCACAGAAGTAGAGTATGTTCTAGCAAGTGAGGCACGCAAGGAAGCATTGGCTTTCTTGTCTTGCTTTTGATATGGGTTTACCTCAGCATGTACCTCGTTTGCTCAGTGATAGTCAGAATGCCATTGCTTTGGCTAAGAATCTCGTCTATCATGCAAAGACAAAGCACATTGAGGTAAGGTATCTTCATTAGAGATTTATTTGCCACTAAATGATAGCTTTTGACATTGTTGTCACTTGATGGGGGCTACTTGATTCATGATCTTACACAGTCACTTGTATACTATGTAACATGCCCATCAGGTGGGAGGTATAGTCTGTATACTTACACTCATGTATTCTTTATCATTCTTTATTATTCTCCCATAGTTACTTTGGCCATATTGGCCTTTAGAGGGATATTTTTATCGTTAGTCTCCATGTGAAAGGCCAAATGGACATTGGACACTTCTTTGTATATGTTCTTTAATAAAACATATAGTGGCCTTATCGGTCATAGATTGTAAGTTCGACTGCATTTGTAACACTTAAGAAGTCTGTGTTCATGCTCCTTGTGTACTGTGTTTTTTTTTCATATTCTGCAGCCTCTATGTGGAAGACCTTGTGCAACCCTAAGAGCTCGGTTTTCTACTCTGAGGATATCATCATGGAGCTCTTGAGAAGGAGACCCCATTGTGGTGCATTTGCCACCAAAGTACATCATGTTGATCATCAATAAGTTAGACCATAGTTGTGTGTAGATTGGACTAGTTCAAAGGCTAATAGAAGAATCTTAGTTTCCTATGCGGTGATGTTTAGAGGAACATTTCACACTTTTTTTTTTCTATTTCGCTATCTCTAAATGAAGATATGTTCAGCATTATATCAATATTCTTAAGAGATTCTTTAAATGATTATTTTCGTTTAGTTGAATTGAATATTAATGCACCCATCTTTGAGACAACTTAGATAATATTTATCTAGGATACAAAATCAATCTTTATGTTATGTGGAAATACATCACAATTCACTATCAATTTAACAATAGTTTTATCCTTTTTTGTAGAAAAGGAAGAAACAATAGAAAACATTTGTAAATTAAACCAATAGTTAGATTTTTTATTAAATATTTTGATGGGGAGAAGATATAAAAATTCAAGACATGCATTTCAATGGAACAATTATATTGAATATTGAGAGGGATTTTGGAAATAAAAGACGGACCTTAGGAAATAAAAAATGATAAGATAGAAGCAATTGAACAGGTAGAAATGAAGGTATTTCTACAACAATATCCATTTCTTCAAGCTCATCTAATGCATCAACAAACCTCCCCATACACGATTCAGCTAGAAGTAACCACATTCATTTTGTACTAGAAATGAAAAATAACGGATAATATTTAGAACATTTAAGACAACTAGAATAAAATCATATTAAGAGGCTCTTCATTACTATATTCTTGTATAAATTTCCACTTTAAATGTTTGTTGTAGAGATAACATAACCCTTGCCTCCAAAGTTTTTAACCTCCAGCTTTGGCTAACTACATAATCTATGGGCTAGGAAAAGCTATAATCATTATATAATATTTGGCCTTATTGTATGCGTTTTTGTTAGTTGTGAAACCTTTTTTAAGTTTAAATGAACATCAAGTAAATTTATTGAATGCTTGAGCGTAATATCTAATTAATTTATGAGATCTATCTCTATGTTTTTATCTAGGTTGTGTGGACTGTTACTTATGGATACAAGCAGCTTTGGAAGGTACAAAGGGATTTAGTTTTTTATTTTGTTATAATCAAAGAGAATGATACGTATCCATGTGTGTTTAATATCTACTAAAATATCATCACCGAAATTGGATATGGGGTTCTTTGCATATAGAACCTTATGGGCGTTTCTTTTTATCCACTTACCATGTAATCTATCAATTTATAAATGTTTCTCCAATTTTGTTCTTTTCACCATGAAAATTTAAGTCTCTCCTTTCGGTGATTTTCATAATTCTATCCTCATATGTAGCTCAGTGATGAATAGCACCTCCTTTAATGTCAATCCGGGAAGACATGAGGATGGTATGATGACCTCGAGTGAGTGAAGGCACAAATGCGTGAGTGAGAAACACACCAACATGCACACACATACACACACACGCGCACACACGGCAAGCACAAAGAGGAAGACAATGTAGTTCTTTTAGATTACTTCAAAAATGCTCACACAAGTTCAAAACTATTACAAGCTAACCTCAAAAATGAGCTCTCTAGCTCCATTTATAGTTTTTGACTAGTTTTTGGCCTTGTCCAGACCTAGTGTCCGGCCTAGTTAAAAATTAGGTTCTCAGGCCTATTTGGAGGTTCAAACGGAGTCTAAAAATGTGAAAACTGATAGGTAGGTACTTCTAAAGCTCCTCAAGCTCAAGGACTCCTTGGCTTGCACAAAATGGAGCTACAAAAATATGAAATGGTATTTACAATGGTTTTTAGTGATGAAAATCACTATTTTTGTAGGGGTTTCTTCTAACAGTTTGACATACATTTCCTGGATCTCCCTACTTGCTTCTTCTTCTTGTGGGTCCACCTCTTGGATATGCTTTAGCTTCATGAAAAAATAATGGCCTACTTGCCAGATCTTCGTTGACTACTCTGTCTGCTTGTGCCTTCTCTGTGCTCCGACTCCCTTCGTTGACTTCCTTGTCTTGTGAGTCCTTTAGTTCCTTGGATGCCCACACCCCCCCCTCTCTCGCGTTTGTCGTCTCTGACAGACCCTTGTTGAGTGGGTCGTTGGATGTAGTATTCCACTACGTCTGCGGCTAAATGATGTTCTGCTATTCTCAACCCTTTGGCCAAATCAGTGAGTAGGGCCTCCCAATCTACTAGCCCTGGAACTTCTGGATGTGGCATACGTAGCTTTTCTGAATGTGGAGCTTGTTCCACCGCAAATAACTGTAATAGGTGAGATGGTCTGGGAATGAATATCTCTGAATGATATTCCCAGAATCTTGTGATAAACATTTCTTCAAACGTTTGTTCGAAGCAGGCAGGTAGATGCTTTATACGAGCATGCCACGCATATACAACGTTAATGGATGGTGTGGTGCTCATATCGTATACAAGGTCCTGATTCCCTTCATTAAATCCAATAGCTGAAAGATGAGGTTCTTTGATATTCCTAAATGTCCTGAATGTAACCAGCATGAGCTCAAAAATTTTGAGGCACATCTGTGCCATGACATCTGGGACATTCTTGAACTTGACTGCCCAGTGTCGGATGGTTGAAATCATGTAGTTGATTGTGGGTTGGCCATGAGGAGGTGCTAGGTACACATAATTTAACCACTTTTCACATCCTTTAACCATCAAAACTATTTTGGTGTACTCCGGCCAAGACCTTCTTCGAAAGACAGGGCAGTAGCAGGGATTATATTTGATATATAAAGGCATGTTATTCCACGTGCGTACCATCTCAGGGTAGGTTTCAAGCAGGCGGATCCTCCAAGTAGGTTGATGTATATTCCCCTGCTTGGCACTTGTCGAGATGTCATTCGGTGCAAACTGTGTCGCCGAGGTTGGTTCTTTTGTTGCGCGTTGCTTGATTTCAACATTGTAATCCGCCATTAATACACAGAATGGAACATACAGATCATCGGACGTGCCAATCCACCTATGATGGGAGAGGTTTCTGAAGTAATCCGATTTTATGACGACTTCTTCCAATCGTGACATAGATGCTATCTGAATTGCAACTCTCTCATCATGGGTTGTAGCAACTTTCTCCAACCTTTGCATCCACTCAGGCGCTTCGATCTCAATCGTGTCCATTCCTTCTTCTGTTTGCTTACCTCCGGGTGTTGGCATGGGAACATATGGGTCTTCAAAGATCTCCTCCACTTGAATTGGCACTAAGTCTTCAGGTTCCGGTTCCGCCAGGGGAGAGGGTTGACGCTCGTATTGAAGAACTTTACTTCGTAGTTCTTCTAGTTCTGCTCTGAGTTCTGCGACTTCTTCTGAAGTGTTGGCTGCTGTTGTGACCTTGCTTGGTGACTCCTGCTGAGTTGCCAGTTGCTTTAATAGATCATCTCTTTCTCTTTCTAATGCTGTGTGGGCTTCCAAGAGGTCGGCATGGGTTTCCAAGATGATTTGCATATTTCCAAATGGGATAGCCTTGAAATTCTCTGGGTCGATCTCTTGTGGTGAACCCTCCATTGATGCAAATCACCATTCAAGAATGCAATTTTAATGTCCAACTGATGTAGATTCCAACCATGATGAGCTGCAAGTGCACAGATGCTACGAACAGTAATCATTCGAGATGTAGGAGCAAATGTTTCATCAAAATCAATGCCTCTTTTCTGTGCATAACCCTTTGCAACACGCCTAGCCTTATACCTATCAACTATTCCATTAGGTTTACACTTCAACTTGTATACCCACTTAGTACCAATGGCCTTGTTGCCATGATACAAGTCACATAAAGACCAAGTATAATAGTTTTTGACTCCTCATGATCAACTCTCTCATAAAAAAGTGCATCATGCGAATCAACATTAGAAATGGAATGATCTGCATCATCACATGAAACATATAAAGGCTAAGAATTTGCCTCATTAGGACCTGCACTAGACTATCCACCTATAAAAAGAGGTAGCAAAGTATCATACATTTCTTTGGAGCTAATCGATGTCTCCTTTGTACATGAAAGTAAAGGCTGAATATCATCTTCCACAAAAACAACATCACGGCTAACCAGAATGCATTTTGTTTGTGGATGATATAGAGGATAGCCTTTGTTTTCAGAAGTGTACCCAACAAAAATTCATTTTACTGCTTTATCATCCAATTTCATATGATGTTGTTCAGACACTAATGCATATGCCAAACAACAAACACTCAGATGAATAATATATGGCTTGCGACCATGCCAAGCCTCATATGAAGCTTGACTCTTGACCATACACCATGCCATCTCCATGAGTGACCTGTTCTTCCATTCAACAACTCCATTTTGTTGAGGTGTATACAACGTTGTACACTGATGTTTTATCCCACGTTCAGCCAGAAATGCATTAAAGTTAGATTACATATATTCCTCCCCTTGATCAAAATAGAGGATGCCTATTTTACATGCTAAATGGTGACATGCATGAAGAAGTGTATGTTTTTCAGCACCATGTCTTTGTGGAGAAAGGGCATGAAAACCAGGTGTGTAGGTTAAAGAAGGCATTATATGGTTTAAAGCAAGCACCAAGTGCTTGGTATGAAAAGATACATGCTTAGATGATTGCATATGGTTTTGAAAAAAATCCAAATGAAAGCACCTTATATGTTAAGCATGCAAATGATGTGCTTCTAATGATTGTTGTGTATGTTGATGACATGGTGCTCATTGGTCCTCATGAGAAGCATATTGCTGATTTTAAGGCTGATTTTACATGGCTCATTTGAGATGTCTAATTTGGGGCATTTGCATCATTGTTTGGGCATTCAGTTTATGCAAGTTGATGGCGGAATATGTTTTGTCAAACAAAATATATTGAAACATTACTGCAGCATTTTGTCCTTGAATATTATAAACCTATTGCCACTCCTATGGAGACTTCATGATGCTCGAGATGCATCTGATGGTATTCTCTATCAATAGGGGGTTGGATATTTGATTTACTTATGCATTACTCGGCCAGATATTCAGTTTGTTGTCTCACAGATGAGGAGGTTTATGCTTTGCCAGGTGTCAAGCATTGGTAGGTAGTTAATCATATCTTTTGCTACTTGAGTGGTACCCAGATACTTAGATTATTTTGTCCCAAGGAGGGATCACTACTGCCAAATTTACATGTTTTTTTAAACTTTGACTAGGCTGGTTGTTATGACACTCGTGTGTCCACTAGTGGTTTTTGCGTCATGCTTGGTAGCTCGTGCATATCTTGGTTGAGCAAGAAGCAGCCTATTGTGGCCACTTCTAGTTGTGAGGCTAAGAATAGAGCAGCCTTCACAGCAATTGTTGAGTGTGTGTGGTTGAGATGCCTTACGACTGATTTCGGTGGTGGTTAGTCTTTTGCCACCACCATCTTCACTGACAGTCAGAGCGCATTGGTAGTTGCGAGGAACCCTGTGTTCCATGTTCAAACTAAGCACATTGAGATGCATTATCATTATGTAATGGA
>CM035429.1:68450559-68563059 GCA_020310875.1 Ceratopteris richardii | reverse complement strand
GTGATTGAGTGCTAGGAAGCAAGCTCCCTTGCTTAAGCTAACCTCTTGCTTGTTGTTTTGGTTGTTTTGAGTAGGCATACCTCCTTGTGTGCACAGGTAGCGTTGGAACTCTCTACCGTTAAGTTGTAAACCTTTTTTCTCATTCTTTCACAATCCATTTTATGTACTATTTGTCTCTTTCCATAGCTAATATAGACTCTATGTGCTCAGAAAGTCTCACATTAATTATTTGTGTAAGCTTTGCAAAATATGCAAAATACTGAACTATAATGATTCATATCTCTCTCTCTCTCTCTCTCTCTCTCTCTCTCTCTCTATATATATATATATATATATATATATATATATATATATATATATATATATATATATATATATATATATATATATATATATATATATATGCATATATATGTGTGTGTGTGTGCATGAAGGCTTTGTGAGAGCTATCTAGCTCTAAGTTGTGAGTAATGTTTTTTTTCCACATTTAGCCATTTTCTGTGATTTTGGTGGCATTGGCTAGGTATTTTAGTGCTCTAAATTTGGGTCAAGTTGGAGCTTCATTCTCTAGATACTCGTGGAGAAAACCTTAATGGAATGAACTATGATCACTATGTGACTAACTCCTACATTTATTCAACTAGCCTATGTTGGAGAGATTGTTTAAGCATCATTTCGATATTCCCATCTATGAGAAGGAAATTTGGAAACCTATTTACTCTCTGTCTAAAGACAAAAGCCCCACACTTGATGCCCTTACTAAGGAATTATTAAAGACGTTTAAACATGTGTTGGTGCTCCCACTTTCGTTTATTTGGCATGAGGCCCTCGCCTTTGATGCCTTGCCAAATTTCCTAGATTTTAGCATAATAAAGTTTATTGACAAGCAAGATAACCTAAACATGATATGAAATTGGTGGCCTATCACAATGCTTCGAAGTAGATATAATATTCTTGGTAAAGTTCTTGCTAATCAAATTACCCATAACTTGTCGACTTGCATTAATGAGGATTAGAAAAGTATCATAAAGGATAGATTGATCCTCGAGGTGATAATTAATGTGTGGGAAGGGATTGTCTCAAAATGCCATTGTCCTCGAGATTGACTTTGACAAAGCTTATGAGAGATCAAAATGGGGTTTCATTCTTGAGTCTCTTAAAGACCTTGGATGCAGATCAAAGTCCATCAAGATGTTCTCAAGATTGCTAGGTAACACCACAACTCATATTAGCATAAAGCCTTAACTCCTCGCGTCTATCAAATTAAAACAATCTATAAGGAAAAGTTACTACTGGCTCCATTACTCTTTCCAATTCCTTTTGAATGGCCTTGGTAACTTGGTGAACCACCATGTCTAATGTGTAACTATTCTCGGGCTCTTGATATATGCTCCAAAACATGTTTCCTTGGACCAAATTAATAGCTTACCTGTTGAAAGGGATGCAATTATTTCTATCCAATTGATTATGTAATCTACCTTATGTACACAAACATCTTTTAATATTTTAAGTGACATCATTAAGAGTCTAATTTCAATAGAAGAAGAAAAACAACCAAAAGAGCAAGACAAAGAAGAACAATATAATAATAGTAATAATACTAATAATAATTGTAATAATACTAAAAATAATAGTAATAATAATAATAAGAAGAAGAAGAAGAAAAAGAAGGGAAAATAGAAGATCAAGAATATGAGGAATAAGAAGAAGAGGAAGTAGAAGGAAAGAAATAGAAGAAAATGTTTTCTTTTTTGCTCCATTCTTGTGTGCTTCAATGTATTATTCTTTCGTGGATCTATTTAGATAGAATTTCTCTAGATTCTCGTTCCTTCATGTTAACATGTTTGTGTAAAGATAAGTATTAGATTTAAACATGTCAAAATTCTCTAATATGATGTTGGCAGCCAAGGAACTGAAGGACTCACAAGACAAGGAAGTCAACGAAGGGAGTCGGAGCGCAGAGAAGGCACAAGCAGACAGAGTAGTCAACGAAGATCTGGCAAGTAGGCCATTATTTTTTCATGAAGCTAAAGCATATCCAAGAGGTGGACCCACAAGAAGAAGAAGCAAGTAGGGAGCTCCAGGAAATGTATGTCAAACTGTTAGAAGAAATCCCTACAAAAATAGTGATTTTCATCACTAAAAACCATTGTAAATACCATTTCATATTTTTGTAGCTCCATTTTGTGCAAGCCAAGGAGTCCTTGAGCTTGAGGAGCTTTAGAAGTACCTACCTATGAGTTTTCACATTTTTTAGACTCCGTTTGAACCTCCAAATAGGCTAGAGAACCTAATTTTTAACTAGGCTGGACACTAGGTCTGGACAATGCCAAAAACTAGTCAAAAACTATAAATCGAGCTAGAAAGCTCATTTTTGAGGTTAGCTTGTAATAGTTTTGAGCTTGTATGAGCATTTCTGAAGTAATCTAAAAGAACTCCATTGTCTTCCTCTTTGTGCTTGTCGTGTGTGCGCGTGTGCGTGTATGTGTGTGCATGTTGGTGTGCTTCTCACTCACGCATTTGTGCCTTCACTCGCTCGAGGTCATCATACCATCCTCACGTCTTCCCGGATTGACATTAAAGGAGGTGCTACTCATCATTGAGCTACACCAAATTTTGGTGCCATTGTCGGGGATCAAGCTTTGAGGACGAGCGTGTGATGGTAAGACGTAGAGTCGTGACGTTGGCATTGTAGGTAATCTCTTCACTTTTTCTTGTTTTTCTCTTTCTTACCTCACCATCATCATCACCATCATCATCCTCACCCTATCCAATCTCCATCTCCATCATCGCAAAAAATTTCAGTTTTTGATCATATCACCTTCTACCTTCCATTTCCCTCATTCCACTTGTGAGAGAGAGCGAGAGAGCGACTTGTGTGCTTGGATTTTTTGCTTGTTTCTTGAGCACTCTTGCAGGTTGTTGCTGTATCACCCTGTCCAGCAGGTTACGCAGGTACGGATAAGCTCGAAACTGTCTCTGTGTCGCCAACATCTGTCGATCGCGATCAACAGAAAAATCGCCCATTTGGTAAAATAAAGTACACCATAATGATGCACATGATGAGCACATCCTAAATCACTAAACACAATGAAAAAATTCAATGTTCTTCTGTCAATCGTGATTGACACCGTCGATCGCGATCGACAGCCACGATCGACAGACCCTGTCAATCGCGACCGACAGATGTGTCGATCGCGATCGACAGGCCTCACGACCGATAGACTGCCGCGTAGGATTCAGTCAATCGCAATTCACACTGTCGATCGTGACCGATTGAAATTTGATGATTGACACCAAAACTTGCGTTGCCACGTGTCCATCGCGACGGACACATCCCCAATCGACTGAAATCACGGCAAAAATCCTAGAAAAAGTGTCGATCGCGATTGATACCATCGATCGCGATTGACAGGACTCACGACCGACTCTGTCGATCGCGATTGACATTGTCGATCGCGACTAATGTGTCGATCGCGATCGACAGGCCCCGACGGACGCCTCTATCAATCGTGATTGACAGACCTGTCAATCGCGATTGACAGGCTTTTTCGGCCAATTTTCTAGTGTTTATATTACTTGCTTTTGGGAAAAATTCTAGGCATGCTTATCAAGCAAATAGTGATTTGTGAGGTCCCGACACCTGTAACTTGAGAGAAAATCTTGTTTTCCTGATGACCTGTTGTACCCTATTTTAACCCTAGATCCTTGAACTGTCATATCTTCCTCATAGGAAATCCGATTGCTGTGATTCTTGTTTTTTTGGAAAGCTCGCGGGGTATTAGACATAGTATTTTTAAGTGATCCATATCTAGGGGGAGGGAAACTCAGGGATCCCTAGAATTGTGTTCCAGAGAGACATGGTGCAAATTGACATATGAATTACATGAATGAAAGTGATTTTTTGTGTCCTTCTAATCTAAGTCTTGAGCTAACTTTGGGATTTTTACAGGTCCACTGAGAGCACTAGAAGGCATCCAAAGCAAGGGTAATCTGCAAGCTTGAGAACTGGGTTCTTGAGCACGAAAAGAGCATGGGATCTACAAGAGAGGTTGGAATATTCTCAACGCCCTCTGTCCATTTCTAGCTTAGGCTAAGTGCGAGTAGTGCTAGAAGTCAGGGCAACGATAGGCACGAGACAAGTCAAGACTATCTAAGAAATCAGTTCAAGTCAAGAGATAACCTGTGTGTGACCGACAACTTTAAAGGAAAAGAACCTAACGTGAGACGATCAACATTCAAGTGTGGAAAATTAACTCAAGTATTCCTGACGACGTGATATCAGACAAGATCATAACCACAATAATCAACTAAAAAGAATCAAGTGACTGATATAAAAGAACTCAGCAACGAGGTTGTACCTTGGGTAAAAATTGGGATTGCTCAAATAGGCATATGAACCTTAGATCAGGACGACACCTAAGAAGAGATAGACAAAGTCTTAGGTCTTCAGAGGCTAGTGTTAATCATACTGCTAGGTCTTGGGCCCAGTAGTTGAGCCATTATTCGCACTACCCTAGCTCTGAAACTAGTGAGTCAGAGATGTCCCACGGTATGGAGAGACCTACAGGAAGTTTAGGTGTGCCATACTTACATAGGGTAGAAGGCCCCTACAAGACGCAGCTGGAATACCTTATGACCAACCGACTAGGTGCTAGCATCTATGAGGACGGCCTAGGAAGATCAATGGTCCAGATTAAAAACCCTGACCAATCCATTGGACTAGAACACCCAGCTGTCAAGTTTGAAAATGGAGCATACCTGGACAAAGAAGGAACCATATATGTAGTCAGCAGTCATCCAGATAGGACATACGAATTTGGAAATGTGATCCCAGAAACGGATTTAGGTGACCTGGAACAAGGAAACATGGGTGTAGAACCTAGAACCCCCCGAGGCAAATATGTTCTCACTAGGATTATCACACCAGAGTGGATTTCCCAAGACAATAAGAGCATAGATCTACTCCTGAACCGAGAGACTGATGAAGCCTTTTGGAGGTATAGATCTCATCAGCCAAATGAGGTAGGAACAATCATGATATATGAGTTCACTTGAGATCTGAGCAAGTTGAGGACCTATTCATGCAGTATAATGCCTTTGTTCTAACCCTTAGGAACACAGCCCTAACGTGGTTTCAACCATTGAATGAGAGGCAGTTTAGGAGCATAGACCAACTCTTAGAGGCTTTCATCATTGAATTCTCTAAAAGTGGCATAAGGCATAATACTTCCTCATTGATACATAGCTTCAAGCAGACCCCTCAGGAGACCGTGATACTTGCAGGAAGAAGGTTTAGGCAATATCTTGAGAGATGCCCTGTTCCTGAGTTACCCACACCAGCCAAACAAGTGGTCTTATTCTTGGATGGATTGCTAAGTACAAAGTTGCGATCCTATGTGTACTTGAAGGACCCTAGGACCATAGAAGAGTGTGTACGCATGTGCATTGACATTGAGGATAACCTAGGGGAGGAACTAGAGCTTTCAAAAATCTACAAAGATTCCGATAGCGCTTCTAGCCTCTCTTCCTCGCAATCTACATCAATTGAGGAACTCGCTGAGAAAGTAGCTCAAAAACTAGGTGTCTCTAGTAAACAAATTCCTAGATTTGCCCCAGTAAAGAGGTGCTATACTTGCGGCGGTGACCACCTGGCGAACGTATGCCCTATTATGGCCCAACCCCAAGTGAATCCCAGTAGCCAATACTGCACCATAGAATGGAGGTACACTAACCACACCGCACAAGACTGCCCTTATAACAAACAAACTGTTAGGCAAAATTACCCTCAGCCATATCCACAACAGGGAAGATATCAAAACCAATATCCACCACAACAGTATGCTAGGCCTCAACAAACCTACCAACCACAATATCAGCCCCAACAAAGACCTCAACCAGTGCTAGCCCAACAACCTCCTGCTCCAACCAATGTGATCCCTGTAAAGTACGGAGCTGCAGAAGAGAACCTGAATAGAGCCATAGTGCCAGTAACACCATTGCTGTCAGAAAGTGACCCGAGTGATCATAGTTTTGATTCCACTCACATAGATAGTCCACAGGCTTACTACATGCAGTCTCCTGAACATGGGTGAGTCCTACTATAGTGAAGAACCGAGTGAACCTAGTTGGGAGCCAGATTACACGAATGTCATGTACGCAAACCCCAACTCTAGACCTCAGCCTAGGCAGGTAAGACCCCCATTTCCTAGAGGGCCATGCTACACATGTCAGGGAGATCACCTCATTCGTGATTGCCCCATGCCGGCACCCACACAACCCTAGTGAGTAACAATCCAAGACTTTTGTCAAGATTGCGACAAAGAGCATCTCTTACGAGATTGCCCAAAGAATCCCAATAATATGCCAAAAATCACTCCTATTAATGTTATTGGATTAGTTGTAGACTCCACAGGGAGTGTAACTTCGACTACACCAGTACAGGTAGTCACTAGAGCTCAAGCCTTGCACCAGAACCAAAGTTTAGGCCAGGAGAAAAGTGTTGAGGCTAGTGAAGCTGAGAGCATAACCAAGAAGAGGACTAGAGCCTGGAGAGATAGTAGAGAAAGAAGGAAGAGGCAATGGGATAAGAAAATGAGTAAGCTCGAGGAAAGTCTCAGAGAAACAAGAGCCAAGATAATTGAACTCACATCTCAAACTCCCTCTCACACTACCCCACCACCACCATTCCTATCTCCATCCGATCCAACCCCTTCCAACCCGCCTCATGCTACTCCACCACCCCCTAGAGTAGGATCAGTCCTAGCAGATCCCACTCCTGAGGACCTAAATATGATGCTCAAAGCATATCAGGCCAGAATCCAAGAAGGGCCAAACGTAACCGATCATGAAAAGTGTTACCCTAGAGCAGAACTAGAGCTTGAACGAACCAAAATTTGTGCTAAGATGGTGGAATTGGCTCAAACCATGTTTGAAGCTAGTCGCCTCTTTAACATCTCTTTAACATACCACCACCGAACGAGAAGGATTAGGCATGGTATATGCAGTTAAAAAGTTTAGACACTATTTGCTTGCAAATAAGTTTAATTTTTTTACCGATCATCAGGCATTATTGTACTTGGTAAACAAACCATGCAATACAAGCCGATTAGTAAGATGGTTTCTCTTACTAATGGAATGTGACTTTGACGTAGTGGTGAGGAAAGGGAAGACTCACTTGAGAGCAGACCATCTCTCTAGGCTCACATCTGGGGAAGCCCCACAAGGAGTGTCGGATGACCTTCCTGATGCTTACTTGTTTAATTTGGAAGTTGTACCTCAGTGGGCTAAGCCATTAGTGCCAGTATTGACATACGGGCCCAATCACTCAGTCATAAACACTCAAGATAGGGAGATAGTAAAAGCCCAAAAATACCAGATCATGGCAGGAAATATGTACAAGCACACAGATCAAGGGATCCTAGCTTGTTGTGTGGAAGAGGATGAGTACACTAAATGGTTGCAATTAGCACATGTAGGTGCATTAGAGCAACACTACTCAAAGCAACGAACCCTACAGACACTAAGGAGAATTGGAGTGCATTGGCCAACTATGGAAGCAGATGTCCATAAGTTGTGCAAGGAATGCCCAATGTGTTGCACTAAACCACCTGTGGAGCATGCCACTCTTTATCAAGTGTCCATAGTGCCAGATTGGAGTGAACCATTAGTAGCCTTCCTGAGGACGAGAACATTCCCTCAAGATATGACACTGGCCAGACAAAGAAGTCTAGAACAAGAAGCCCTAGATTGCTCTCTCATTGGTGATAATCTATACAAGCGTGGTAAAGATGGTTACCTGAGACTATGTGTCCATGAGAGTGAATATATCAAGATCTTGGAAGCTGCTCACCAAGGTGTAGCAGGAGGACACTTTGGACCAGATCGGGTGATCAAGGCAATCCTATTTGCAGGCTTATGGTGGCCGACCCTTCACATGGATGCACATGCCTATGTGAAGAGGTGTGATATTTGTCAGCGAACTCAATATCCTATACGCAAAGATGAGATGCCCCTGAAACCTATGATGGGTGGACGTGCATTCTCTAAGTGGGGAATAGACTTTGTAGGTCCTATTAATCCCCCAGCTAAGGGTTCGCATGGAGAATATATTATTGTGGCCACAGACTATCTAACCAAGTGGGTAGAAGTGAAATCCACGACTAAGAATGATGCCCAGACAACCGCCAAGTTCTTATTTGAGAATGTATTCACACAATACAGGCTACCTATAGAGCTAGTCAGCGATAGAGGGACTCACTTCTTGAATGAAGTTATCAAAAATCTTCTCCAAGAGTTCTTGGTTATACACAAGAAGTCTGCCCCCTACCATCCACAAGCTAATGGGCAAGCAGAAAGCACAAATAAGATCCTATGCAATGTGTTGACTAAATTGGTAAATAATAAACACTCTGATTGGGACAAACAGCTACACCATGCTGTTTGGGCATATCGAGTTGCCTACAAAACGGTACTCCAAGCCACTCATTTTCAAATGGTGTTTGGCCAAAATGCAGTGCTACCATTGGACTTCTTGATACCTACACTAAAGGTCGCATAGGAGCATGAGTGGACGGGCCATGAGCTCTAGGATCTTTGACCTTGAGCGATTAGGAGAAACAAGACTAAGGGCTACTGCAGGGATATATGCAGCTAAGAAACGACAGAAAGCGTACTTTGATGCCCACGTTAAGGATAAAGGCTTGAAGGCCGGAGACTTAGTTTTGGTGTATACCCTGAAACAACATGCCCGGAAATTAGAGAAGCATGGCTATGGACCTATGATCATAAATAGGATCTCACGAGTGGAGTAGTACAACTAGCCACATTAGAAGGTGATATTCTACCTAGATACATAAGCGGGTGCAGAGTCAAGTTATATCAGGAACCTCTGACTGAAGAGATGCTAAATCGACTCAACGTTGCCAAGAGACGCAAAGAGGAAGAAAAGCGAATTCGAGAAGAAGCTCAAGCAGAAGCCTTAGAACGCATCAGAAGAATGAAGTTGAGACGACAGGGTAGGGAACAACCCAGGGCAGATGACTACCCGGACCCAGGATATCATATGGCAATGTGTGAAGCTTCAGGTATTAGATCTCATAGAATAATTGATCGGCATCCTTTTGTGACCTTAGAGCTAGGACAAGACATTAGTGCAAAAATGGTGCGAGCATTGATTGACTCAGGCGCAGCCACTAGTGCGGTGAGACTCTCTTACTGTCAAGAATTGAAATTAAAAGTCAATCCTGTAGAGGCATATCTCATAGGATTGGGAGGCGTGGAAACCCCTTGCATGGGCGAGGTGAAACTTCCCCTCCACATTCAAGGTGTTTTAATGACAGTGAAAGTTCTAGTGTGTCAAGATGAGGACCTCACTGAGCCTCTTGTCTTGGGTCAAGACTGGATCTATGACCATGCAGTCAACTTAAACCTAAGAAGTGGACTTCTTGAGGTTTGGGTCAATGAGAAACGCATTACAATTGAGTTAGAAAATGAAGCACTCAACGAATTAGGCAAGGCACACACTCCTGGTCCTTCCAGGAGTACACATGAAGATGACCATGCTGTTCTTGTCCAAAACTATGTGATGCAGAGGAATGATGATCGCAATAAAGAAGTCAAGGACACAACGGAACTCCCTTCTTTTCCAAAGGCCAGAGGGATGCAGCAACCAACGGCAGATCAAATATAGCAGACTACCTATGCTGGAGGCCAAACGAACGTGAGAAGCAGGATGTCTCAGCCAATGAAACAAGTGTGGGTGCGGAAAGGCGAACAGCCTGTTGCGATCAAGCCAACCACACGGGCAAAAGTTCTTATTAGTAATCAACAACACGACACTAATAAGAAGTCTTTCAGAAATTCTTCTACGAAAGTGAAGTCTATTTGGGTACCCAAGAAGTCGATGAAGGCTAGCCCACAATCAAGACAAATTTGGGTGCCTAAGGCTTGCTTGCGGGCTCAAACAGCTACACAGGGGCCACACCCTGTACAACATGGTTCACTCACTCGAACATCTAATACCCATTCTTACACATCACACATGAACACATATTCTTCCATGGGCACAAATAGAATCACTTGTAAATGGGTCCCTAAAAAGCCTCATTTCCAGGCAGACACTCTTATAAAGCCCTCCAGAGTCTCCACAAAATCAAGACCAATAGCCATTCTTTTTGTTTGGCAGCCCAAAACGTGTAATAAACCCCCTGACCCTCATTTGTAAATTCATACCCACTTACTAACTACATCACTCATACACCACACCTTTCCATTTAGCTCTTAGGATTATCCATTCCCTAACTACACACACAATTACCGAGCACTTGTTGACCTACTAACCTCTCACTAAAAATCATGTTGTAATGTTGTAACGGGGACACATGAACGCTTGGTGTCCGTTTGCAATGTTAACATTCCTTTGTATATTCTCACAAAACTGGTGACCAGTTTCCTCGATATGGTCGAGGCAGGAACTAGCTCCCAGGCGGGCACCAGCCCTCAAATTGTGGATATTGAAAGTCTTCCTATTGAGGAGGAACTGAAGGAGCGTCCAGTGGCATTGAGAGCATTACATGCCATACCGGTGCAGAATCCTCCACATGGGCACACAATGCCAGTCAGCAAAAACTCACATTGGTTCAATGACGTGGCAGGACCTCTGGGGGAAGGCACTTACCTGTGGGAGGCAGAGATAGAGTTCAATGGGCGTTGGGGCAGGTATCATTTCTTCACCAGGGAATTCGAAAGACTTCAAAATAATGAAGGGCTGAAACCGATATGGAAGAAAGCAGGATTGTACGATTACTTCAAAGCCCAGTTGCCAAAGCCCGACTTTCTTAGATGCTCGTATTTGATTAGCACCCTCACTCCGAGCAAAGAGAAAAAGGGATACAACACCTTTGTCCTCCCATCTCTCACAAGGGCCAATGAGCTGAAGCGATTCAAATTGACGAATAATTTGGTAAGAGAAGCCCTCGACATGAAAGGTATGCATATCCCCATCGAAAAAGAGACAATGGTCCCAGATAACATGAAGAACAGGAATCTGACGAAACTGAAAGACATGGTGGCAATGACATCGACTATTGCCATTCACTTGCGAATGGTCATGCAGCATTTCGCATTCCCCGCTCAAGAGAGGTTCACAATGCCACCCAAGAAGATATGGTTCAGTCTATACATAGCAGATGCCTTCGATTTGACAATCAACATGCCTCACTGGATTATTGACCAAATCCACTTGGCTCATCAACGGTGGTATAAGAAGCAAAAGTCAGTACTGTATGGATGTTGTGCTCTCACAAGGATTGTTTACAGATGTTTGGTATATGAGGTGCCAGTTCAAAGGGCACTTATTTGGACCAGGGTGCAAGAATTCCAATGTAGACTATCCACCGCAGGGCCTCCATCCAAGAAAATGAGAGGCGCAGTTCAGATGCCCTGTGCACAGGCCCGCGGTGCGACACTGACACCAGAGAACACTCCACAGCTTCCAAGGTGTGTGCAACCCTTCACTATCAGATTACCAAGACATAGCACAGATGGACCGAATCTGGTGTTTCCTCCTATACCAACCGACGTAGAGTTTCCTCACGGCTTTACATTGGAAGATCTAACTGATGAAGAGGTAGCCAGAATAATCAATGCTATAAATTTAGAAGTGGAGGAAGAGCAGGCAAGCGGGCAGCAGACAGTCACAGACCAGCCCCACCCAGTCCAACTAGACGTAGTCGAAGTGCAGGATGATGAAGAAGACGAACAAGAGGGACTGTCCGACGAAGAAGAGCGGGAATATGAGCAAGAAGTTCTACAGGAGCTTGAGGGTGCCCCGGCTTATACGAAGCAATTGAAAAAGTTTTATGATACCATCAACCGAGTTCAAGAACAGCACAAACTATCCTTGGCAGCAGGAAAAGCCCTCATGCACCAAATCCTTAAGGAGGAAGGTGTGGATGAGCAATACCGAGCAACCCTTGACATGATCTCTGATGCGTTGGGGGTACCAGAGATGGTGCATACTGCTCTTGCATATTCACGATGATCGGAACGACGATACGGCAGGCGCCCCCTCGATCAGGAAAACAAATGAATGTATTAGTATCAGAACCACAGGGCACCACATCCACAACCATGGGCACAGCTCATACTATTCATGACACTGAGGAAGCCCATACAACCAGTGCACCCCCGTCACCCCCCTTACCCCCTCTCCCTCCAACTCCACCACCTTCACCTCCCACTACCAGTGTAACCACTACTGTCACAGCCCCAGGGTCCACTTCCCATACCAAAGCACAGACCGTTAGTGAACCCACACAACCTACACAACCGATCACCACCTCTCTTGCATACACTACCACTGACACTGTAATTCTAACTGTAGTGACAGAAAATCCCGTTCCCCGGATTACACTTCCTGGCGGATCATATTCACAACTACACACACCAATTTACACCTTCACCACCATCACCGCACCCAAATTCCCATGTTCACAATCACCCCCACGACCGCATCCACCTTTGATCTCATGGACATATCACCCACCTCCGCACCTCTCCCTCCCCCCATACGTCCACAATCTCCCATTCCCCCACCACCAACTTCACCCTTTTCAAGCACAGCATACACGCTCTCATTCCCTTTTCCCTTCCCTGCATTCAACACTTTTCCCGCATCCACCCCCATTAATAATGTATTTAATAATATGTACCAGTGTATGTCTCAACTGCAACAGCATTACCAGCACCTAGACGCACAGCATACGAGTCTCTTCAGAATCCATGAACAGCTCCAAGCAAGATTCATTGAATTAGAGAAGGAGAAGCGGCTATTACAACAGCAGTATACTACATTGCAAGCACAACATGATCAATTAGTCGCCAATCCACCCCAGTCAGATACTGAAGAAAAAGAACAACTCGACGACATGTTACATGCTCAGATCACAGACAATCTCAAGCTTCGACGCAATCTCACCTTATTATGGAAGCACATGTCCACAGCACTCGAAGAGAATAAGAGACTGTAGAAATAGAACAAAGAAAACATGGAAGCAGCAGAAGTGTGTGTTTTTCAGCCCCATGGCTTTGTGTAGAAAGGGCATGAAAACCAAGTGTGCAAGTTGAAGAAGGCATTATATGGTTTAAAGAAAACACCACATGCTTGGTATGAAAAGATATGTATCTGATTGCACATGGTTTTGAGAAAAGTCCAACTAAAAGCACCTTATATGTTAAGCGTGCTAATCATGTGCTTCTAATCATTGTTGTGTATGTTGATGACATGCTGGTTACTCGTCCTTATGACAAGCATATTGCTGATTTTAAGGATGATTTGCATGCTTCATTTGAGATGTCTCATTTGGGGCATTTGCATCATTATTTGGGCATTCAATTTATGCAAGTTGATGGTGGAATGGATTTTCATCATTATTTGGGGACCTATTGCCATGTGGAGACACATTTATGATTGAGTCTTCATAACACTAAAGATGCATTTGATGCTATTCTCTATCAGCATGCTATTGGATGCTTGATTTACATATGCATTACTCACCCAAATATTTAGTTTGGTGTATTAGAGATGAGCAGATTTATGCATTGCCCAGGAGTCAAGCATTGGAAGGCAGTTCAACACATCTTTCACTACTTGAGTGGTACCTGGTTACTTGGATTTTTTTATCCCAAGGGGAATCACTACCTCCAGATTTACATGTTTTTTCTAACTCTGATTGCGTTGGTTGTTATGACACACGTGTGTCCACTAGTGGTTTTTTCTTCATGCTTGGTAGCTCATGCATATCTTGGTTGAGCAAGAAGCAACCTACTATGGCCACTTCCAATTGTGAGGCTGAGTATAGGCAAGCTTTAAGAGTGTGTTGAGTGTGAGTTGCTCAGATGCCTTATGGCTGATTTGGGTGTTGGCTAGTCTTCTTCCACCACGATCTTCACTAATTGTCAAAGCACGTCGGTACTTGCGAGGAACCCTATGTTCCATGCTCGCACTAAGCACATTGAGGTTCATTATCATTATGTCAGGGAGAGTTTTTCTATTGGGGAGATGAGCTTGGCATATGTGCCCATGCAGGAGAACATTGCAGACCTTTTCACAAAGGCTCTGCCTAGCGAGAAATTTGAAGCTTTCTGCAAAGCTTTGGGCTTAATTCCTTTTGTGGATTGATTCCACATAGCTTGGCACTTCCTTATACATGAGTGTCAGCTCATTGATCACCACATCACTCCTAGGTGTGATTTGTTGATATATTTTGGTAGTAATGTTTGTGAACATACTAGGACCGCCAGGGCACTTTCTTCCCTCTTAAGGAGGTTTTTTCCACGCGACTTGTATATATGCCTATAGTCATAACAGGTTACTTATCTTTGTACATTCTAGTGGTAATACATTCAGTATTGTGTGTTGTGCTCCAAAATTCTTCTTCTTCCTTGTGTTGTTCGCATGCTTCTATAGACCTTGAACTCCAACAAGTTGGTATCCTCCAAAAATAAACATTTCTTACTATCAGTATGATTTTGAATTAGGAGTGGAAGCCATATCAAGCTTACAAATGTATCAATTTTATATTCTCATATGAAATTATCTATACATATCTCAGAATATAAAATTAATACATTTAGAAGTCTACTCACTAGGTCCTCTTTATTTATCTGATTCCTTCAAAATAAGTAAGATGAAGATTTGAATTCTTCTAATTGATACATTGATTTATTAAAATATTTCTTAATGGACTTGAAAGACCCCTAACATTGGAGGTAAAATAATCATTTCCTTTTGGAGATATGAATCATTTTGTCTTGTCTTATTTTTTATGTTATTTCTTCTTTAAGTGTGAACCTTAAATTTTGTTAGAGACAAGATGTGCTATTTTTTGTTGTCCTTCTCCTTTGGTTGTCAACCTTTGTAGGTGTGGCAAATGACTCTTCTCCCTATTCTTCCAAGACCTAGTGGTCTCCACAAAGGTGTTAAGGACTTCTAACTTTGTTGGGTTGTAGTCTTCGATCCTGAAGTTGATAGCTCTCTTCCTCCAAAGTTTTTTTTTCTTGCACTTTGAAGAAATTCTATTCTTTGAATTCTTGTTCCACTTCGTTTTTATCCTTGAGAAAAGGAAGAATCTATTATTTTTGTTATTGTTTTAAGAAATTTTTGGATCTTACCAAGATGGTTTCTTGCAAAATCTCAAAAGCATCCTTATGTTGGTTTTTCCGGCCTCTTTTCCCATCACGAGGGAAGTAAGATCCTTTTGATTCTTCACTTTCTCTTTATAGTATTGGGTTATTTCCTTCAAGAAACATTCTTGCATGGTGACCTTGCAAACACAATCTCTTGTTCTACAAGTTATTCAGATTCTAGATCAATGTTGATAAGTTTTGTTAGATCTCTACTCACCTATACCTCAGTCGGGTTTGTGAATGCCAACAAGCATTCAACAAGTGAGGGATTCCCTCATAGATCTTCCCTCCCCCCATAAATTTCTTCTTTGGTAGCCAAGATATGATCAATTGGTATCACTATTTTTATGTCAAAGTTATAGATGTAGAATTGAAACTTTGGAGTTATATTCACAAAGGAGACTTTGTGGGTTTTGATTTGTTGAGTAAAATATTGTGGAACCATTCGAAGAGGCACATAGTGGTATGAGGAACCTACCAATTTCTGTTATGGAACACCTTAAAGGAAAATACATCATTCTTGAAAACCAAACGAATTTGGTTTTTTTTTGTATTTCTAAATCTCACGAGCAGGGTGTCTTTCAAAATCTAAAAATTATCTTTGTGATGGGCTTTGCAACCTCTTGTCCCATCACAACGAAAGTTAGAGCATTTTGATTCTTTGTTTGATCTTTATCCTAATGGGTCTTTTCTTCAAGGGAACTTCTTGTTTGGTGGCCTTACAAAGGCATTAGAAGATGCACACACTAGTAAGAGGAATCTAGTCAATTCCCATATGGAATGCCTTAAAGGGTATCATCTTATTCTTGAAAAATCACAAAAATGTGTTGGTAACAGAAGTACTTTTTAATCATGATGGTCTAAGGTAATCATTAATTTTGAACCTATGTTCTAAGGGTCTCAATATATGTTGTTTTCTAGAAACAAATCAATGAGATGAGAACACATTAAGTCCTCCTACTTGTTTAGCTCGTCTTCTTGGGAAAGGATGGAGGACCCTTCGTCAATCCCTATTCGCCCTCTCAACCTCTAAATTGCTTATCATCAATGCGTTGGTGCTCGTGAATAAGCCAACCCTAGAGCATTAGCTCCACACTAAAGAAGACTTTTCATTTGCTCGCTTATGGAAAAGACTTAAGAGTTCAAGTAAAACCTATCTATAACCAGCTTGTTGATAGATTAATTGAAGGGCTTGGCCCAAAGTGAGCTAAGTTCAAGCAAAAGGCTTCACTTCATTTATATTGATAATTAAAACTTAAAAAGAGGGCCCCATCAAATAATCATTGCTTGAAATCATCAACAATCCTAGGGTAATGGAGCTAACAAGAATAAGAAAAGATTGAAGCTTGAATAAGTCCCACTTACATGGCATATTGCATTCCTCTCTATGATTGGGTGCTTTGAGCATTCATCTTCCCAAAGATGCATCCAATCAAGAGTTTCAAACCTTTTTCTTTTCCTTGAACCTCATGTTCCATGTAGTTCTATCTAGTTGAATCACTTTGGAAAATGTGTTATGTACAAAACATCTATCTATATTTTTTATTTTTTTAACCTACTCCCATTGGTTATCCATGACTCAAGTAGTAGAGAGATTCCTAATTGGTTTTCTTTTGAAAAACCTAGGAAAAAGGATGGATGTTCCATCAAAAGGTTTTCAAGTTTCAAAGACAAAGTGAAATTCAAGGCATGATATTGTAAAATGATCTTATGAAGGAAACAAAACCTAAAATTATCAAGTTAAAGGTAAACCCTTGACTTCAAAATTTTGTTAAAGAATTTAAATGAGAAGGTACTCATAAAGATATGTTTCAACTTTAGTTTATGTGTCACTCACACATCAATGTGAAAATAAAATAAGTCCATATGGGATACTAGATTTTTGGGCTGATAGGTATCATTTAGTCGCAGCATGAATCTTGAAGTAAGATTGAATCCTTGAGGAAATTAAAACTTCAAAGGAGATATTTACATTCAAGGAGGCTATAAACATGAACCTATGCTTAAGTCTAATCTCGAGATCTTTGGCCTTACATAGGAGTGACCAAAAGGTGTCGGATTTAAGATCTATCGAAATGGGCTAGATAGGGAGATGATAGAATTTATCTTATAACACATAGGATGATCTATATAATAATCGGATGGCTCCTTTCCACTTTATTTCAAGTAGATCCAATGGTTATCTATGATCTTCGATTCAGAAATCACATGAATTCTTGTTATAATTGGATTGAATCCTCTTTGTTTGGCATAATGTGAACCTCCTTAAGGTTGCGACACAGAGGAACATGAACCCACTTGATGGAATCATCAATCTTATGATGCATAAAGGGAGGTTTTTTGAAAATCATCTTTAATTCAAACCATTGAATCGCATTGCTTGATCGATACCTCAAATCATTCCATGTGTTTTGAAAAAAAAGGGTATGTGTGCGTTGTAGATATTGGAAATTGTTGAACATTAACGAGGGAATGTACCCCGCTACTAACTGTAGTAAGGGAGACCGAGAATGGGACAAGCCCACCGAGATCGCAAAAGGAACCCACCTGCACCCACCTACACACCCCCCCTCCCCAAGCAACCCTCCTACAAAACTACAAAAAGCACCTCCCACCCAAAACAACTTGCTTTAGCTTGCCCCTTGTCTTGCTCGATAGCACACACACAACAACAGCCCTTGTCTTGCTCGATAGCCCCTTGTCTTGCTCGATAGCACAAAGACAACACTCCCTTCAAATTTATCTTCTTTCTAAAAACTTTCTATCGAGCAAGACAAGGTCATAGGAGAAACAAAAGGTCATAGGAGTGATCACATGTCTCGACTGAAAGTACAAAGACCCAGACAAGCTCTTAAGTACGTACTTCTCGTTGTTCAAAAACAGTTTGTCCTTGCTGGGCTAAAGATATGGTCTCGCAATATGACACACACACACACTGCTCGAGCACTCAGCCGTTGACTTTTACGACAAGCATTCTTGAAATTATAGTTACTCTTTGCGTAAGCAGTTCTTCTTCGGCTAAAGACGTGCAGTAGAGAAACATGGAACCGTGCATCAGAATGATTTACTATACTAACAATACTAACAAGTTGCTGCTGAAGATGGCGATGGCGCCAGCGAACGCACATGCACAGGCGGACACACACACACACAGCTCGATCGCCTAGCCGTTGACATTTTACGAACCCACGTCTTGAGATTATAAACAGCACTTAAGAAAACGCTAATTTTCCATCGGGAGAGGTTGGTCTGCACAGACTCGACTCGAAGGCACAGAGGCCCAAACACCGCCTTTCCAAATCCCGTCATTAGTTTGCTTTCCCTCTCAAGGTGTGTCCTTGTTGTCGTTAGTAACGTGTGGACATGAGACTCTACGCACAGAGATCGAAACGCCGTCATTTTTTGCCTTCTCCCTGAAGCCTGCAAGTGTGTCCTTGTTATCGATACCTCGTAACATGCATCCTGGAAGGCTGCAATTTCACATGTGAGCGCATACCGTTAATTCCATAACATGAGGCACTCTCTAACTCTGAACGTTCTTGAGCCTGATGCCACACAAAAGGGCCTACTCCCCAATTGTTGGTGGATCGGGGGTGTCAAGTTATCCCTAGCGGTCAAGTCTTCCGTCTCCTTGGCATTCCGATGGGTTTCGACATCTCAATGGACCAACGATGGAATTGGGTGCTATCCAAGCTGGATAGCAAGCTGA
The DNA here is from genome assembly GCA_020310875.1 of Ceratopteris richardii. NCBI lineage: Eukaryota > Viridiplantae > Streptophyta > Polypodiopsida > Polypodiales > Pteridaceae > Ceratopteris > Ceratopteris richardii. The sequence goes on along the minus strand of CM035429.1, from coordinate 68,544,161 downwards.
ATCAGTGGAAAGGTATGCAAGTCAACCTGGCAGGACGTGCTATGGTTATTAATACTTTTATGTTGTCTACAATTATTTACTTTATCTCGTGTTGGAGACCTAAGGAGAAAGACTTGGCCAAAGTAGAAAGAATCTGTAGGAACTTCCTTTGGACTGGGGACCCCAACAGAAGGGGGGTTCCCAAAATCAAATGGGAAACTTGCATTAGCCCTAAAGACTCAGGGGGCTTGGGTATTTTGGATATTGCTGGGTTGGCTGACAAGCTGGCGGCTAAATGGCTTATCAAGGCCTAGAGCAATAGGGAGTCCTCTTGGGCAAAATTGATCTTCAGAAACACGGAAGACCTTACCTTTGTTGGCCTCCCTGGTTGGAAGGACATAGGGATTCTCACGCTTTTATTCTCCCCCCACCCGGTCTGCCCTAAAGGCTCTAGCCTCGTGTGTTCCTTATGGAAGAATTGGAACAAGGCCAAACAGTTCATCAGAATCAGCGATGATTGGAAGTGGGCGGCTGGCATAAGACAAAATGACTCTGTTTGGTTCCCGATCAGTGGCATTCGGGGAGTGGAGTCTTGGAACCTCCAAACTGCAAGGCGGTTATGGAACAAGGGGTTCAAATAGTGGAAACAGCTCTGGAAACAAGAGACCAGCCAGTGGATTAGGTTCGAAGATTTGGATCCGAGACTTAGCGTTACCTTTGAGGAATGGACTCTTCTTCAAAGCAAGTGTTTAGCCTGGGACCGCTCAACTACCTGCCTTCTCTGCGGTCAGGATCTTCCTTGCTCGGAGGGCCTCAAATGGAGCAATGGTAAGAAGCTTTCCAGAATCCCGAACTTCAAAGGGGATTTGGATGTTCACCACACCCTTAACAAGCGATGGTGCCTTGCTTGGACCAAACTTCGGTGGGAGCTAAAATTCATGTCTCTTTGGCACCCCCTAATTGAGGTCAAAAAGTCCGTTCTCATGTGGCAGGTCTTGCATAAAGGAATCTGGACCAATGCAAGGGCTAACAAAATTTGTGGTGTGCCGCCATGGTGCAAGCGTTGCCATCGGTGCATCGAAGATTTAGCTCACCTGTTCTTTGACTGCCCCAAGTCCCGTGTTATCTGGCATCACGTGTCCCGGGTTTTGAGACTCACGAGTCAAATCAACTGGCAACAGGTGATGTTGGGTGAGGCGATCGGATGCTCATCGAGGCTGTGGAATGCCATCAGAGGTGAGGCTCTCTGGAAGATTTGGAGAGAGCGCTGTGCCGTCAATTTTGGCCAAACTCCTAAGGAATGGTCGATCGAGAAATCCTTGTTTCTCCTTGGTAAAAGAATCTCCCGAGTCAAGAGATCACCACCGTTTAGACATGACTGTATTTATCTCCTCGAAAACAACAAGTTGAAACCCAAATGGGTCCCACATGAGGGTGATGGTAATGTTATCCGCCTCATTTGTAATGCCCTGTAGCTTGCCATACTCCTCCCCTGCGTTGTGGGATTTGGGGGGTCCCATGGGCACTAGTCCCATTCACTTGTAACTTTTTCTCTTTATTATAATTAAAGTCCGGGAGATTAGGCTAAGGCCGAACTTCCTTTATTTAAAAAAAAAAACTCTGAACGTTCTTTCAATGCTAGATAGCACCCACAAATTTGTGTTGAAACTGACCTGAACCAAGTCCTTCCCTCAAAAATCTCCATAAACTGTGGAGATGGTAAAATTTGGACACAGGAGATTACTTACAAGAATCTTCCAAACGCGTGCTTCCGTTGCGGGCAACAAGGTCATAGGATCAAAGTTTGCCCCTTGAAGAAAAGTGACAACCTTAAACCAGACGGGACCCTAGACCCTCTCCCTCAAGTTGACACTCGGGGTCATCCCCCTCCGATGGAGGAAGTAGGGGGAACTCGAGTTGCTGAGATGGATTTAGAAGGATTCACTGAAGTAAGACGCAGGAGGAAAGTTAGCCCTCGAAGATCAACAGCAAAGAACGCTACGATAATTGCTCCTTCGAATAACATGTATTGTAACATAGAAAAGGAGATTAATGAGCTCGATTTCCCTGGGGATAACCATTATGAAGATGAACCCACTGATAATACCCTTGGGTGCTCTACCAGCAAAGAAGACAACCAAGAAGGTTATACCACGAGCAAAGAGGAAGGCTTCACTACTAGCAATGAAGACAACCCAGACAGTGAAAGTTCCTTCCTTGGTCCTTCCCGTCCGGTTTGCTTACCAAGCTTACCACAACAAAAGCCAAAGCTTAAAGGTAAACAACCTTCGGGCATGCCTTGGAAGAGCCCCCTCAAGAGTAGGATCTTAAGTCAAGAAGATGGGAGGAAAAAAGAAGTTCACAAGAAGAAAAAAGATCGGGTCCCTCCCCTCAAAGAGGGCAACCTTCAATAATGAAATGGAATTCACATCGCTAAACGTCAGAGGTTTGTCTGACCCATCAAGAGCTGCGATTCTTGGCCAGTGGTTCAAAGACAAGTGCCTCAACCCCGACTTTATCTGCTTACAAGAGATTAAAATCGACGGAGAGGATCTCCAGAAACGGCTTAAATGCATTTCTTCGAGCCACCTTTGGTTCTCCACTTCACACCCTAGGGGGGCGGGGGGTGCTGCGATTGGTATTAGTCACTCCTTGTCTAGCAGTGTGACCTTGAATTTTGAAGATCGGAATCATCGTTGGATTGCTGCCTCTATCGGGTTCCCTACTCAGCTCACTGTGGTCTCAATTTATGCCCCTAATGGAGATGCGGATAGAATTGATACTTGGGCTTCCCTCGACTCCCTCTCACACAATGTTCTGATTTGTGGAGACTTCAACATGGTTGAGTTTCCTGAGGACCGATGGAATAACAAGGGAAAAATTATTGATGGCCATGAGAAGGAGATATGGGATGAAATCAAGCTCCATCTCGACCTGGTCGAGGTGAAAGACAAGAAGGGGTTCTCATGGTTAAATCTCCAATTGGGGGACTCTCTGAGGAAAGCTAGACTTGATTGATTTTACATCGATCATAATACCATCCTACAGTGGGGTATGCCTTTGATTTCCCAACACATGGACCTGACTATCTCGGACCACTACCCGATTACTTTGTCTTTCAAACCGAGTCCCATGCTCCAAAAAGCTCCTTGGTTTCATGCTTGTCAGACGTCGTTTTCCCTCCCCTCTGTCCACCAAGAAATTTGTGCAGTGTGGGCTGAAGCATTTGCCAACTGTAATGAACCGGCTAACTGCTGGAGAAGCGCGGTGGAAAGGACACGAAAAATTCTGATAAGGCCTCAGAAGGCAATAAGAGATATCCGAAAAAAAAGGAGAGAAACTGTGTACCGGAGGCTCTCACGGCTTGAAGAAGAGGTGAACAAAGGTAACTCACAATGCCAACAAGGCCTTTTGAAAATCAAGGGAAGACTAAGATTAGAGGAGGAGGTTCAAAGGAAAAATCTTCAAATATTCTTCAAAGATTGGTGGGCAGGGAAGGCCGACAAACCTTCGAAAGAGATGTGTAAAATCCTTAAAAGGAAGCAAGTTAGGGAATCCATCCCCTTCTTGATCGATAACAATGGAACCGAATGTAGCATGGAAGCTGAGAATAGATCGATCATCGTCGAGCACTTTAACCATCTTCTCGGGGTCTTGACTCCTCTTTCCCCGCACAGGAGTGAATCCATGGCAACCATCTCAAGGGTTGCTCAAGCTAGAGTCCCACAGAACATGATTTCCCTGCTGGATGCTAACATTTCCGAGAATGAAATTATCGAGGTTATTGATGCGCTTCCCAATGGGAAAAGTCCGGGTCCTGATGGCCTCACCAATGAGTTTTTCAAGTCCTTCAAGCATGTGGTGGCCACCCCACTGCGTCTAGTGTGGCAAGAGGCTCTCTCCTTCGGCGCCCTCCCTGAGTGTCTTAATAATGGCGTCATCAAGTTAATCCACAAAAGGGGAGATAAGAACAAAAGTGAAAACTCGTGACCGATTACAATGCTCCAAACGGAATACAAGATAATTGCAAAAGTTATCGCCAACAGAATCTCTTTTCATTTAAATTCTTGGCTTTGTGAGGACCAGAAAGGTTTTATCAAAGGTAGATCTATACTTGAAGCAATTGTCGATATTTGGGAAGGCGTTGCGTTTGTTGATGAGGCTGCACAAGATCTGGTTTTCATCAAGATCGACTTCAACAAAGCATATGACAGATTGGAATGGGACTTTATTCTTCAATCATTGAAGACCTTGGTTGCAGCCAAAAGTTCACGAAGATGGTTTCCACTCTTCTCGAAAACGCTTCAACTAGAATAAATATCAATGGTAAGCTCTCTGAGCCCATACGTTTAAAAAGATCAATTAGGCAAGGCTGCCCTCTGGATCCATTACTCTTCGCTATCACCTCGAATGGACTCAGTCGCCTATTAAAGCATCACATGGATGCTGGCAATCTCAAGGGTCTTTCCCTTCCTCCGAATCACGGCCAAATGATTGCGAGACTCTTTGCCGATGACATGAATGCCTTTGTGCATAACGATATGAACAACATTGAGGTGTTCTGGAGGTGCCTCGACACCTTTTGTGTGGCATCAGGTTCAAAAATCAACCATGCTAAAAGTCCTTTTAGAGCAATCAGCGGACCTACACCCCAACTGTTGTTAGATCATGGGTGTCAGGTTATCCTTAGAGGTCAAGTCTTCCGTCTCCTCGGCATTCTGATGGGATTCAACATCTCAATGGACCAACGATGGAACTGGGTGCTATCCAAACTGGATAGCAAACTAAATCATTGGAAAGGTATGCAAGTCAACTTGGCAAGGCGTGCTTTGGTTGTTAACACATTTATGTTGTCTACAAGTATTTACTTTATCTCCTGTTGGAGACCTAAGGAGAAAGACTTGGCCAAAGTGGAAGGAATCTGTAGAAACTTCCTATGGAATGGGGACCCCAATAGGAGGGGGATTCCCAAAATCAAATGGGAAACTTGCATTAGCTCGAAAGACTCAGGGGGCCTGGGAATTTTGGATATCGTTGGGTTGGTTGACAAGCTGGCGGCAAAGTGGCTTATTAAGGCTTGGAGCAATAGTGAGTCATCTTGGGCTAAATTGATTTTCAGAAATAGGGAATACCTTACCTTAGTTGGCCTTCCAGGTTGGAAGGACGTTGGGATTCTCATGCTTCTGTTCTCCCCCCACCCGCTGTCCCCTAAAGGCTCCAGCCTCGTATGTTCGTTATGGAAGAGTTGGAACAAGGCCAAACAATTCATCAGAATCAATGAGGAGTGGAAGTGGGCGGTTGGGATAAGACAAAATGACTCTATCTAGTTCCCGATCAATGGCATTCGGGGGGTGGAGTCTTGGAACCTCCAAACTGCAAAGCGTCTATGGAACAAGGGGTTCAAACAGTGGAAACAACTCTGGAAACAAGAGACCAGCCAGTGGATTAGGTTCGAAGACATAGACCCGAGACTTAGAGTTACCTTCGAGGAATGGACGGTTCTTCGAGATAGGTTCTTAGCTTGGGACCGCTCAACCACCTGCCTTCTCTGCGGTCAGGATCTTCCTTGCCTGGAGGGCCTCAAATGGAGCACTGGTAAGAAACTTGCCAGAATCCCCAACTTCAAAGAGAACTTAGATGTCCATCACACTCTTAACAAGAGGTGGTGCCTTTCTTGGACCGGACTTCGATGGGAACTAAAGTTCATGTCTATTTGGCACCCCCTAATTGAGATCAAAAAGTCTGTTCTCATGTGGCAGATCTTGCATAAAGGTATCTGGTCCAATGCAAGGGCTAACAAAATTTGTGGTGTGCCACCATGGTGCGTTGCCATCGATGCATCAACGATTTAGTTCACTTGTTCTTCGATTGCTCCAAATCCCATGTTATCTGGCATCACGTAATGCAGGTACTAAGACTTAAGAACCAAATCAATTGGCAACAAGCGTTGTTGGGCGAGGCAGTTGGCTGCTCAGCAAGACTGTGGAATGCCATCAGAGGTGAGACTCTTTGGAAGATTTGGAGGGAGCGATGTGCGGTCAATTTTGGCCAAACTCCTAAGGAATGGTCGATCGAGAAATCCTTGTTTCTTCTAGGTAAAAGAATCTCCCGAGATAAGAGATCTCCACCATTTAGACATCACTGTATCTATCTTCTCAAAAACAACAAGTTGAAACCCAAATGGGTCCCACATGAAGGAGATGATAGATTTATCCGCCTCATTTGTAACACCCTCTAGCTTGCCATACGCCTCCCCTGCATTGTGGGATTTGGGGGGTCCCATGGGCACTAGTCCCATTCACTTGTAACTTTTCTTATTTTTTTAAATTAAAGTCCAGGAGAATAGGCCAAGGCCGAACTTCCTTTTATAAAAAAAAAAAAAAAAAAAAACTCTGAACGTCTTGAAGAGAAACGGTGTACCGGAGGCTCTCACTGCTTGTTGAAGAAGAAGTGAACAAAGGTAACTTGCAATGCCAACGAGATCTTCTAAAAATCAGGGGAAGACTAAGATTCAAGGAGGAGGTTCAAAGGAAAAATCTTCAAATATTTTTCAAAGATTGGTGGGCGGGGAAGGCCGACAAACCATCGAAAGAGATGTGTAACATCCTAAAAAGGAAACAAGCTAGGAAATCCATCCCCTTCTTAGTCGATAACAATGGGATCGAATGTAGCACGGAAGTTGAGAACAGATCTATCATCGTCGAGCACTTTACCCATCTTCTCGGGATCTCGACTCCTCTTTCCCCGCACAGGCATGACTGCATGGCAACCATATCAAGGGTTGCCCAATCTAATATCCCACACAACATGAATTCTCTATTGGATGCTAACATTTTTTAGAACGAAATTATCGAGGTTATTGATGCTCTTCCCAATGGAAAAAGTTCGGGTCCTGATGGCCTCGCCAATGAGTTTTTCAAGTCCATCAAGCACGTGGTGGCCACCCCACTACGTCTGGTGTGGCAAGAGGCTCTCTCCTTCGGTGCCCTCCCTGAGTATCTTAATAATGGTGTCATCAAGTTAATTCACAAAAGGGGAGATAAGAACAAAATTGAAAACTGGCGGTTGATTACCATGCTTCAAAATAGATACAAGCTAATTGCTAAAGTTATCACCAACAGAATCTCTTGTCATTTAAATTCATGGCTTTGTGAGGACCAGAGAGGTTTTATCAAAGGTAGATCTATACTTGAAGCAATTGTTGATATTTGGGAAGGCCTTGCAATACATTTAAAAAGATCTATTAGGAAAGGCTACCCACTCGCTCCATTGCTCTTCGCTATCGCTTCGGATGGCCTCAGTCGCCTATTAAAGCATCACATGGACGCTGGCAATCTCAAGGGTCTTTCCCTACCTCTAGATCACGGTCAAATGATTGTTAGACTCTTTGTCGATGACATGAATGCCTTTGTACATAACGATATGAACATCATTGAGGTGTTCTAGAGTTGCCTAGACACCTTTTGTGTGGCATCAGGGTCAAAAATCAACCATGCTAAAACTGCTTTTAGAGCAATCCATGGACCTCCACCCCAAATGCTATTAGATCAGGGGTGTCAAGTTATTCCTAGAGGTGAAGTCTTCCGTCTCCTGGGTATTCTGATGGGCTTTGACATCTCAATGGACCAACGGTGGAACTGGGTGCTATCCAAACTGGATAACAAACTAAATCATTGGAAAGGTATGCAAGTTAACTTGGCAGGGCATGCAATGATTGTTAACACATTTATGCTTTCTATGACTATTTACTTTATCTCATGTTGGAGACCTAAGGAGAAAGAGTTGGCCAAAGTGGAAAGAATCTGCAGAAACTTCCTATGGAATGGGGACCCCAATAAGAGGGGGATTCCCAAAATCAAATGGGAAACTTGCATTAGCTCGAAAGACTCGGGGGGATTGGGTATTTTGGATATTGTTGGGTTGGCTAACAAGTTGGTGACAAAGTGGCTTATCAATGTTTGGAGCAATAGTGAGTCCTCTTGGGCTAAATTGATCTCAGAAACATGAAAGACCTTACCTTAGTTGGCCATCGTGGTTGGACTGACATATGGAGCCTCACGCTTTTGTTCTCCCCCCACCTAGTGTCCCCCAAAGGCTCTAGCCTAGTGTGTTCCTTATGGAAGAGTTGGAACAAGGCCAAAAAATTCATCAAAATTAGTGATGAGTGGAAGTGGGCAGTTGGGATAAGACAAAATGACTTTATCTGGTTCTCGATCATCAGCATTAGGGGGGTGGAGACTTGGAACCTCTATATTGCTAAGCGACTATGGAACAAGGGGTTCAAACAATGGAAACAACTCTGGAAACAAGAGACCGGCCAATGGATCAGGTTCGAAGACTTAGACCCGAGACATAGAGTTACCCTCGAGGAATGGACTCTTCTTCAAGGAAGGTGTTTAGCGAGGGACCGCTCAACTACCTGCGTTCTCTGTGGACGGGATCTTCCTTCTGGAGGGCCTCAAATGGAGCAATGGTAAGAAACTATCCAGAATCCCCAACTTCAAAGAAAACTTAGATGTTCATCACACCCTTAAGAAGAGGTGGTGCCTTTCTTGGACCAAACTTTGATGGGAACTAAAGTTCATATCTATTTGGCACCCCCTAATTGAGATCAAAAAGTCTGTTCTCATGTGGCAGATCTTGCATAAGGGTATCTGGTCCAATGCAAGGGCCAACAAAATTTGTAGTGTGCCTCCATGGTGCAAGCGTTGCCATTGATGCATCGAAGATTTAGTTCACCTTTTCTTCGATTGTCCCAAGTCCCCTGTTATATGACATCTCGTGATGCGGGTATTGAGACTCACGAACCAAATCAATTGGCAACAGGCACTTTTGGGTGAGGCGGTTGGCTACTCATCAAGGCTATGGAATGCCATCAGGGGTGAGACTCTTTGGAAGATTTGGAGGGAGCGATGTGCTCTCAATTTTGGCCAAACTCCAAAGGAATGGTGGATTGAGAAAGCCTTGTTTCTTCTAGGTAAACGAATCTCTCGAGATAAGAGTTCTCCATCCTTTAGACATCACTGTATTTATCTCCTCAAAAATAACAAGTTGAAACCCAAATGGGTCCCACATGAGGGAGATGATAGATTTGTCCGCCTCATTTGTAATGCCCTCTAGCTTACCGTACTCCTCCCGTGCATTGTGGGATCTGGGGGGTCCCATGGGCACTACTCCCATTCACTTGTAACTTTTCTTCTTTATTTTAATTAAAGTCCGGGAGAATAGGCCAAGGCCGAACTTCCTTTAAAAAAAAAAAACTTTGAACGTCCTGGTGGTACGCTGGGAAAGCTTGTATATTTCAGCTTATCATAAGTTGGCATGGACACTTGTTTATATGGCCATCTTTGATATCAAAACTCAGCCACCATCATGAAGACTCAACAGTAAAACCTCTTTTCATAGGGTTAGTAATAGTTTTGTAATCTTCAAGGCCAAAATGCTCCAATAATATGTTAATCTATTTTGTTTGACACAGAACTATTTCACCATCAACTTTCATAAATTGAATGCCCAAATAATGATGCAAATGCCCCAAATCTAACATCTCATATGATCTTATGCCTTTTACATCATTACTACAATGATATCATCCATATATGCCTAGAGATATATGAATTCTCATGTGCTCTTTTGATAAATAAGGAAGGTCTTCTCATTCACTTAGTTCTTCATGTGTATATGGAGCATTGTTTATAGTTGTGAAGTCATCTTCCAATCATAAGGAAAGTTGATTTTCTTGCAGTCATCTTCAAACCAACATTTATTCTCATCCAATACTACATGATGGCTTACAATGAAACCTTTAGTGCTAGGGTTATATAGCCTTTAACCCTTTTTATTTAGTTCATTGCCTATGAACACACATTTCTCTGCCTTGGGATCAAGTTTTTCTCTCATTTGTGAAGGTATTTGTGCATATGCCCAAATATCTTTCCGTGATCTAAGATTCCTCTTAAACCATTCATCTAAGATTCCTCTTAAACCATTCTAAGCTTCATAAGGTGCCATATCCTTAAGGAATTTTTAGGCTAATCTATTTATGGGATATGTGGCAATGGATGCTCCCTTTGATCATAAATAGTTGGAAATCTCTATAATGATTGACCTAGGTGCTTCCACAATGGTTGTATTCCTCACTTTTGTTACACCATTTTGCTATGGTGTATAGCTAGATGTAATGTCTCTTTTGATCCCTCTCTCTTGTAAGAAAGATTCAAACTCATGGAAGAAATATTCTCCCCCGTCATCATATCTTAGCCTCTTCAATGTTTTATCTCTTTGATTTTCTACAAGTGCAAGATATTTCATGAAACATAAAAAACTTCATCTTTATACATCATGAAATACAATATAGTCCACTTGCTACAATCATCAATGAAAGATATATAGTAGCTTGACCTTGAGATAGATGGTTCCTTGATTTTTCCCCAAACATCACACTAGAGAAGCTCCAAGATGTTTCCATGTATCCCTTTTCTGCAAAAGTTTGCGTGTGAGAGTTGCCAAATCGGCATTCACTCCATTTGTAGACAATGCGTTCCTTTGTGATATTTAGTAGTCCAAACAGAATTTGATCTCTCCTAGTTTGTTTAATGGGCCTCTCTCCAATGTGAGCTAGAATTTTATACCAAACTTGTAACTCAAATAGATTTTGTGTACCATAATTGAACAATATTATGTTCCTTGTGTCTTGGAGTTCAAAGGTGAATAGTCCACCAATCTCCTCTTTTGCAATCTCATTGAACCCTTCATATGGATTTTCCATGTTGCATTATACTTTCTAAATCTCATCTACAATCCTTTCTTCTATATAAAGACTCAGAAACACTTGTACATTAATTTCATATCAATATACAATTACATTTGATTTTCATCTTGCTCTTCTTCGATTTCTCTACATCTTCATCTCCAAGTTATGTCAACTTTGGGAGGCTAGTTCTCACCCCTCATAGATCCAATGATTATGAGTAATGTCTCATTGGAAACAATGGCTCTAGTGAATATTTGAAGTTTCTTAAATCTACCCAAATTAGCAGGTCTTTTGATCTAGTACATCTGCAAACTCATCTGTTTTGTATCAATCATTTCTCATTGATGATCCAAAGTAGATAGTGGGTATTATTCTAGTAATCTAAAGTACATAAGGTATATTTGAGTCTCCAAGAGGAATAAGGCTGGTGCTATGGTGGTTAGCCAGATCAAACTTCAACACTTGTGACCACATATTTCTACCTCATCAAACTTCTTCAAGTACTCAGTTTTCACAATGGTATCAAAGCTAAATCAAGATGGGTGATGGTTTTCTTACAATGATTGAGAAGCTTGATAGGAACAACTATGCTACTTGGAAAACCAGAATTGAAATTTACTTGCAAGGTAGAAATCTCTATGGAATTGTAGCAAGTTATAAAGTTATTCTTAATCCAAGATCAAAAGGAGGATCTACACAAGAGGAGACTGAAAAGCTCACACTATGGTGTGCAAAAGATGCTCAAGATAGGTCATATATCTTAAATGTTGGAGTTTGAGGTCTATGGAAGCATGCGAATTGCACAAGGAAGAAGAAGAAGAAGCTTGGACCACAATACACAATATTGAATGTATTACCACTAGAATGTACAAAGATAAGTAAGCCGTTAGGGCGATAGGTGTATATACAAGCTAGGGGAAAAAGCCTCCTAAAGAGGGAAAAAAGTGCCCCGATGGTCCTAATGTGTTCAGACACATCACTACCTTAATATATCAACAAATCCCCCCTCGGAATGATGCGATGAACAAGGAGTTGGCACTCATGTATAAGGAAGTGCCAAGCTATGTGGAATCAATCCACAAAAGGAAGTAAATCCAAAGCTTTATAGAAAGCTTAAACTTCTCCCTACGCAGAGCCTTCATGAAAAGGTCTGTAATGTTCTCCTGTGTGGGCACATATGCCAAGCCGATCTCTCCAATAGAGAACCTCTACCTGACAAAATGATAATGCATCTCAATGTGGTTAGTGGGAGCATGGAACACAGGGTTCCTCGCAACTAGAAATGTGCTCTAACTGTCAATGACGATGGTGGTGGTAGAAGACTGACCAATACCCAAATCATCCATAAGGCATCTAAGCCACACACGCTTAATGGTCGCTATGAAAGCTACCCTATACTGAGCCTCACAACTAGAAGTGGCCACAGTAGGCTACTTCTTGCTCAACCAAGATATACATGATCTAACAAGCACGAAGCAAAAGCCATTAGTGGACGCATGAGTGTCATAGCAACCAGCCCAATCAAAGTCAAAAAAAGCATGAAAATTTGGAGATAGTGATCCCCCCTTGGGATAAAACAATCCAAGGGAAATGCATAAATCTGCTCATCTGTGAGATAACAAACTGAATATCTGGCCAAGTAATGCATAAGTAAATCAAGCATCCAACAACTTGCTAATAGACAACATCATCAAATGCATCTCCAACATCATGAAGACTCAATCGTAAACATGTCTCCATAGGAGTGGCAATAGGTTTACACTCTTCAAGGCCAAAACACTCCAATAATGTGTCAATGTATTTCGTTTGACACAAAGCTATTCCACCATCAACTTGCATAAACTCGATGCCCAAATAATGATGCAAAAACCTCAAATCAAACATCTCAAATGAGGTATGCAAATCAGCCTTAAGATCATCATATGCTTCTTATGAGGCATGTATCTTTTCATACCAAGCACGTGGTGCTTGCTTTAAACCATATAATGCCTTCTTTAACTTATACGCCTCATTTTCATGCCCTTTTTGCACAAAGCCAAGGGGCTGAAAAACATACACTTGTTCATGCAAGTCACCATTCAGAAATGCAGTTTTAATGTCCAACTGATGTACATTCCAACCATGATGAGCTGAAAGTGGACAAATTCTATGAACAATAGTCATTCGACATGTAGGTGTTAAGGTCTCATCAAAATCAATGCCTCTTTCCTATGCATAACCCTTTGCAACAAGCCTAACCTTATACCTGTCAATTGTTCCATCAGGTTTATGCTTCAGCTTGTATACCCACTTAGTGCTAATGGCCTTCTTCCCAGGAGGCAAGTCACATAAGATGTGGTACCATTTTTCAGGATAAATATCATATTCAGATTACATTGCAGCCATCCAATGTTTAGAATTGTGTGCTTCATCAAAGGAAACAAGCTCAGTCTCATCACAAATACTAGAGGCAGCCATAGCATAGCAATCTGATGCAAACATTATAAGAGCCTGAACATGTACGATATGATAGAGGTGCATCTAATTTTCTATCACGCAAAGTCTTCACTAGCCATTTTGGCATAGTTTTTGCCTCCTAAATATCAGAAATAGAATGATCTTCGCATGAAACATGTAAAGGCTGAGAAGTTGTCTCATTAGGACTAGCACTAGACTGCCCACCTATAAAAAGAGGGAGCAAAGTATCATACATGTCTTTGGAGCTAAGAGATGCCTCTTTTGTACATGAAAGTAAAGGTTGGATAGCATCTTCCACAAAAACAACATCACGCCTAACTAAAATGTGTTAAGTTTGTGGATGATACAAATGATAACCTTTGCTTTCAGAATTGTACCCAACAATAATACATTTTACTGCTTTACCATCCAATTTATTGTGATGTTGTTCAAGCACTAATGTATATGTGAGAACTGTTATAGGGAGTAACCCTTTGGGAGAGGTGTGAACCACATTTTAATTTATTTAGATGGGCTCACACATGAGTGCCATGTGGCACCCATGTGTAGAGCCGTGTGGGGGAACTCATTTAGTTATGGCAAGAGAGAGAGAGAGGGAGACTATTCTTGGATTTTGTACACGTCTGGGCGGAAGAAAGAGATTTGTTCTCCGTGCGGTACATAGGCCTTTTCAGCGATAAACCTTGAAGAGCGTGCAAAGATGGCTCTAAAATAAGGGGCCTCATCGGGAAGCTCACACTGGCATCAGAGCCCAGGGGACGGTGGCAGATGGCCCACGCGGATGGAGTGAGTCAACACACACACATCGAGGCACCAATAGGCCCATGGACGGAAGGACAGCCGACGAGGGAGCTCCCCCATTTCTCCTCTTCCCTCCTCCCCTTCTCTTGGATGAGGAAATGAAGAGACTACTTCTCTTTATATAGGAAAACTTGGCACTTTTGAGCATCCATGTGGGATAAGTAACTCCACTGGCGGCCATTCTGAACCATTTTCAAAATTGCAACCAAGATCAAGCTGAAGATGGGGACGATTTTGTAATTTTTCTTGAATTTTGAAGGACAAAATTGATGTTATGGATCAAGATGTTGGCAAAATGAGGATGCATACATGTATTATGGGTTGTGGATATGGGGTATGGGTCATGGTTTTTTCTTGAAAAGCTTTAGTTTCTCAGTTTTGAGCTCTCAAAGTCACTAGTCCATGAAGATTAGCTTTTCCACTTCCTTGTCATGACATATTCGGCTTCTGTGCACCATAGCTTCCTCATACGATATCTGATTTCAAAAATCTTTGTCACGTTACGAAGCTATACTCCCAAGCTTCGCTTAGATACTGTTGGGTTGGATTTGGATGAGATTTGATTAAGAAAAATATCTATATAGTGCTTCAATAGGAACTAGGCAGTCACTTTCGGGCCTAGTTTTTCATCATCTAGTGTCCAAATTCACTTTCTTCACTTGGGATAGTATTATATCTTTGAAGTACAGGTGTTGGGCTATATTTCTTGGACTGGCAAGAGCTTTCAAATCTGAAAAATTGTTCAGTTTTACTCATTTTGCCCGTTTGGGGCTATTGCTACGTGGTTTTGGCATTGTTCTTGTTGGCTTTTGGTGAGTAGAACCTCTCCGGAGCAACCAGACATTTCCAATTTTTGTTTGGGCCTGGCGAGGATTTAAAATTGGTGACCTAAAGCTTCAAGGATCACTTGGATTTTGCTTCCGTAGCTTCATTTGGTACTAGGGGAGTGCTCTTGTGATATATTTCTCTTCTTCTTGCATATTTAAGCTTTACTTCCATTCATTTTCACATACTCTAGTTAGCAAACGGGGGAAGGGAAGTAAAACATGGAATCTAAAGGGAAACAAGTAGTTGAACACATTTCTCCATCTAAAGAGCAACTAGAGGATCCTGATTCTAGAATGGAAGAAGTAGAATTAGGGCAAGAAGTAGAAGAAAAATTAGAAGAGAAAGAGTGTCAACAAGAAGAGTATACATATGAGGAACTTTTAGATGAGTTTTTTACTCATGATCAATTCATGGACTTGAAAGAGCAAACCCTTAAATAAGAGAGAGATCTTGGTAGCATCACATCTCTCATTCAGCAACTAAAGTCTCAAATGATCTCACTTGAGACTAGTGTTACCTCTTTCCTAGGGGATGACCGAGATAGGAATAAATATGCAATCTACACTTTTTTACAAAAGTGGCATGATTTGCATCAATTGAAGGGCACCCCACCAGAGTACCGTGTGCTAGAGGTGAGTCTGTCGCTTGGCCCACGTGCTTACAAGTGGTGGATGATTCTTGAGGAGGCGAACTCTATCCCTACTGATTGGACTCAATTCGAGACTCTTTTTCTAAAAGAGTTTCTTCCTGAGAATGAGGAGGAGAGGAATTGGGATGAGTGGGATAGGATTACATAGACAGGTAGGCCTCTTACAGTCTACCTATCCCACTATAGAGAGATCATTTTGAACTTAAGGGCTTAGATGATTTCCAGAAGACCAGAGGGTTTGTTAGGGGCTTAGATAAAGCCATAAAGAGGGAAGTCAGAAGGAGTGCGCCTAAAACGTTTGAGGAGGCAATCAAGTATGCACAGATCTATGAGGACCATAACCGTCCTCAATATACTCCTATGGAGATGGATCAGCCCCTCAAGCCTCTTAGTATGACTAAATTCAACAAGAAGGTATCATTTGGAAAAAACAAAGTTTTTATTAAAAACAAAGATCACAAGGACCTAGGTTATCTACAGATCAGTTTGGGCGAGCCAAAAGAGAGAACCTGTGCTTTAGGTGTTTGTCTCTTAGCCATTCACAGTGGAAGTGTCCACTCAAGAAAGGCGAAGAAAAGAAGAAGGAACCAGAGACTAGTATGGCCCTCGAAAAAGGAAAAAAGGTCATCCACCTAGTGCAGACCCTTGCTATTCATGGTAGCTCTAGCTGCAAGGGAGTGGAGGTGATGCATGAGGATTTAGAGCATACCTGTTGTTTGACTTAGTCATTGTGGTCACAACAGTTTGGACCACATGACCTAGTTAAACTGCATGGTTGTGTGTACGGGACCAGGGTACAGGTCATGATAGATGACTCTGCCACTCATAATTTTATAGACTATGCTTTGGTCAGGAAATTAAAGATTCCCCACCAGCCTAGTGCACATAAATACATTGTATCTATGATGCAAGGGCAAGATAAGAGGATATGGGATACTATGGTATCCAATTTGGAAGTCAAGATGTAAGACTATACAGATTATATGGACTTCCATATTATGAATATGGAGAGGACAAACCTAGTCTTAGGAAGAGAGTGGCTATGGGGATTGGGAGACACACTTAAACATAGCTATCAAAACAACACACTTGAATTTGAAAAGAATGGAAGTAAAGTTTGTATTCAGGGAGAGAGAGAGATGTACCTAGTGCACCTCTCATTTTATCAGTAGAGTTGTATAGTCTTTCTTATTCTCAGCATGTACAGGAGATGTTTTTATTGTATAGTCATGATATGGATCATTGTATAGACAGCTCATCTGATGTATATTTTCATGCTAGGAATGTAAATATGGACAAGACTTTCTACTATTCTTTTTTGCAAGAGTGTGTGGTTTAAGGATCTTATGTTTGAGTATAGAGATTTTCCTAGTGACTTACCTAGAGGGATACCAGGGGACATTGACATGCCATTGAGGTTGTCACTAACACTAACCCTATTTGCACACCACGTTATAGGCTTGGTGTTTCTCAGCATGAGGAGGTTGAGAAGCAATTGCAGGATTATTTAGATAAGGGCTTCATTAAACCTAGTAACTCACCTTGGGCATCACCAATGCTCTTAGTTAAAAAGAAAGATGGCTCTATGAGACTATGTATAGACTATAGAGCACTTAATAAAGTAACTATCAAAAATAGATTTATAATGCCTAGTTTGGAAGATCTATTTGATCATTTACATCAAGCTAGGTATTTTACCAAGCTTGATCTTAGATCAGGATATCATTAGATCAGGATTAAGGCACAGGATGTCCCTAAGATTGCATTTAGGACTAGATATGGGCACTATGAGTTTTTGGTGATGCCTTTTGGTCTCACCAATGCTCCTACAACTTTCATGAAGCTCATGAATAGTGTTTTACGGCCTTATCTACGACACTTTGTAGTAGACTTTTTGGATGACATTCTGATGTATAGTGCATGAGAAGAGGAGCACTTGGAACACTTAAGAAAGGTATTTCAAGCGCTAAGGGAAAATTCACTCTTTGCTAAGGACTCAAAGTGTCAATTTTTCAAGACAAAGGTTAGATACCTTGGGCATATAGTCTCCCAGGATGGAATTCAGATGGATCAGAAGAAGTAAGGGCTATTATAGAATGGCCACACCAAGGAAACTCGAAGAGCTGCATATCTTCCTAGGTTTATCAGGTTTCTATCAAAGATTCATTAAGAATTATGCCAAAATTATTGTCCCAATGAAGAAACAACTTAAAGGGAAAGGGAAAGCCTTTCATTGGGGAGACATGTGATTGTATGTGTGTGTGTCTATATGTGTTTATTGTATGTATGTGAGTGTTTGTGTGTGTGTGTGTGTCTATATGTGTGTATGTATATGTGCAAGTATCTATATGTATATGTTTTTGTGTATATTTGTATATGTGCAAGTATCTATATGTGTATGTGTGTGTATGCATATGTGCGCATTTGTAAATATGTGTGTATGCATATCATATATGTGTGCATTTGTGTCTATGTATATATGTGTGTATATGTATGTGTGTATATGCATATGTGTGTATGTGCATGTGTGTGTATGCATGTATCTATGTATGTATGCATATGCATGTGTATGTATGCATGTGTCTGTATATATGTGTGTATGTATGCATGTTTGTGTATATGTGTGTGTATGTACATTTGTGCATATGTATGTGTGTGTATGCATATGTGTGTATGTGCATGTGTGTGTATGCATGTATCTATGTTTGCATGCATATGCATGTGTATGTATGCATGTGTGTGTATATATGTGTGTATGCATATGTGCAAGTATCTATATGTGCGTGTGTATATGTCTATGTGTGTGTATGATTTTGTGTGTACATGTGTACATGTTTGTCTGTGTGTATATGTGTATATGTGTGCATGTTTGTGTGTGTTTGCATATGTGCATATGACATGCACATACATACACATGCATACATGTACTTTCAAATCTATAAAAAAAAAACTTTAATTTTACCTCTGAAGAAAATTCTCTATGATAGGATTACCGACCTATATGGAATGCGTTTTTGTCAATAAGTTTTCGATCAAAAAAACTTTCGATTGAAAACTTTTCAATCGAAAGCTTTCAGTTAAAAAACATTTCTTATCAAAAGCTTATCCTTATCCATTTTTTTCAGTGTTTATTTGGACAACCCCAAATAAAACAAACATATTTGGTTTTTTTTAATTATTTGATCAATAAATGCAACCTAGCCCTCAAGGGGGGAATATATGTCTTCTGACTTGATATTGACGAGGCAAAAACTATGCCAAAATGGTTGGTGTACACTTTGTGTGATAGCAAATTAGATGCACCTCTATCATATCATACTCGTTCTAGCTCTCATAGTGCTTCTTTTGCATGAGAATGCTATGCTATGGATGCTCCTAGTCTCTACGATGACAATGAGCCTGTTTGGTTTGATGAAGCACAAAATTCAGAAAATTGGATGCTTGTTATGCAATTTGAATATGATACTATTATGAAGAATGCTACCTGGTCTTTATGTGACTTGCCTCTTGGCAAGAAGGCCATTTGCACTAAGTGGTTACACAAGGTGAAGCATAAGCCTGATGGAACAGTTGATAGGTATAAGGCTAAGCTTGTTGCAAAGGGTTATGCTCAAGAAAGGGGCATTGATTTTGATGAGACCTTTGCTCCTACATGCCGAATGACTACTCTTCGTAGCATCTATGCAATTGTAGCTCATCATGGTGGGAATATACGTCAATTGGACATTTAAACTGCATTTTTGAATGGTGACTTGCATGAAGAAGTTTCTATTTTTCAACCCTGTGGCTTTGTGCAGAAAGGGCATGAAAACAAAATTTGTAGGTTGAAAAAGGCATTATATGGTTTGAAACAAGCACCACGTGCTTGGTATGAAAAGATACATGGCTATTTGATTACATGCAATTTTGAAAACCGTCCAACTGAGAGCACCTTATATGTTAAGCATGCAAATGATGTTCTTCTGATCATTGTTGCCTATGTTGATGAGATGCTACTCATTGGTCCTCATAAGAAGCATATTTTTTATTTTAAGGCTAATTTTCATGCCTCATTTGCAATGTCAAATTTGGGACATTTGAATCATTATTTGTTCATGTAGTTTATACAAGTTGATGGCGAAATAGCTTTTCATCAAACCAAATATGTTCATACATTATTGTAGCATTTTGGCCTTATTGTAGCATTTTAAAATTGAGTCTTCATGATGTTGGAGATGCATTTGATGCTATTCTCTATCAGTGGGATTTTGGATGCTTGATTTACTTATGCATTACTCCACCAAATATTCAGTTTGCTATCTCACAGATGAATAGATTTATGCATTGCCCAGGTGTCCAGCATTGGCAGGCGGTTAAGTGCATCTTTTGCTACTTGAGTGGTACCTAGCTACTTGGATTGTTTTATCCCAAGGGGGGATCACTCCCTCTAGATTTACATGCTTTTTGGTTCTGCTCCAAGTTTCATCTTCTTCTTTGTGTTGTTTGTGTGATTTGGCAGACCTAAAACACCAACATTTGAACTACTTTTAGCACCATAACTCTCTATAAATGAGTTTATGAAGAAAATATGAGCTTCAAAACACCTTGAATTCAAAATTCAACACTCTTATCTTTGACTTACCAGACATCCAAAACATCCATGGAAGATCTAGGCTTTTGGACATGTTCTAGTAATGACACAAAAGATGTTCATTGAGGTCGAAAAACACAACACCAACGAGAGGTTCATCCACATCACGGGAATTGAATCAACCATGTAATTTGCAAATTATTGACTAGGCCAAGTCCAAATAGACTTTCCTTTTCCTCAATGAGGACTCCAGATGAAGTAATAGACCACAAAAAATAGGTACACATAGGGTTGAGACACCTTGACCACACCATGGGATGTCACAATGAAAATGGAGATGAAAGAAGAGTGAACAAGAAGGAACATTGAGGTGTTATCTTCAAAATAAATCAAAAAAATTGTGTGAAAAGATTCCATTATCCTTTATATCAAGATAACTAGTTGTTTCTACACATAAATCTGATCATGATTTAAAAGATAACTTCTAGAACTAATTTTTATTTCAAAAGAAGAATTTAAAAAAGGGATTGCACCTAGAAAAATAGAGAAACTGCTCCTCATGTTGAAGGACTCCTTGGACTTCACACAAGATGTTTGGCTAAACAAACAAATCAATCATTGTATTAAGATTGGGTGGATATGTCATTGGTTACCCCTTTGTTACTCTAGGCTTTTTCAAGTATCATCCATGTTTACTCCTTGGCTCCTCTTCAATTGATCTAACATTCATACCTTCATGGCATTCAAAATGTACACTTGAAAATATTATGGGAACCCTTTTTACCTTTCTTCATCCAAAATAAGACCAATATTATACATACATACATACATACATACATACATACACACACACACACACACACACACACATATATATATATATATATATATATATATATATATATATATATATATATATATATATATATATATATATATATATATATATGTATGTATGTATGTATGTATATATATGTATGTATATATATGTATATATATATGTATATATATATATATATATATATATATATATATATATATATATATATATATATATATATATATATATATATGTGTGTGTGTGTGTGTGTGTGTGTGTGTGTATGTATGTATGTATGTGTGTGTGTATGTATGCATTATATGTATGTGTGTATGTGTGTGTGTCTATATATATATATATATATATATATATATGTGTGTGTGTGTGTGTGTGTGTGTGTGTATTACTAGTCACCTAATGTGAGTGTTCATGGGATAATGTACACTTTTCCCTTTGCAGGTTGAAGCATGGAAGACCTCAAAGGTATGTTCATAGATACCTTTGTTCACTCAGACCAATAATACTCTAAGTCTATGGAATGAAGTCAAGAGCTTTTACACAATCAAAATACACTATGAGATTCTCCTCAAGATACCTCACTCAAAATACTTGCTCGTACTATGGGAACCGATACCTCCAAGATAGACTACTTACTACATTTACTAGACATGCACACAAAGACCATTGTTTACTATAGACTTAATTACTCTTAGAATATGAAGAGACTAGAATTGAGCTTCAAATCAAACTTGAAAGATAATAATAGCTTTTTATTAATTAGAATATTACAAGAAATGGATACAACATTAACATGCAACTTTGCTCATCACTTAGAGCTAATTAGCTCCTACACAAGGAGATTTGAGTGTGGGATATGGCTACTCAAAATATGAAGAAAACCCTCAAGCAAATAGGGAACTTGCTTAGCAAGGGGTCTACTAGGTTAATTGAATCCTCTAATTAATAAAACACATGGAATCACTCCAACCCAAAGTACAAGGCATGCTTATATAATTTTGAAAAGATTCCCTAAATGAGAGTGAACTCTTTTCTTGGAATATATGCTTTATCACACCTAAGTGTGATAGATGATTGATTTGAGAGTTATGAGGGGTATTCAAATTTTGAAATTGAACATGAGTCCATGTGCTTGGTCTTTGCTTCTCATAGCTACAATTTTCATCAACTTAAGAGGTTGAAATTGATTCTTAATACTCCACATCAAACTTCACACGTATTGGAAGATGGAGCTATCTCAGTCCTTATGATATTGGCATAATTCAAAGAGACCAGTATTAGCCTATGTAAGAGTGCCTCCTGAAATTCATTACCTTCCATTGAAGTCAATTTCATATTTTCTTCCCTTTGGTTTCTTAATGGTTTGCACCCTATGAGTCTGTACTTCTTTAACACATCCAAGATGTTCTCTGCATGAGCGAGATACCATTAACCTTATATATGAATTACCTAAGAAATATCTTAGATATCCATGTTCTAAAATCATTAGCTCTTTCAAAATCCTTTCCCTGATGTTCTTGATGCATTTTTCATGATCACTTGTGATAATCAAGTTATCTACATATGCACATAATTAGACAGATGCTTCACATTCTCTTTTGTAGATTAATGATGGATCTACTTTCTTTGTAGCCACAATGGATCAAGTAGTCTAAGAGACTTTGATTACATGCCCTTGGGGCTTGGTTGAGACCATATAATGCTTTCTTTAACCTGCAAACATAATCTGCTGTGATTTTATCTTCAAACCCTATAGGTTGATCTGTGTAAACTACCTCCTCTAGGTCTCCATTTAGAAATGCAAGTTTCACATAGAGTTGATAAAAGTTCCAATGCTTGCGAGCTACAACTCCAGTGATTGTTTTGATGGTAGTCATCTTATGTTTGAGCAAGTCCTTTAGCTAAAAGTTTAGCTCTATACCTAGTAATGCTACCATGTTAAGGCTTCTTTACCTTTTATACCCCCTTGTTTTCAATGAACTTCATATTTCGAAGAAATTCATTAATGTCATCAGCAAAGGTCCTTAGAATCATTCACTACAACATATGAGGGGCATACCGACGTTGCCCATACCGACGGTCACCCCTCGGCGTCGGTATGACTGTTGAAAATGCTTGAAAAACCACGGATGCAATACCGACGGTCATTTAATCGTCGGTATACACGGCATCGGTATGAGCGCTAGTATAGGCGTCGGTACTTTACTGTAAGTTACCGATGCTTATACCGACGCTCGTACCGATGCTTATACCGAAGCAACTTTTAACCGGGCCCGAGAACAAAAATTCGACATCTGCTTGCATTTTGAACCAAATTTTGCTACTGTCGAGTTTGCGCGCGTGAACTACATTCCGAACCTACTGTGTACACACATCTCTCTCTTTCTCTCTCTTTCTCTCTCTTTCTCTCTCTTTCTCTCTCTCTCTCTACATCTCTGTTTCTCTAGATCTGAAATTTTGGTAAGAATTGCACATATTGTAGCACCCTTTCTCTTTCTTTGTGTTTTCCCTTTTCTAATTTCTCTTCTCTTTTGTTTTGCAGGAGCTTTTTGGCATCAAATCTTTGGAATTCGACGAAGGGCAACATTAAGTGGACGTTGATGACAACGCTCCAAACAATTACATCGATGTAAGTGATTGTTTTGTTTTCGATTGATATAGAGTGTGATAGAGAGAGAGAGAGAGATGAAAGAAAGAGAGAGATCTAGAGAAACATAAAGAGAGAGAGAGAGAGAGAAAGAAAGAGAGAGAGATGAAAGAGAAAGATATAGAGAGAGTGAAAGAGAGAGAGAGAGAGATTAAATAGAAAGAGAATGAGATAGAGAGAGAGATGCATACATACATACACACACATATGCATACACATACTCACATACATATTACATACACACATGCATATTACATATACACTCACATACATATTACATACACACATGCATATACATACATATACATATTACATACTCACATGCATACACACATATACATACATACATGCATATTACATACAAACATGCATATTACATACACACATGCATATTAGATACACACATGCATATAGATACACACACATATTCATTCTCATACTCACATACATACATACATGTATACACACATATACATACACACATGTACACACACACATGTATACATACACACATGCATATGCATACATACATACACACATATTTGCATGTACACACACATACATACATACGCACATGCATATTACATACACACACACATATATATACACACTCACATATGTATACACACTCACATATGTATATACACATGCATACATGCACATACACATACACAAACATCACATATACATACACACATACACACATATACATGTTTTAGGGTTAGGGTTTTAGGCTTAGGGTTTATGAATTTCTCTTTTCTTTTGTTTTGCAGGAGCTTTTTGGCATCAGTTCTTTGGAATTCAAGGAAGGGAAACATTAAGTGGACTTTGACGACAACGCTCCAAACAATTACATCGATGTAAGTGATTTGTTTTGTTTTCGATTGATATAGAGTGAGATAGAGAGAGAGAGAGATGAAAGAAAGAGAGAGATACATACGCACATATTTGCATGTACACACACATACATACATGCATACACACATGCATATTACATACACACACACACATATAAATACACACTCACATATGTATACACACACATATGTGCATACACATGCATATGCATACATACATACACACACATATGCATGTACACACACACATACATACATACACACATGCATATTACATACACACTCACATATGTATACACACACATATGTGCATACACACATGCATATGCATACATACATACACACATATGCATGTACACACACACATACATACATACACACATGCATATTACATACACATGCACATATTAATACACACTCACATATGTATACTCACTCACATATCTATACACACACATGCATACATGCACATACACATACACACACATCACATATACATACACATATACACACATATACATGTTTTAGGGTTAGGGTTTTAGGATTAGGGTTTTTGAATTTCTCTTTTCTTTTGTTTTGCAGGAGATTTTTTGCATTGATTCTTTGGAATTTGACAAGAGACGATGTCAATTGGGCTTTGATGAGAGCGTTCAAAAGAATTACATCGATGTAAGTGATTGTTTTGTTATTTATTATAAATAGAGATAGAGAGAGAGATTAAGAGAGAGAGAGAAAGAGGGAGAGAGAGAGATGAAAGAGAGAGAGAGAGAGAGAGATAAAGAGAGAGATATAGATAGAGAGAAAGAGAGAGACATAGAGATACATACACACAGATGCATACATATTACATACACATATGCATATGCAAAGAGAGAGACATAGAGATACATACACAGAGATGCATACATATTACATACACATATGCATATGCATATGCATACATACACACACATATACATGCACACACGTGTACACACACATGCATACATGCACATACACATACACACACATCACATATACATCCACAAAAACACACATTTACATGTTTTAGGGTAAGGGTTTTAGGATTAGGGTTTTTTACTTTTACACATATACACACATAATACATACACACATGCACACATATACACATGCATACACACATACACATACACATACACATACACATACACATACACATACACATATACATACACATACACATACACATACACATACGCATACGCATACACATACACATACACATACACATACACATACACATACACATACACATACATATACATACACACACATGCATACATACATACAGACATACATACATACATACATGCATACATACACACATACACATAGAGAGAGAGAGTCACACGCACACACATGCATATATACACACACATGACATATACATACACACATATGCATGTTTTAGGGTTAGGGTTAGGGTTTTTGGCTTTTACATATATACACACATACACACACACATATACATGCACACACGTGTACACACACATGCATACATGCACATACACATACACACACATCACATATACATCCACACAAACACACATATACATGTTTTAGGGTTAGGGTTTTAGGATTCGGGTTTTTTACTTTTACACATATACACACATAATACATACACACATGCACACATATACACATGCATACACACATACACATACACATACACATACACATACACATACACATACACATACACATACACATACACATACACATACACATACACATACACATACACATACACATACACATACACATACACATACACATACACATACACATACACATACACATACACATACACATACACATATGCATACACATACACATACATACACACACATGCATACATACATACAGACACACATACATACATACATACATACACACATACACATAGAGAGAGAGAGAGTCACACGCACACACATGCATACATACACACATGTGACATATACATACACACATATGCATGTTTTAGGGTTAGGGTTAGGGTTTTTGGCTTTTACATATATACACACATGCATACACACATATACACATATGAACACATAATACATATGCACATACACATATATATACACGTGCATACACACATACACACACATACATATTTTAGGTCTAGGTCTTCAGAATTAGGGTTTTAGGATGTTTACATAGATACACATATGCATACACACACATACACATATATATATTCACCTACACATATACATATACAAGCATACACACATACACCTATTTTAGGTTTAGGTCTTTAGGATTAGGGTTTTATGGTTTTTACACATGCAGATAAATATTTACACATATAGAAATATACACACATAATACATGTACACATACACATGTATATACATAGGCAGACACACATATACATGTGTTCTAGTTGTTGTTCATAAATATCATGTCTATGTGTCCCATTTCTTTGTACACGATTCATGATTCATTTTGCTCACGTCTTTTGTATTTGACATTATGTTTTACTTTATCAAATCATTTTTTTGTTGATTGTCATACATGTCACATGTAGTTGGGTTTTTCTTGGGCAGAGTGGATTGTCTTTTGCTACACAACAACATGGGAATGTTGCTATAGCAAGAGACAACACACTCTGCCCAAAAAAATTTTGCAGATATGGTCGTCGGTATAGGCGACGGTCTAAGCGTTGGTATCCCCAGGCACATACCGATGCTTATACCGACTTTTTTTCCCAGGGGCATACCATGGCTTATACCGTCGCTTATGCCGACTTTTTTTCCCAGGGGCATACCATGGCTTATACCGTCGCTTATACCGACGCATATACCGACACTTTGGTTCCGACGCCTACACCGAGCCTTACACCGACGTCGGGGCAAAATCGCGCCCGTTCATATTCCTCGGTAGAAGCCTCGATATACGCCTGATATGTTGTAGTGATTGTGTCCCAACTATGAGAAAGAGTGATGCCTCAAAGTATGCCTTAATTAAGCTTCATCGTTAATCACAAAACTGAGATCGTCAATTGTGAGATTAAAAATAACAAAGGAAGAGGACAACCTTTTTTTATAGAATGCTTTACGTAAATGATCAAAGAGAGTTGGCCATTCATTTTTATCTGAGCCAAGGATTAACAAGGAGCATGGAAAGCATCTTTATAGATCTCGAGGCATTACCAAGGAGCATGGAAAGCATCTTTATAAATCGAGGGCCAAAACCAATATCCTTAAGGGATTATAGGATGACGTTCCATTCAAGTCTATCATATGCTTTGTCGAAATCTATTTTGAGTCTTAAGTATTATAATTATTGACTTGCCATGATATGCTTTGTCTCAAGGATGAGTCTCAAAAGATTACAAGATGACGTTCCATTCAAGTCTATCATTATATGCTTTGTCGAAATCTATTTTGAGTCTCAAGTATTAGTACTATTGACTTGCCATGATATGCTTTGTCTCAAGGATTAGTCTCAAGAGATTACAGGCATTCCATTCAAGCCTATCATATGCTTTGCCGAAATTGAGTCTCAAGGGATTAGAGGATCACATTCCATTCAAGTTTATCATATGATTGATGTTCCATTCGAGTCTATCATAAGCTTTGTCGAAATCTATTTTGAGACTCAAGTATTATTATTATTGACTTGCCATGATATGATTTCTCTAAATCCATGTTGAGTATCATGTATCATTGACGTGCCTGACATCGTCCTTTAAGAGGAGGATATCAAATGGATATCCGGTGTGAAGTGCAATTAGGACTCGACGCAACATCCTTCTTTAAGATGAGGATATCAAATAAGATATCTGATGTGAAGTGCAATTATGACTTGAGGCAAGAACCTTGATCATTAGAGTTGTTGTAGGAGCTCTAAAATTCGTTTATAGCTGCCAAAAATGAAGCACCATCGGCATTTTAAGTAGAAAGATATATCATAGTAACTGGTCTACATAATTTGGAGAAGTTGAAGCAAGACAGTGCATCATATAGTTGTTGCTCGCAATAGCCTATACAATTTTTTGCATGCAATAGTCTTCACGCATTGATTTGGCTGGTTAAATTGCTCATCGCTTTTGGGGGGGGGGGGGGGGGGGGGGGGACAAGGGTTTTGAACTCTCCCAATTGTCGGATAGCTTGTGGGCGTTAGGCCATGTATAACCTAGCTACAAACTTGTGCTTTTGGGAAAGTCCTCTCATGTATCACCTTTGGGTGTAATCGTTTTAAAGAACCCCTATTTTGTGAGATATGGAGGTTCCCATGGGTATTATGTCCATATTCATTTGTACTTTCAAATAATTCAAGCTTTTAGGGTGAGTAGGTTTCGAGATTCCTTTAAAAAAAAAGCTACTTGCACTGAGTAAGAGACCTTCATCTTCAAGTTCGTAGGAGATCTAATTGCAAATCTATGGAGTCAACTCTGTAGATAACGCTTCTCTCTCTCTCTCTCTCTCCATAATCAATTGGATCTATGTTGTCATCGAACCCCTATTTTGCGAGATATGGAGGTTCCCATGGGTACGATGCCCATCCAATTAATTCAAGATTTCAAAGAGACTTGGCTTTAGCTTAACTTTCTCTTCAAAAAAAAAAATTGCTTGCACTCAATAAGAGACCTTCATCTTGAAGCTCATTGGGAAATCTAGACGCAAATCTATGCAATTGACTCTATAGTTCACACTTCCCCCCTCTCTCTCTCCATAATCGATGGAATGTGTGTCATCATAGTAATGTTCAAAACCCATAGGCATGTTGGTTGGGTACTCACCTGTTGAGGTGGAAGGTTGTGTGTTCAATGCCTATAGATTGTGAGACATATTTGGATCAAGGTCATCAATCTATCTTTGTAATACCTTCATACCATTGAAAGTAGATGCTTTCGGACACCCATTTTTTTTATAATACTTTAGCAATGTAACCCTTACATTATTGAATATGAAAGATCTCAAGGTCCCATAGGTACTATACGCTTCACTTGTACAAGTGTTCTTTCATATATTCAAGCTCGAAAGATTAGACTTCGGCCGGATTTCCTTGAAAAAAAATGAATCGTTATATTTTTGTGAGCATACATGTCTATTTGATGTGGCTAGTCGTTGAGCAGTGCAGGAGCGAATTTCAACTAAAATCACGCAGGAAGATCATAAGCATGCATTCGGTCGTAGAGAAGATGGAACACAGACTTAATCATAAGCATGCATTGGGTCGTAGAGAAGATTGAACGCAGATTGAATCCGGTACTTCCTATATTCTCTCTCTCTCCACCCACATGCGAAGCTATGCCTTCGCTCGTATGGAAACCTTCGCTCGTATGGAAGATTGAATCCAGACAGACTCCTATTCTCCCGTGATATGTCCTCTGTCTATTTCCAGCCATGTCTTCGGAGACTCAGACTCCGGCTTGGAACCTGCATTACCTCCTCCGAGACTCGAGTTCTATCAATGACAGAGGCGCGCTGCGGCCATGCGGAACGGGTTTCCGCCGGCGGATTTGAAATGCTTGCAGACTTTTCATAGTTCAAAGGGAAGCCCACCATCGTGGAAAAAACGGAAATGGAGGCCGCAGCTGTACGTCTGCGGCGTCAGACGGACAGAGAGTATGCGACTGCCGCGCAGGCGCTGTGTTTTCCCAAATACGAGAATGTTTATTACTCGCATCTCGTGTTCCGCATGGCTTGCCATGGAGACTTTTCCATTTTCCTATGCTATACAGTCGAAAGTCCGTGGATTTCCATTAGAAAGCCATCCACAGAAGTACATATCTATCATTTGCCCGTGTTAGTTGGGTTGGCTGCTTC
This sequence comes from Ceratopteris richardii, assembly GCA_020310875.1. Taxonomy (NCBI): domain Eukaryota; kingdom Viridiplantae; phylum Streptophyta; class Polypodiopsida; order Polypodiales; family Pteridaceae; genus Ceratopteris; species Ceratopteris richardii. The sequence continues at coordinate 68,513,981 of CM035429.1, read as the reverse complement.
TTTCACCTCTTGAGGTGGGATGAACGTTCAATCCTGAGTTACGGCGAGACAGTGTGGACCTATGGCCAGTGTAAATCATGATATTTCTAGTTGAAATCAGCCTTATTTTGTGTAACCTTTGGACAGCCTAACCCATTTTTGTAAGATATCAAGGCCAGTGTAAATCATGATATTTCTAGTTGAAATCAGCCCTATCTTGTGTCACCTTTGGACAGCCTAACCCCACTTTTGTAAGATATCAAGGGTCCCATGAGTACTATTCCCGTTCATTGTACAGTTATGATTTCAAAGTTAAAGTTCGGAGGAGTAAGCTTTGATATGTATTCGGCGTGGAAGAAAATGGGCTTTGATATGAAGTGTTGCACTAAATTTTTGGACTTCAGACGATAAACACAAAACCTATAGCATTGATGTACAATTGCAACACATAAATATGCCTAATTACAACACATAAATATGCCTAATTTTTTTTGTCCAATGAAATTTATACTATTCAAGCACAGAAATATACACATTGTCTATTCTTCAGTACTGTCAAACATTATCAATTGGATGAGTTATGTATTAAAAATTAGAATCTATGAAAAATGAAATAAAATTTGATCTCAAGTTTCGGTTAAACTATACTTATCAGTCAACGACCTAACTAATGAGTTAGCTCATGTGTTTTTTTAGCAGAAGGGGTATTGACTGCAGTTCATGTGATTAACCTTTCACCTAGTATTGTCAAAGGTCTAAAAGTGGCACAAGAGTTATGGACAGGGAAGCCACCATATTATGATCATCTTCGAGTTTTTTGAGTGTGTAGCATATATTCATATACCCAAGAATCTTATACAAAAGTTGGACCATAAGTCAAAGAAATGCAATTTTCTTGGATATCATTGAGAATGACAATTTGGATATCGCTTATGGGATCCTGAAACATGGTTAGTGATCAGAAGTAGTGATGTCATTTTCAATGAGTCTAAGATGCATAAACAACCCATTAAGGAGGTTGAAGTGAGAAGAGTGGTGCTTGAGGATACTAGTCCTCTGGTTAGCATGCATAAAAATGTTGCACATAGGGATGTTCAAGAGAATGTCCATTCATATCAGTCTGCACATGTTCCTGTTTAACAATCATTGAGACGTTCTACACGTGTCTCACATCCACATGATAGATATGTTCCATGTTTAGATTTTGTTATGCTTATAGATGTCGATGAGCCTTCTTGCTACAAAGAGGCTATGTAGACAAAGGATCATGTCAAGTGGAAGTGCACCATGAAGAGTGAGTTGGATTCTATTCACAAGAATGGTGCTTGGGATTTAGTACCTTTGCCAAAGGGTAGGAAAGCCTTACCATGTAAATGGGTATATGAGTTGAAATTCACATCAAATAGTGCTTCTCCAAAAAATAAAGCACGACTTGTTGCAAAGGGTTTTAAGCAACAACTGTTGAGAGTTCCATGCTCCACCCTTTTGTCCAAACATAGATTCATTCTCATGCAAGCACATATATCCCACATGCAAGGGAATTCTCCCAAACTCCATATAAGCAAGGCCTCCCTTCACTCCACACAAGCCATTCCACTCTAGCTCATTGCCAAGAGTGTGCTTCCACTCCTCATGGAGTCTCCATGCTCATAGAGCATCTTATGTAAGTCACTTCCATTTCTATTTTAATTCATTCATCATGTTTTGTTATCTATTGTTCCTTCCTCCTTAGCTTGTTAGATATGTGCATGTGAGTAGAGTAGGAGTAGTCCTTTTTCATTTCAACATCGTATCAAAGCATAGGTTATTCATTTTCCTTTTGAGATTTTTTTTTTATCATTAGCATGTATTTCTTAGTTAATCCCTCTCTCCCTCCCATAATTCATCTCTAAGAGTGCTTCTAAGCACTATTATATTTTTTTTTCCTATCATAATCATTTCTCTTCTTTAATAAATTAATTTAGGAGCATTTGAATAGTGATTCGAGAAGTTATCATATTTGTTTTTCTTTACTCCCTCTTCTGCTCCGGTGTTTTTAACTTGCTGCCATTTGATGCTCATGAATGCACATGAGAATATAGAGCATAATTTGTAGTGCAACTATGCTTGCAAACACTGTGAGCGCACTTTGGCATCTGCAAATAAGCTGCTGCAGCATGAAGACTGAGGTTGTAGATGAGGGTCAACAGGAACGAATGGAAGCAATGAAACAAAGGTACAATCTAGGAATGGGGACCAGAAGTACTTCAAAAGCTATTGAGAAGGAAGTTCCATGGCAGAGAATCAGGTAGAGGCTAGTTGAAGAATGGATCAAGACATGGAATAGGCTTCCGTTCAAGGGGGCGATACTGCTTGCTTTGAATCTCCTTGGCTCTTCTTTGCACGTCTTCCTGGTCAGTTATTTTCTGCTTCCACAATGACCCTAGCGCACGCTCACATTCTGCAGCAACCTTTCGATATGGAGCAAGGACAGCATTGTCCCCATGCTTGTAATGATGATCAAGAAGAGGCTTTTCTACATGTGGTTTGGCCTCTGCAAGGGACCTAGAGGAAATGGTTGAAAAGGGAGCTCTTGAGGAGGCTTCCTTGGCTCCTTAGGTATAAGACCATTGGATAAAAAAAAAAGAGAAGAAGAAAAACGGGACGTGCCATTCAATGTCTGACAGAGAAGTTGGTGCTTCGTCTTCATTGCCATCACAATACCTATACAATGAACCTGTTCACTCCATGAGAGTGCAATTTCCATTGGCCGTAGTAGCTATAGAAGATGAAAAACCGAATCTATTCTAAGCCGCTTGCGTATGTAGGTAAGCAAGCATCAAGTGCTTACAGCATCAATGATGTCACAGAACAGTCATTTCTACCATCGTTTGTAGAACGCGTGAAAAAGCCAAAGCTCGTCAAGTCATCTACGTGAACTAGTCCCTGAGTAATCGGTAATGATCACATGATATACTGTGTCCACTCAGAAAATATCAACCAAATCCCGATTGGTCTTATCCTACCCATTTAGTGAACATCATCTTCAACTCCGTTTTCTATATTTTCAAGATATTCCACATAAAAGATATTATACAAAGCGGGGATATCTCATTTGATTTCCATGGAACTCAAGCTATTGTATTTTGAGATGTTACTCAACCTATTGTATTTTGAGAAGTAAATATCCATATATGGCTCTCTCCTTGTAAGGGATCAGACACCACCTTCTTAAAGAAGGTAGGACCTTCCCAAGGCCATCATATGAGTAATCTTTCTCTCTCTTCAAAGATATTGAGTATTATATTGCTCTAACTCATTTCAAGCCCCATGTAAAGGGACTAGACACTACTCTTTAAAAGAGTAAGACCTTCCCTATGGCTTGCACGTATGACACTCAAAGCTAGAGGACATGCTTAAAATCAACAACAAGGAGCCTACAAGAAGGAAGAAGGCCCTACCAAAGATCCCACTGATGGATCCAAAAGAAATCTACAAAGAACACAAAGCAAAAGGAGATGGAAAATGGTTCCATTAACACTACCTACCCCATGATGTAAACCCTTGTACATGTCTAGGGATCCCATATGTCCCTAGATCCCATTAAAAACCACTTGGATCTCAAATGTCCAAGTATATGTCTTGGGATCCCATATGTCCCAAGATCCTAGGGATGCCATATGTCCAAGTTATGACTAAGGATCCCATATGTTCTTAGATCCTAAAAACCAAATGGACTAAGTGATCCCATATGTCACTACTCCCCCACATTAAAAACAAAAGGGTCATCACATGGAGGGGGGGTGTTGAGAGTTCCATGCTCCACCCTTTTGTCCAAACCTAGATTCATTCTCATGCAAGCACATATATCCCACATGCAAGGGAATTCTCCCAAACTCCATATAAGCAAGGCCTCCCTTCACTCCACACAAGCCATTCCAATCTAGCTCATTGCCAAGGGTGTGCTTCCACTCCTCATGGAGTCTCCATGCTCATAGAACATCTATTTTAATTCATTCATCATGTTTTGTTATCTATTGTTCCTTCCTCCTTAGCTTGTTAGATGTGTGCATGTGAGTAGAGTAGGAGTAGTCCTTTTTCATTTCAACAACAACATGGTGTTGATTTCGAGGAAATCTTCTCTCCAATTGTTAAGATGACTACCTTGTGCATGTTGCTTGGATTCGTTGCAATGGAGGACTTGGAGCTAGTCCAAATGGATGTGAAAACTACTTTCTTGCATGGAGATCTTACAGATGAGATCTTTATGGAACAATGAGAGCGTTATGTAGCTCCTGGCAAGGAAAATCTAGTTTTTAAGCTTAAGAAGAGCTTGTATGGACTTAAACAATCCCCTAGACTGGTACCAAAAGTTTGATGTGTTTATGAAGTCTCAAGGCTATTCTCGAAGCAATGAGGATCATCGTCTCTACACAAAGAGATGATCATATGGCAGCTTGATTTGCTTGATACTTTATGTCGATGATATGTTAATTGTTGGGAAGTCCTCTTATGATTTGTCAATTCTCAAAAAGAAACTGAGTCAAATATTTGATATGTTAGATTTGGGAGATGCCAAACATATTCTTAGCATAATCTCGCTTTAGACCTGGATATGCTACCATCGGAATTCCTATTCACCTTGTATACCCATTTGTTGCTTATCACCTTCATGCCCTTCCTCTTAGGAACCAATGAGAAAATGTGGTTCTTCTTGAGTGCTATTAATTCTTCTTGCATGGTTTGGTTCCATTCTTCATGCTTGCTTGCATCCTTAAAACAGTTAGGCTCTTCACATGCAATTACCTAGACTCATGTATGCATAATATTTGGCAACGAAAGAGTCATAAATTAATCACTAAACTAGAGACCTCTCTCTTGTTGAACTTCTTCTCTCTTGACGGATAGAATGAACCTTTTTCTTCTTGATTTTGATGTCTTTACACTTGAAGCTTCTATCTTTTCAAACTCTTCTTCACTACTGCTATCTATTTCTAGCAATGGATTGTCTCGATCATGTTCTTCCTCTTCGCTTTTGCTTTCTATATAAGTTTCTTCACTTGAAGTAGGCTTGCTTCTCAATATCCCTTCTCATGAAGATATGTGGTTTCCCTCTGATATTGCTCTAAAAAGACCAAAAATCTCCCCACTTTCTTGGTCTTCCACATGTCTCCTCTTGGAATCGTGTATGTCTTCAACCTACAATGAATCTTTCACACCATACCATCACAGCAATTCATCAAATATAAGATCTCTAGACACCTTCAACTCTTGGGTTTTAGGATATTAGCATCTAAAACCCTTTTTCTCACTTAATGGCCAGTAAAAATACACCTTTCAGCTTTGGCTTCAAGTTTATGCCTTAATCCATAAGGCACATCTACATAACATACACAACTGAAAATCTTGAGATAATTTAGGTCTCATTTCTTGTTTTTTCTACCATACAATGCTTCATATGGACTTAAGGTTTGTATACCTAAAATGGGGCACCTATCCATGATGTAGATGGTTGTACTTGTTGCATCTGCACAATATCAATTGGCTACATTCATCTCGTTGAGCATCGATCTTGCCACTTCAACTATGTGGCTATTTTTCCTCTCTACAAACCCATTTTGTTGGGGTCTATACTTGCACATTTATCATCTTTTGATGCCATTATGAATTAAAATTCAAAAATCTCTTTGGACAAGTAATCACCCCCTCCATCGAATCTAAGATTCTTTATGTACCTGTGGATCTCCTTTTCAACAAGTGCTTTGAAAACTTTAAATTCCTTAAACACTTGAGCCTTTGACTTCATGCAATATAACCATGTCATTTTTTTTGTTATCATAAATGAAGATAACAAAATAAATATTCCTTCCCAATGATGGCTCCTTGCTTGGTTCCCATACGTTGGTGTGAATTAGTTCCAATGGAAATTTACTCCTTTGTGTACTCCCTAAATCAACATACTTCACATAAATTTTGCATGCTTTGAGAGTGGAAGTTTGGAAGACCACATACCACACCTCTACTTTGAATATCATTTGGTTTATGTGTCCTCTTGTGCCACAAATCTACTTGAGCTATTTGCTTGGCGCCAATGTCAAATAGACTGTATGTAATGAGGGTAGTCTTGCATCCATGGTGAATAGCCTTCCTTCCTTCTTTCCTTGAGATATCACCTTGTAGCCTTGCCTTGGATCTTTCACAAAGCATACTTCGTTGTTTAATTTTACTACAAACCCTCTTTCAACTAGCTCTCCAATTGATATTAGATTCTTCATATTGATTGTGGGCACATGCAACACTGAGTGTAATCCTCTTTCACAAATTTTGGGCCTTGGATCTTTCACAAAGCATACTTTGTTGTTTAATTTTACTACAAACCCTCTTTTAGCTCTCCAATTGATATTAGATTCTTCACGATTGTGGGCACATGCCAAAAGGAACATCATTGATGTGTGTAATCCTATGATCAGTGTCTGTTGATCAGATCTTGCAGACGCATGTACACTGAGTACAAAACAAAATCCCAAAAAAGCATAAACAAAATAGAGAGAGACAAGAGACTAGACACAAGATTGGGTACAATCTCCCCCCACATACTCTGATGGATGGGTCTATATAGTATGGGTATTTATAGGTATTTCTCATTATGTCCTAAATAGAAGATACATGAGGGTGGCGCTTCAAAAAGCGTTTTTTTATGAAAAACTACTTTATTTACAAAATCATCGCTTTCTAAGTGATCTACTATCTTTACAAAAACATCGCTTTCTAAAGCAATCTATTATTTTTACAGAAAATATCTAAAATACTATCTTTTAAATATCTACAAAAATATCTGAATAAACCCACGTGCATTCACACCCTCATGAGTCTTCACTTGCTAAATCAAAATACAATCACATTAAAAACCTCATGTGCTCACTCTCCAACTATTTTCGAAGGTAAACAAACACGAGCCTCATTCTTTACCTAGTATAAAGTGGTAAGTGTATCCCAATCAAATCCATTTAATATTTCATTATTCCATATAGTCTAACATGAAGACATTAAAATCCATATAACATTCTATTATTCCATAAAGTATAACATGCCTCCCAATTCACAAGAAACTCACCTCAGTTGATAAGAATAAAATAGACATGGATGGCCAATCAGAAGTCCCATCACTGAACAATCATAAGCATGTTCCATGTAAAAACACATGCATGGAAATGGATAATTGGAATTTAATGTGTCTGTGAATGATATGCAAAAATCAAATGATCATAATGTGGACTTAATGATGTCTTATGAATCCACTGAGATTCTTCAAGTGAGTGATTTTTATATTTAACTAAATATCTATGATATTGCTTACCTGTGTGTGTAGTAGTAACATCATAATCATGTATTTTCTCTGGAACTAGAATTTTAGCATCCTCTTCAAGTCAAGGAGGATCCTCTAAAATAGGAGTGAGTGGTAATGTTCCTTTAAATTGTTTCAATAAACTAATATGAAAAGAATTATGTGTATTCTGATGAGAAGAATTGTCTAATCTAAAAACATTCTCTTTAATTTTTTGAATAATATGGAAAGTTCTATAATAAAATGGTGGTTAAACATTTAATAAATAACTTAGTAGCTTGATGGGCAGAAAGCGTCTTTTTACAAGGAATGAAATATGCTTGTTTAGTAAACCTATCAATTGTCCAAATCATATCATTATGAGATGAATTAGTAGGAAGACCAATAATAAAATCCATAGAGATTTGTTCCCATGTTCCATTAGGTGTGGGAAGTGACACTAATAATCCAAATGCTTTACCATGATATCATTTCACACATTCACACACAATGGAATGGGGAACATATTGTGCAATATCCTTTTCCATATTTGGCCAAAAGAGAAACTTTACATGTGGAAATAGTACTTTGTATGCCCTTATGACCCATATATGGTGGTTAATGCATCTCTTTCATAAAAAATTCTTTAAAACCTTGTGTGAGGTATAACTTGTGTCACTAAATGTTGTAGAATTATTGAAAGCATTCCATGTTTGTGAAAAATACAAATCAGATGCATAACTAGGAATCATGTCATGAAATGAATGAATATCAACAACAAAAATATTATTGATTGAAACAATATTTGTTTGTGGGGATGGTAAGTGACTAAGGGCATCAGCTACATCATTAGCTTTGCCAGGTTGATATTGAATTAAAGGTTGAAAACTTTGTCTGAATGAAGCCCATTCAAGGTGTCTATTTGAAATCAATGGTTGATTTAATAAATTCTTAATGGTGTTTCCAAATATTTTAAAGCATGCACAATAGCCAAAAGTTCCTTACATATGTGCTATAATTCTTTTCAAAAGGTTTAAGTTTCCTACTTTCAAATCCAAACAGATGATCATTTTGCATTAATACAACACCTATACCTAAATCGCTAGCATCCATAACTACATGGACAGGTTGTTTAAAATTTGGTAATTGCAAAATAGGTGCATGAGAAAGTGCATGTTTGAGTTTTTCAAAAGATTGTTTTTGTGCTAATCCCCATGCGAATTTCGACTTTTTCTTCAATAATAATGTGAGTGGAAGTGCCAAATAAGAAAAATCTTTTACAAACTTTCTATAAAAACTAGCTAACCCTAGAAAAGAGCATACATCATTCACAGATCGAGGTACAAGCCATTCTTCAATTACTTTAATTTTCTTTGGATCTACATGAATGCCTTGATTAGAAACAGTATGTCCTAAATACTCTAATTCTTTTTGCAAGAAAGAACTCTTTTCAAGATTGGCATAAAGTCTATTTTTTCATAACAAATTAAAGACTTTTGCTAAATGATTTTCATGGTCATTGCCATTTTCAAGAACAAAAGCAGATGCAAATATAGCAGGTGCATTGGTGAGTCCAAAAGGCATTACCATGAAGTCAAAGTGATGATTTTGACTTCGAAAGGCGGTCTTATAAATGTCATTTTGTGTCATTTGTATCTAATGATACCCCCATTTAAGATAAATTTTGTCAAAGACACATGCTCCAAAAAGTTTGTCTAGCAAATCATATATCCTAGGAATAGGATATCTATTTTTAATTGTGATCTTATTGAGTAATCCCTTAGAAGGTGGTGGTAGTTTAGAAGGAAAATCCACCATAAAATAATCCTTATAAGAAGCCATAGGACTGCAAAGGAGCATTAAGAATGTGTGTTCATCTACATATGAACCTATACAAATCTGAACATTATGCATTTCACTTTTATCATTATAACTATTTCCTTGAAATGTAGCCTTAACCTTATACATAGAAGGAAATGGATGTAATTGAAGATCTTGCACTAGTAATAAGAAATCATGTGAACTACCATCATCATGTAAAATATTAACAACTTTACCATCAATAGTACCTTGCATGCAAAGTAAAGAATGAATAGAAATTTCATTACCCAAGGTACTTAGATCCTTTTCCAATGGTTCTTGGATCAAATCAGGTTGAGTGTCTTCATAAACCACCTCCATGTTGTGTACTTGAGCTCTAACACATTTCATATCATTAGTTTGCAATCTACATTTAGGTTTAGTATGACCAAACTTACCACAATGCCAGCAAGTGATATGGGGCCTCTTTTGTTGAGTATCCATCATCGTAGTTTGAAGGGTTGGAGATTTGGTAGGGTGTAAGGGGGTTGTCTTGTGGAATGATGAGAAATTAGATTGAGGAAGGCACTAAAAAGTAGGAGAAGAAAAATTAGTGGAAGGATGCTTGAAAGGAAAATTGGGCTTGATTGGTTGGTGTCGTTGACACATTTGTTGTAAGCGAATGGACTTGATCATGGATTGAAAGTCCTTCTCAGCATCATGTGCAAAAGGAATAGCTTCATAGAACATTGTAAGATGTCGTGTGTTGAGCTTGGATTGGATTTCCATCTCCAAACCATCTTCATACTTCCATTGAAAGGTAAATTTAGGAATCATTTCAAGCAAACGAATAAGTAGTAGTCGTTGGCAAAAGCATTTAGTGTAGGTAGACACAGTATCTCCATCTTTCCATCTAAAAGTTGTCCATGATTGACAAGTATGTAAGTGGAACTGGGGAGGAAGGAAAGACTCCTTGATCTTTTCTTGAAATGTGGTCCATGTGGTGCGATGGTCAATGCTATGCTACAAAACATTCCACCATAATTCAGCCTTATCCACCAAATAATTAGAATTTCATTTTCTCAATTACAGAATATGATTCGTCAGATAAAAGTCATCAACTAGAGAAAGCCACGGAAGAACAAATTGGCCATCCTTTCGCCCATCAAATCGAGAAAATTAGAAATTTTTGGCATTGGTCTTGGAGGGCATGCCTTATTCTTGTGTAGTGATAATGGCCTTCAACAACCTAACTAGGTTGTTTTCATCACTCTATATTTGTTGGAGTGTAGCATCGTGTTCTTTTATCTCATTTTGAGCATGTTGGAGTTTGTGTCACAAAAGCTTGAATTGTTGTTCAATAGGGATGATGTACCAAAATCCTCGGTATTATGGGTAGAGTCCATGGCCTTATATACAATCAAAACCTAGGAATGGACCGGATGATTGAGATGGATGCCAAATCGCAAAGGGACACCGTGAATCACAATCGAAAATCGAGAAATCACCTTTGTAGATGCGCCTTGGCTCTGATACCACTGTTGACTGGATCCTGTAGATGCACATACATAGAGGATAGTACAAAAATGAAATCTCACAAAAGCATAAACAGAATAGAGAGAGACATGAGACTAGACATAAGATTGGATGCAACCCCCCCTGCATAATCTCATGGATGAGTCTATCAGAGTATGTGTATTTATAGGTGTTCTCGTTACATTCTAAATAGAAGATACATCAAGGTGGCACTTTGAAAAGCATGTATTTATGAAAATCTACTTTATTTACAAAATTGTCACTTTCTAAGTGATCTACTATTTTTACAAAAATATCGCTTTCTAAAGCCATCTATTATTTTTATAAAAAAAATCTAAAATACTATCTTTTAACTATCTTCAAAAATATCTAAATAATTCCACGTGCATTCACACCTCATGAGTCTTCACCTGCTAAATCAAAACACAATCACATTAAAAACCTCAAGACATTAAAATCCATATAACATTCCATTATTCCATAAAGTATAACATCAAGACAATAAAATCCATATAACATTCCATTATTCCATGATAATCCATATAACATTCCATTATTCCATAATTCCCTACATCTAGATTCCCTTGTGTGCTTGCTTCATGCAAATTGCAAATTTTTTTCCTATTACAGCTCATGTGATTTGAAAATCCACTTTTGATGTACCATGTGTGTCTATACATCTTCTACTACCACTTCTTTGCATCATGGCTCACATATTTTCATTCGTTGATGTATTTTAAGTATTTGAAAAGTTACCTTGATTCGTTTGTGGCCTCCTTGGCTTCCTTTTGATTAATAGTACCTTGCAAAGTGGCCAAGCTTGCCACACTTCAATATTCATGTTGATATATTTAGGTAGTGATGTGTATGAACACACTAGGACCATCGGTGCACTTTGTTCCCTCTTTAGGAGGTTTTTTCCCCCCGCTTGTATATATGCCTATAGCCCTAATGGGCTACTTATTTTTGAACATTCTAGTGGTAATACATTCAATATTGTGTGTTGTGCTCCAAGCTTCTTCTTCTTCCTTCTCCTATTTGCATGCTTCCACAGACGTCTAAGTCCAACGATTGGTATCAAAGCAGGTCACAGCTTCATCTAGGGCATCATTGACACCCCTCCAGTCACAATCTAAGAATTGCATGAAATTTGGTGAGCATACTTAGGGTGATTAGGAGATAAAAAGATTTTCTCTCTATCGTGCCAAAATCACAATATGAGCTTGTTTTGGCTTTTGAATGCACCATCACAATGTTTATGCAAGCTATTTTGTCTTTTTGTGCCAAACATATATACAGGTTTTGGTTTGCCAGTATAAGCATCTCAAAGTATGCTACAAGTTTAGCAGAACTCGTCAAGGTAGTTTTGTTGACATTTTGAGATACAATCATGTTTCCACATGAGGGTATTTTAGTCAGTGGCCATGGCTTGGCCATGGCTGAAAGGAGTGATGTATTCCGTATGTTGGTTGTTGAGGATAAGTTGGAGGGTAACAATTACCCACTGTGGGCTTATATGATGCAACATGTATTGGTTACAAAAGGACTATGGAACATTGTGCAAGGTGTTGAAAAATTTCCTATTACACCTACAAATATAGGTATTGAAGCTGATGCAGATGGCATTGAAGATGCTCATATTCTTCAGATTCATGTTCGTGCTGCCATTGACAAAATAGGGTCACTCTTGAGGGATCAGCCAGCCTCTAAATGTTGTACAAAACAACAATCATCTAAGGAAGGTTAGGGATTTAGCTTCTAGAGAAAGTGGAATCTTGGCATGTTTTCGGAGCTAAGCAACACGAGCCTCATTCCTTGCCTGGTATAAAGTGGTACGTGTATCCCAAGCATCCTTACTTGTTCTGCAAGAGTGAATGTGAGGAATAATGGCATGTTTGAGAAACAATGCTATCAATGCATGTGCCTGAGCATCTCTACCATCCCAACAAATTTTCTATGCAATACGCATAGTAGAAACCACAGCAGAAACATGAATCTGTAGAATCTCATCATCTTCGATGCCATTTGCATCAGCTTCAATACCTGCATTTGCAGGTGCAATAGGACATTTTTCAACACCCTACACAATATTCCACAGTCCTTTTGTGACCAATACATGATGCATCATATAAGCCCATAATGGGTAATTTGTACCATCCAACTTATCCTCACCAGCCAACATATGGAATACATCACTGCTTTCAACCATGGTCACTGACTAGAATACCTTGATGCAGAAAACTGACTATATCTAAAAACTTTGAACACAACTACCATGTCAAGTTCTATCAAACCTGTAGTAGACTTCGAGACGCTTATATTGGCAAACCAAAACCTGAATGTATTTTTGGCACAAAAAGACGAAATAGCTTGCACAAACAGTGTGATAGTGCATTTGGAGGTCGAAATGAGCTTAGATCACAATTTCAACACCGCAAAGTGAAGCAATTTTGATCTCCTATTAATCACCTTGAGTATGCTCACCAAATTTCATGCAATTTTGAGACTATAACCAGATGTCGACGACACCGTAGATGAAGTGGCGACCTACTTTGATATCAATTGTTGGAGTTTGAGGTCTACGGAGGCATGCAAACAACACAAGGAAGAAAAAGAAGCTTGGAGCACAACACAAAGTACTGAATGTATTACCACTAGAATGTACAAAGATAAGTAGCATGTTAAGGCAATAAGTGTATATACACGCTGGGAAAAAAAACCTCTTAAAGAGAGAGAAAAGTACCCCAACAGTGCTCGTGTGTTCACACACATCATTACCTAAAATATCAACATATATTTATGCATGTATCTATATCTATGTATTTATATATTTATGCGTGTGTCTATATTCTTATGTACGTGTGCATGTATCTATCTTTTGATGTATTTGTGCACAAATTTATGTACGTACATATGCATCCATCCATTTATTTATGCATCTATTCATATTTATATGTGCAACATAGATGATACTTTTACTTCTCATTTGAATAAAAATGATGAGGTGGAAACGGAAGATCTCAAAAGGGTAAATGAAAGTAATGATATGGTTCCTAAGACTCAGGATATGGAGGTCTTTCCTAAGCCCCCATCTCTTGCTAACTCCAAAAGAAAGGAGATAGTTAGGGTTTTAGGGTCTAAACTAAAGCCTACCAAGAATCATAGAAAGTAATGAATGTTGGGTGGATCCGTTTATCTTTGTTGTTTGTACTACTTGTATCTTCTATATATTGGATATGGACATGGATTTAATCAATTTGGTTTCTCTCAACACCAAGGCCATTCACTACTAGCTTAGAGATAAGTTTTAGGTTACACTCTAACTTGAAAATATTGTCCTCTGACCAAAGTTGGTTTAACACAAACCATTCTTTTGGTTCCATAGGTGGAAAAATGCTCTGGCTAGATTGTATTCTGGAAAGAGATTCACTATGTACTATGCTCTCTTTGAATGAGCTATTGTAAGATGTGGGCTTCCCCATGCATAGTTTGTAACACCTCACTAATATTCAATTTTCTGTTTGCTATAAAAAAAAAAGAATGAGTCATCTCTAGATGAACTCTAACTCCTATTGTACGGGTTTTTAAGAGTTTAAATGTCAACACTTTTCTTGAAAGTAGTTAAGACATTGATGATATTTTTATTTCAACTGATTCGTCAACTCAAAAACTGCTTCATATCTCAGAGATTCTAATTTTCTTCTCATGAGTTAGCTTTTTTACATTAATAATGTTAGGTATGTTTCTATGCATGAATAGTTTTAATTTTTTAGAGCCATTGGACAGAAAAATAGATATATTACAGAAAAATTAGATATATTTATGTGTTTTAATTGTACATCAATGCTCCCGTTGATAGGTTTTGTGGTTATCGTCTGAAGAGTCAAGACCATATATAGTGCAACATTTCTTATGAAGCCCATTTTCTTCAACCGCAGATTCGTATCTACGTTTGTGACGCATCCGTTGGGCGTTGAATTCAAGCCCTGCATGGAGGAGGCTCGAGGGCGAAGGGGTGTGCGAAAGGCTGCATGAAAACCCATGGACTGTCGTCTCAGGTCTGTATAGAGTGTAGCGCAAGTGGTGAAAATGTTCCCGTGGAAGTCCATCCGAAACGCGAGATACGAGCAATAAACATTCTGTTGGGAAAGCAAAGCACAGCGCCTGCGCGGGAGTCGCATACTCTCTGTCCGTCTGACGCCGTAGACTTAGAGTTGCAGCCTGCGTTTCCGTTGCTTCGACGATGGTCCCTTTGAACTACGAGTAGTGTGCAAGCATTTCAAATCCGCCGGCGGAAACACGCCCAACATAGCCGCAGCGCCTGTTATTGATAGAACTATGAGGAAATAGTGCAGGTCCCAAGTCCAAGTTTCCGAAAACATGGTTAGCGATTGACAGAGGACGAATCTCGGGAGAACGGGATTCTGTCTGCCTTCATGCTTCCATGCGAACGACTGCAAAGCTTCGCCTGCAAAGAGAGAGAGCATATATGGCGACTGGCGAGTACCGCATCAAGTCTGTCTTCAAAGACGAGTGTTGTCTTCTTCACTTGTAGTTTTTGAAGGAACTCCATGTTTCGAAAGCCAAAATTTTGGTTTCTGATCAAGTAGTCCTACGAAAAAGAGAGAAAAGAAAAAAGGGAAAAAAAAAGGAAAAAAAAAAAAAAAGAAAAAAGAAGAAAAAAGAAAAAGAAAAAAGAGAAAAGATTCGAAAGGGAAAAAAAAAGAAGAGAGCTACCTTTTATTGTGGGATTTTTGGGCTTTTCAAGATGCTTCTCTTCTCAGAGTTTTAGAAAAAGATCTTCTTTCTCGGGGTGTCCCTCTTTTGTCATGGATTTGGCGACCCCCTCTCTTGTGAGAAGTAATCTGGCCCCTCCTCTCGGGGAGACCGTTAACCTGGCCTCTTTGTTGGAGGGGGGTTCTTGTGCCGCCCAAGGGGCCCTCGAGAGTGCTGAACCCCCTTTGGTCTCCCTCAATAGATCCGCAATTTTGTCAACTCAGGAGGAGCTCAAGAAAGTTTGCCTCGTCGGCCAAATGTTCGGCCCTAAGCCCCCGCTCGAAACTGTGCGACAGTGGCTTCGCAACGAGTGGTTCCCCCGCGGGCTAGTTGTTTGTAAGTGTCAGTTCTTACCGGCAAGCCACTTGCTGCTAGTCTTTGAAAATGAAGATATGGCGTTTCGAGCCCTTAGTGTCGGAACTTGGCAACTCGGCCGGGCGACCCTGTGCCTATTCAGATGGTCCCCTGATTTTACTCCCGACAAATCGAAATCGCTTCGGTACCCCCTCTGGGTTGAGCTCCCTAACCTGCCATACTTCTTGTACAACTTCGTATGGGACATCGTTTCTCCTATCGGCAAGCCGTTGGCCTCACGCGAGGACATTGGTGGTCTCATTTATGAAGGTGCAAGACACTCGTTCAACGCCCGATGGCACCCTCAAATCTATGTCGAGGCTGACCTCAGTATGCCACTCCCATCGAAGATCAAACTGGACTTGGGCGAAGGGGATGTATGGGAGCAAGACATCAGCTACAAAAACCTTCCCAATGCGTGCTTTCGTTGTGGCCAACAAGGTCACAGGATCAAAGATTGCCCTTTGAGACGAAAAAGCAAGCGAAATCAAGAAGCCCCCAAAAATGCTCAAGACAGCAATGGAGCATTGAATCACTCGACGAAAGTAGAGGAATTCAAGGGTCCCCTTAATCCAGAAGCTGATGCAGACGGGTTCGTCGAAGTCAGAAGAAGAAGGAAAAGAAGCCCTAGGGCAACCTCTGAGCGAAACAACAAGTCAGTTACCCCCTCCAGCAACTTGTATTGCAATCTGGAAAAGGAAATCAATGAGTTTGACTACCCAGGTGGGAACCAACTTGAGGAGGACACCGATGTCAAAGGCCTGGAGATCCCTGACAGTAAAGAAACATTGCAGGAGGGTTACACTACAAGCAAAGAAGACGGCTTTACTACCAGCAACGAAGATAACATGGATAGTGAAAGCTCCATCATCGGATCGACTATTCCGGAAACGGAGCTGAAAACGGTGTCCAGTTCTTCCCAGCAGGAGGCATCCCGCAAAGGAAAACAACCTATGGAGTTACCGTGGAAAAGCCCCCACAAGAACCTATTGCTAACTCGGGATCCGATCCGAGCGAAAAAGAAAGATGAACCCAAGAAAAGAAAGGACAAAGCTCCCTCCCGCAAAGAGGGATTACTACGACAATGATCATCATCTCGTTAAATGCTAGAGGGCTAACCGACCCCTCAAGAGCGACCATCATTGGTCAATGGCTTCGCGACATTAGCCTAAACCCAGATTTTATATGTATCCAAGAGATT
Organism: Ceratopteris richardii; assembly: GCA_020310875.1. Taxonomy (NCBI): domain Eukaryota; kingdom Viridiplantae; phylum Streptophyta; class Polypodiopsida; order Polypodiales; family Pteridaceae; genus Ceratopteris; species Ceratopteris richardii. The sequence continues at coordinate 68,497,032 of CM035429.1, read as the reverse complement.
AAAATTGACGGAGAAGACCTCCAGAAACGGCTTAGACATGTCTCCTCGACCCATGTTTGGATTTCAACGGCGCATCAGCGGGGATCCGGCGGAACGGTAATCGGTATCAATCAACTCTGGTTTGAAAAGCTCGAGAACTCCTTTGAAGATGAATGCCATCGATGGATTGCTGTTTCTTTCGGTGCTCCCTTTTGTTTTACTTTAGTTTCTTTGTATGCCCCCAATGGGGAGTTAGAGAGACTTAACACTTGGGCCTCCTTGGACTCGCTCCCCCACAACGTGCTTATCTGTGGTGACTTCAACATGGTTGAGGACCCTACGGACAGATAGATGGGCAAGGGTAGGGTCATCGACAGTCGGGAGAAAGAAACGTGGGACAAAACTAAACTACACTTGGATTTGGTCGAATTCAAAGACTCGAAGGGCTTTTCTTGGTCAAATCTCCAAGCAGGCGAGGACCTGAGGAAAGCTAGACTTGATAGATGCTACATTTCCCAGAGTTTTACTCATCAGTGGGGCCACCCTTCCCTCTCGCAACGCACCGACCTCACCATCTCTGATCACTACCCGATCGTCATCACTTTTCAACCCCCCACCAAGATTCGTAAGGCTCCGTGGTTCCATGCCAGTGTGCCCTCCTTCTCTCTCCCCTCCGTCCATCAAGAAATTTCTGAAGTGTGGAAGGAGGCATTTGCCTCTGGCTTGTCCCCAGCCAAGTGTTGGAGAAGTGTGGTCGATAAGTCACGACAGATCATGATTAGATCCAGGAAGATGCTAGAGACTGTGCGGCGGGCTCGTAGAGAAGCTCTATATCATAGACTCTGGCGGCTCGAGGAGGAAGTGAACAAAGGAAAATCTCAAGCCCAGAAAGGACTTCGAAAAATCAGAGCGCTGCTGAGATATGAGGAAGAGATACAAAGGAAAAATTTGCAAATTTTCTTCAAGGAGTGGTGGGCTGGCAAAGCCGACAAACCCACCAAAGAGATGTGCCGTATCCTCAAAAGGAAACACAACAGAGAATCGATCCCCTTATTGCTAGACGCAAATGGCAATGTATGCAATACGGAAGAAGATAATTTTGGGATCATTGAAGGGCACTTCACGAGACTCCTGGGGACCTCAAACCCCCTCTCCCACCATAGAAGGGACTGTATGGCAGCCATATCTAGGGTTTCCCCCCACAGGATACCACCCAACCTTCACTCTCTGCTTCATGCCTCTATCTCTGAAGCCGAAATCATTGAGGTCATCGATGCCCTCCCCTCAGGTAAAAGCCCGGGCCCCGACGGGCTCACTAATGAGTTCTTTAAATCCTTCAAGTTGGTGGTTGCCACCCCTCTCCGTTTGGTTTGGCAAGAGGCACTCAAGTTTGGCGCGCTTCCTTCTTGCCTCAACAATGGCATTATCAAGTTAGTACACAAAAAAGGGGAAAAGAACAGAATAGAGAATTGGCGTCCCATTACAATGCTCCAAACAGGATACAAGATCATCGCCAAAGTCATTGCCAACAGAATCTCTTGCCACTTGAGAGCGTGGTTAAGCGAGGACCAAAAAGGTTTCATCAAAGGCAGGTCAATTTTGGGAACCATAATAGATATCTGGGAAGGTCTTGAATTTGCAAATGAGTCTAAACAAGAAGTGGTTTTCCTCAAGATCGACTTTGATAAAGCCTACGACAGGCTAGAATGGGACTATATTCTTCAGTCGCTACAGGATCTTGGATGTAGTCAGAAATTCACCAAGATGATCGCGACCCTTCTCGGAAACGCATCGACCCAAATTAACATTAATGGAAATCTTTCAAAGGTGATCAAACTTAGAAGATCTATCAGACAAGGGTGCCCATTGGCTCCCCTTCTCTTTGCCATTGCCACGGAAGGTCTTAGCAGGCTGGTGGAGCATCAGGTGGAAGCTGGTAACATTAAAGGCCTTCGTTTGCCGCATGACCACAGTCAGATCACCATGAGACTTTTTGCCGATGATATGAACGCTTTTGTGCACAATGATAGTACCAGCCTTGAGACGTTCTGAAAGTGTCTTGCTACTTTTTGTGAAGCCTCTGGATCCATAATCAACCACTCTAAGACCGCCTTTAGAGCTATTGGTGGGTCACAGCCCGACCTTCTCATTGATCATGGCTGTCAAATCATCCCGCAGGGCCAAATTTTTCGGCTTCTGGGGATTCCCTTGGGGTTTGGCGTCTCTATGGAACAGCGGTGGAACTGGGTGCTTGCCAAACTCGAAAACAAGCTTAACTATTGGAGAGGTATGCAAATCAATCTTGCTGGTCGTGCTATGGTCATCAACACGTTCCTCTTATCATCTACCATTTATTTCCTTTCTTGTTGGAGACCGAAAGAGCAAGATCTGTCCAAACTGGATAGTATTTGTAGAAACTTCCTTTGGACGGGCGACCACAATAGGAGGGGGGTGCCTAAAATCAAATGGTCCATCTGCACCAGCCATAGAGATAGTAGGGGACTTGGTATCTTGGACATTGGGTGCATGGCTAACAAACTGTCGACCAAATGGATGACTAAGGCTTGGTGCAACGGGGAGGCCTCGTGGGCCAAGCTGATCTTCAGAAACAAGAATGAGTTGGCGCTCATGGGTTTCCCAAATTGGAAGAATCTTGACATCTTGACCTTGCTGTTTTCCCCGATCCCCGTCTTCCCGAAAGGCTCTAATCTGGTGTGCTCCCTTTGGAAGAGTTGGAATAAAGTCAAAAGCTTCACAAGAATAAGTGAAGACTGGAAGTGGGCTGCCGGTATCAGACAAAACGACTCTATCTGGTTTCCGATCCATGGCATCAGGAGTGTGGAATCTTGGAACATTCAAAACGCCAAGAAGCTATGGAACAAAGGCTTCAAAAAATGGAAACATCTCTGGAAACAAGACACCAACCGCTGGATCAACTTTGAGGATATTGACCCTAGCATCAACATTTCGCATGAAGAATGGAACACTTTGCAAAGCAGATTTCTCGCCTGGGACCGACACAAAGTTCGCCTTCTCATGGGACACGACATGCCGAGCTCGCTTGGTCTCAAATGGCACAATGGGAATAGTCTATCAAAAATCCCGAACATCAAAGAAACGATCGACTATCAGGTTAACCTCAACAAAAAGTGGTGCCTGTCATGGACGCGGCTTCGGTGGGACATGAAGTTCATGGCTATCTGGCACCCCCTCATAGAAATCAAAAAGTCTGTCCTCTTATGGCAAATTCTTCATCACGGAATCTGGACCAACCTTAAGGCTAGCAAAATTTGTGGGATCCCTCCCTGGTGCAAACGCTGCCACCGGTCTATCGAAGATGTTTAACACATCTTCTTTACCTGCCCCAACTCCAACAGACTCTGGCAGGTGGTTGGAAAGAGAATTAGACTTCAAAAACGTCTCAGTTGGCAGCAAGCCCTGCTGGGAGAAGCGATCGGCTGCTCCGCGACTCTCTGGAACGCCATCAGAGGGGAGGTTCTATGGAAAATCTGGCGGGAAAGATGTGCTTTCAACTTCGGTGACTCCCCCAAGGAGTGGTCAATTGAGAAATCGTTGTTCCTCCTTGGCAAAAGGATTGTCAACTGTAAAAAATCCCCCCCCTTTAGGCATCATCAAGTACTCCTTTTGATCGATAACACGCTTAAACCCAAGTGGGCCCCACATGAGGGTGATGAGAGGGTAATTAACCTTCTTTGTAATGTCATCTAAGCTCTGTAAAAGCTTCCCCTGCTTTGTGGGATTTGGGAGGTCCCGTGGGCACTAGTCCCCTTCTCTTGTACTTTTCTTTATTTAATTCAAGTCCGGGAGAGTAGGCTATTGCCGAACTTCCTTTACATTAAAAAAAAAAAAAAAAAAAAAAGTCTGTCTTCAATCTTTTCAACGACCAAATGCAGGCTTTTATTTTTTGTGGCGGACGTCACCATGACGGCGCAGATCCGATCGATGAGAGAGAGAGAAGCGTGATCTTCTACAGAGCATGAGAGAGAGAGAAGCGTGATCTTCTACATAGCATTAGTATAGAGTCGAGTGCATAGATTTGCATGTAGATCTCGTGACGAACTTCAATATGTGTGCAAGCAGTTGCGCGCGCAGAGTATTGGGAGAAACAACGAACTTTTTTACGATGCCCCATCTCGCTTCAACTTCTTGATTTTTGTCTAAAGCAACAAGAAAAGCTTATTAAATTAATGGAGGATTGTTATGTAAGAAAATCGTTAATATGGTGTCCATACATAGGTCTACAAAATCTTCATTTAAATTAAGGATTGATTTGTGATGGAGCAATGAGAAGAGCATGATGACTACAATCTAGTCTCTTAATCACTTATGCTAGGCCTAGGATTCCCTTGTTTTTGTATGGTCAAAGATGAAAAAACCACATATAAGTAGTGATTTTGATCATTTAAATGGATTTGAAAGGTTGTCAAGTGAATTAGAGCCCTTGGATTGGTTAAAAGATCCAAATGCTGAGGTTTAATGACAAAAGTAAAAGGTGAGATTGCATTTGAACCCTTAGATTTGTTGGAAAGGCATGGTTGAGATTTGATGAGCTTCCAAAAAGCTGCACCTTTCATTCTGAGCCATAGGATTTTTGAGAGAGTTGCTTGGTTTAGATGAGCTTCACATGAGAAATTTCACGTTTAGTTTGTGTCCATTGGATCTAAAGTTTATCCTCATTAGGCTCATGTCTAAATCCTTCTTTGGATCCAAGATGCGAAAGTACCTTTTGATGTATGCCATTGAATGAAAGGCCTATTTGATGACTATGGATCATTTCCATCTTTAGATCATCCCCAAATGCATCGAGCATGTGGATTGAGGAGCATCTAACAACCAAAAAAGTTGGAGAAATAACAACCAAAAAAGTTGGAGAAATATGCAACTGCATGCTTGCATGAACCTAAGCATGCACCTAAAAGCCCACAGATTGCTAGAACACCTCTCTTTCCAAAGTACCAACCACTTTAATCCTAGCCATTCAACTTTAACATGAAAATTTTAAACATTTTCCATTTCATAATTCAAATACAAAAGTGCATCAAACAATAATTTATTTGAGCTTACCACTAGTGGTTTTCTATGCTTTTTTAATCTCTTGGATTAAGATTTTTAATCCCTAAAAATTAGGAATCCTTACAAGGCCCATGCAAAGCTCATTTTTCCTCTAATGTAATATCTTTGAATATGTTAATTTCTACCAAAAATTGAGGGTCCTATTTAGGATTGATGCCTCCCCTAGACTTTTGACCTAAAACTCAACCCAAAATTTTGCCAAGTCCTTCTACCTAGGGGTAAAATTCCATGAGCATGTTTGGAAATTCAACCCAAATAGGAATCTTGGAAGTTTTAGTGCCTCTAAGGTTAAACCAACCTTTTCACTTAAAGAACGAAATTTGTACTATTTGGAATTTTTTTGCAAACCCACATATGGCAAATGTATGTTCAAACTTCTCGCCACAAGTGGTGAGAGTAATCCCTTCCAACAATCCTAATGGACATTCAATATTACCATTGGCCATCGAAAGGTTCATTCTCATTGTTCGTAAGGCTAGGTTGCACCACTCTATCCATAAGGATGTGGAAGTGATGACAAAACCATGTCTCAATCCAAGATTTCCTTAGTAGCATAGCCGTGGTGGGTGATGGGAACATAGGTATTACCTTCTTCACTTTAGCTTGATTTTTCACATGGTTCCATAGGTCTAGTTTAATCTTCAGAAGCTATTCTAAAGTGAGGTGAAATTTTATTTTAGGGCTCTTCACTGCCTTAATGTTCATGGTTATGATGGAGTCTTTATTTTTCACTAAAACTATAGGGCCACATATTTGGATTGATCTAGATTCCAAAGGTCTTGTGAAATGTGGTAAATCTTGCATTGATTTTTTCCGAAAGCTAACCCATCCTCTAGCTGAGGTTTAAATCGATTGCCATATAGAGATGGGATGTTGTGGGGGAATTGATCCTATAAATCATTTATTTCATCAATTGGTGACGGATTTCTCTTGTCCTTTACCCCACTTTTCTTCTTAAATTACTCACAAGAACCCTTGAGGATACTTGATAATGAAGGGAGCTATTCCACTATGTTGTGTTGTGAACATAAGCTTCTCTCTGGTAGATATTTTCTCTCTACTCTAGCTTCATTGAATTTGATCAACTAAAAAGTTGATTGGCTTCAAACATAGCCTAAACTAGTTCCACCATTTTAACACATAGTTTGGTTCTTGCAATCTTAAAGCATCTCTCAGATAAGTTTTATCTAAGTCAGTTTCATTTGGCCCTTCCGAAGATGAGCTTGATATGCTTTGAACATCATGTCTAGACTCTCTGGGGTAGGGTCTACTAAGATTGATCCTGCTTTTGGTATGGAAGGAATGGATGTTGAGGTATGAGGAGATGGAGTCAGGATGGGTTTAGGTGTGAGTGAATTTGAGATTCGAGTTCTACAATTTTTGCCCTAGTTTCCTTGAGAATTCCTTCCAAATCTACTAGTTTTACCACTTTCTTTTCATTCCATCTCTAATTTCTTTCCATGCTCTAGTCTTCTTTTCCCTAGGTTCACCTAACTCACTAGAATCTAATTCCTTCTCTCTTAAATTATTGTAAATTTTGTGCTTGGGAGAATGCATGAAGCGGGGCAATCTTTGTTAAACTTCCATTGGATCCTTGTACTATGACAACCACGTTGACAAGCACTACTTTCCATGCATTGGTTGGCACCTTAGGAAAATCATGAATTAGATGCTCCTCGCTATGGTGTGAGCAAAATCCTTGAATCATAATGGATTGAGGTTATCTTGGGGATGGGGATGTGGATACTCATGCACAAAAGTATCTCCTCAGCATCTGAAGCATGGTCCTCTCAGAACTTATGACCTAACTTGTCTCATTTAGGATCTAGGGTTTGGTTTAGTGTACATGACATTTGTGTAATCTAGTTCACAATTAAATTGAAGTGGAGGGGCTTCATATTGATAAGCCTCTATGTGCTATGGTGATTTTGTATCATAAGTCAATACGTTATCACCAAAAAATACTCAAAGCTATTAGCATTGGGATCATCACTTGTGATGAAGGGTGATGTGGGCACTAAGGCTCTATCTCTATTTCTTATGGTATCGTATACTTTATTGAGAGTACTTTCATAGGGGGTGATGGTTGCTGACCTAAGGCATATTGCAGTTTTTACTTGGATTGGTAAGGCTCCTCATACTTCCATTGAGGCCTATAATATTATTGTGGGTGGTCTTGGTTTTGATATCTCTAAGGCTAACTTTAGGTTGGCCTAACTACGTGTTTGTTGTAAGGACAATCTTGAGCTAGATGATTGGAGTAATTTCTCTCTATCATAGTATGATCTTGGGATTGGTGTGGCATGTACTTGCATAGGAAAAGTGTTTTCCCTATTATCTCCTTCACAATTATAGCAATGCTTTACTATGATGGCTCTTTAGGTTTGCCTGTTTTGAAGGTTTCCTCCCAGCTTTTGAACTACTCATTCAAAATTTTCTTCTATCGATGAAGAAGGATTTGAAATGGTACTAGCCACATAGTCTGATCCTTTGTAGATTTTTTAGAATTCCAGCTCCTCTCCTATGCTCTCTTCAATCTCAATGCATATCATAATACAATGATGTTGGGGGGTTCTTTAGTTGAAAGGGATTGAGTGTTTGTAGAAGAAGAATGGGGAAGAAGAAGAGATACAACTACACTGAAAGCCTTTGTGTCTTGATTAACAATAAGAAATAAAATATCCTTGTCAAGAATGAGACAAATTTTTCTCTATACATAGCACATAAACCAAAGAGTACATACACAAGTATACAAAATACCACAATTTCTTGTGCAGCCAACCTCCTCAGTGTCAGTCCTCCACCTTTTCCAGTAGCTTGCCCTTACGAACACCTTGCACTCAAGCTTCCAATAAGGTTGAAGGAAGGATCACTCTCTATTGACCTGCAACACCTCCTTGATGGTTTTTTATTCTAGTTTAGTTGCTCTCCTAGTTGCACTTTGCACACTCTCTTTGCATAGTTCTTAGTACATTTGGTCACTCCCTTGCACACCTTTCTTCTCTACACACTACTCTGTAAGTGTCTTCATCGGTCTTGCTCCTTATTCTAACTCCTTACTCTAAGAATGGCTAATGTCGTTGGTTGTGTGGTGATTTTTCTTACATATGTCGCTTCAACTATTAGTGTATCTTGGTGCTCGCTTTGATGTCCCAAGGACCACTTTTCGTGTAAGGCCAGCCACTCCCTATTTTGTCCTATAGTGAGTTCAGGTGAAACAAAATTTTAAGTGGGGGTCACACGTAAACTCTTGCATACCACTTTCTCTTCATATCTTTTCCACTTTTGACATTTATTTCTTCAAAATGTGTGCATAAGGGAGGCTTCACATGAACCTCCCAAAACACTTAAAAACCCTTGAAATCCCTTCAAAAATACGATTATGCAACTTGCATTCATTTTTTCTTGCAAAACCATTGTGAACAAACTATTTTTGCACTACATGTGCACCCTTGTTCTTGGCACTTGTGCACCACATGTGCACCTTTTTCCACTTTTGCACCACATGTGCATCACTTACAAAGTCACAAATTTGACCTTTGATCGACTCCATAATTGACCACTTTGACCTTTGACTAGTTTGACCTTTCACCAGCTAATTAGTTGCCCACCACCTAATGTGCTCTCCATCCCAAAGAGCGAATAGACAAACCACGAGCAAATATGCACCACCACCACACCAGATTTGTTATAATCATGAACACAACATATGAACAACCTGACAAGGGAGTAGCAAAACTCAACACTAGATCAGTGATATGGAACAAGAAGCAAGATTTTTGGAGGGGTAAGGAGGAAAGGTTAGAGAGGGTTGAGGATTTAGTGAGGAAGAGGGATGGAGGAACGTGGATGCACATTGGATTTAAGTCCAAAAGAAGGGGCGTGGAGTATGATTTTGGGCTAATGACAGTTAAAAAAAATGCCAAAACATGGAACATATATGTGATCCATATGCAAAATTTGAAACATGTGGGAAAATAAGGAGGGATTGAACCATGTGGACCATTGGCAAGATAAAAATCACATGTTAAATGTGTGCAACACATGGTGGTTTTGACCAAAAGACTGAAAAGTAATGGATTTTGGTAAAACTAATGCAAAAAATAAGCCCAAGGGTATCAAGAAACATGAAATAACCCCAAATTTTAAAAAATGGTCGCCCAAGGTGTAATCTAGAGCCAAAAGTATTTTCTAGACAAAAATAGAAAGATAATGGGTGGGCTAGACCATACGATAAAATTATCCTATGGTTTAGGGGGGATGGGTGGAGAGGGGGTGGAGGGGGCTAGAGGGGGTGGGTGTTAGAAATGTACAAGTTCGAATGTGTGTGAACCAAGCTTTAACTCAAGTGCCACATCACTTCACTTTTTGGTAAAGTCTACTGTAAGAAATAAAACAGCACAGCGGAATAGACCTGTAGACAGAGTTGAGAGAAAAACGCAGATAGAGATAGACGCAGACTGAGAGATAGAGAACTCAAATTCTCAGATTGCCGAGCGTAATACAATTACAATGATGGTGCTGTCCACCCGTGCACTCCCACTATGGAGCTTAGATGGCGATCTAGATAGACTCTAGATGAAGGGCTTACTAGTGCGCAATGTTGTGTAAAGCTCAACCTGGGCTGTGCTTATATAGCTTTTACAAGGCGGTTCGGTATAGATAAACATAGTCGGGAGATACAAAATAGTCGGTAAAAAATCTGATCCGACAATATCTCCACGACCAGAAGTCCTACCGTCTCGGCCCTACGGGCCGGGGGGATAGGCCCCCCGGACCCCGTAGAAGGGGGCAAGCCCCCCTCTGCACTCCCCCCATTAAGGTTCTATGGGGAAACCGCGCGATGCCACAGGGCCTTTATTTTCACCTTAGATGGCAACCCAATGGCCTGGAAGTTTATGCCCTACCTAACCTAACGGCTAGGCTCACAAAGATCATCTTCAACCATCAACGGTCACACATAGACCTCATCTAACTTGGAAGTTAGGGTTCCACAAATGTCCGGGCTCTCATAATGGCTTCTCCTCATAATGGGGGCCTTACAACTTAGAGCACCATGGATCATTTGTGGTCACATGAGGGTGGAGTATTGAGCATATCTAACATCTACAACCTCTTTTTGAGGAGCTTTTTAGCTCAAGATTCCATCTACCTTGATTGAGAAAAGTGGAAGATTTTGGAGGCATGATTTTGTTGATATATTTGGGTAGTGATGTGTGTGAACACTCTAGGACCGCCGGGGCACTTTTTTCCCTCTTTAAGAGGTTTTTTCACCTGGCTTGTATATATGCCTATTGCCCTAATGGGGTACTTATCTTTGTACATTCTCTAGTAATACATTTAGTATTGTGTGTTTTTCTTCAAGCTTCTTCTTTTTCCTTGTGTTGTTCGCATGCTTTCACAGATGTCTAACTCCAACAATTGGTATCAGAGCACGTCACCACTTCATCTAGGGCTCGTCGACACTCCTCTGGTTGCAATCTCTGAATCGCATGAATTTTGGTGAGCATACTCACTCATTTTGGCCTCCGAACGCACTATCGCAGTGCTTGTGTAGGCTATTTTTTCTTTTTATGCCAAAGGTATATACCAGTTTTGGTTCGTCCGTATAAGCGTCTCGAAGTCTACTACAAGTCTAACAGAATTCATCTCGGCAATTTTGTTTAACTTTTTGAGATACAATAATTTTTTTGCATTAAGGTATTTTAGTCACAAGTCATGGCTGAAAGCAGTGATGTATTCCGTATGTTGGTTGTTGAGGATAAGTTGGATGATACCAACTACCCGTTATGGGCTTATATGGTGCAACATGTATTGGTTGCAAAAGGACTATGGAACATTGTGCAGGGTGTTGAAAAATGGTCCTATCACACGTACAACTGTTACAACTCTAGGTATCAAAGTTGATGCAGAAGATGTTGAAGATGATGATATTTTGCATATTCCTATTCATAGTGCAGTTTCTGATGCACCTACTACAGAGCAGATTTGTTGGGATGGCAAAGATGCCCATGCACATGCATTGATAGCATTTATCTATCAAACATGCCATTATTCCTCACATACGCTCTTGCAAAACAGCTAAGGATGCTTGGGATACACTTTCCACATTGTACCAAGCTAGGAATGAGGCTCGTGTTGCTTACCTCCGAAAACAGTTGGAGAATGAGCACATGAATGAAGGTGATTCCATGGACAATTTTCTAACAAAGATCAAGACTTGAAGGAACAGTTGATTTCGGTTGATGAGGTTATACCGGCTAGCTCACTTGTACAGACCATTTTGAATGGTCTTCTTGATTCATATCAGAGTTTTGCTTCTACTCTTTGACTGATGATGAGAGGCAATCCAAATGCCTTGTCATTTGAGGAGTTAGTCTCTATTCTGTTGCAGGAGGATCAGTTCAGGCAGAATAGGTCCATTATGCATGTTGCAGATCAAGCTTTCCTGGCTAGTCAAAAGGGCAAAGGAAAATGGAGCTCTTCTACTAGTAAGCAGAAATCTGCAAATGTTGCACATTTGAAGAACCAAGATAAAGATGAGAAAAAATCAGAAAAGCATAAATTGTTTTGCAAGTACTGTAAAGGGAATGGTCATATCATAAAGAACTGTCCAAAACTCGCTGCTAAGGAGGCAAAGAAGAAAGAGTCTGGAATGGTTGTTGTAGAAGCCTCTACACCAAAAACAAAGTCTGCTAATCTTGTGCATGAAGAAGAATGGGTGTTTACTATTGTTTGTTGTTTTGACCCATCTTCTCATGAACAGTGCATGTCTACAGTAGACTCAGATGTTTGGTACTTTGACAGTGGGGCGACCAAACATATTACCCCGCAGTGCAGTTTCTTCTCTTCACTCGAGCCTGCCCCTATAGGGAATACTGTTACATGCACCAACAACTCCTCTTATTCTGTTATGGGAGTTGGTAAGATCATTTTGACTACTGCTGATGGTAGTTCTTTCACTTTAACTACTGTTGATGGTAGTTCTTTCATTTTGTGTCAGGGATCCAGAAAAATGTGTTATCAATTTGTGCATTAGCCAATATTGTCTTGGTTGTGGAATTTGTTGATGACAGATGTATAGTTCATGATTTATCAAATGGTGATGTGATTATTGCTTCTATCATATGTTGTGGGCTATATAAGCTCATAGACTATGAAAGATCTGTAAATGATTTGGCATGTGCAGTACATGATTCTCAAGCTATGTCAGATGCAAAGCTTTGGCATGCACGCTTTGGTCGTCTGAAATTTGTTAGTTTGCTACACTTGCAAAAGTCTGAAATGGTGTACGCTTTGCCCAAACTTGAGGCACCGAGAAAACATGTTTGTGAAGGTTGTATTTTGGGCAAAATGCAGTGTTTCTCCTTTCCAAAAGATGGTTCAGTTCGGGCTACTAAAAAATTGCAGCTTCTACATAGTGATGTTTGTGGTCCTATGCAGACACCTTCTTTTGGAAATTATCTTTACTTTGTGACTTTCATCGATAATTTTTCTAGGCATGCATAGGTATATCCATTGCAGGCAAAGTCTGAGGTGTTCATGTGCTTCAAACAGTTTTTGGTTTTGGCTGAAAATGTGTCAGCATGTAAAATGGGCACCCTTCGTTCTGATCGAGGGGGGAAATATATGTCTTCTGATTTTAATGCATTTCTAGCTGAACGTGGGATAAAACACCAGCGTACAATGCCGTATACACCTCAACAGAATGGAGTTACTGAATGAAAGAACAGGTCACTCATGGCGATGGCGAGGTGTATGGTCAAGAGTCAGGCTTTACCACATAGTTTCTGGCTTTAGGCTATCAAGTATGTGGCATATGTACTTAATAGGTGTTCCACTAAAGCGTTGCAATCTATCACTCCATATGAGGCTTGGCATGATCGCAAGCCAGCTGTTGCACATCTGCATGTTTTTGGTTGTTTGGCATATGCATTAGTGCATGAACAACATCGCAGAAAATTGGATGATAAAGCAGTAAAATGTATTTTTGTTGGGTACAGTTCTGAAAGTAAAGGCTATCGTCTGTATCAACGAGAGACTAAACCCCTTCTGGTTAGCTGTGATGTTGTTTTTGTGGAAGATGTTATTCAGCCATTGCTTTCATGTACTAAGGAGACATCTATTAGCTCCAAAGACATGTATCATACTTTGCTGCCTCTTTTTACATGTGGACAATCTAGTGTTGGTCCTAAGGAGGCAACTTCTCAACCTTTGCAGGTTTCATGTGATGATGGAGATCATTCCATTTCAGATGCAGATTTACATGATGCACTTGTTGATGAGAGAGCTGATATTGAGTAGGCAAAAACTATGCGAAAATGGCTCGTGCTGACTTTGCATGATAGCAAATTAGATGCACCTTTGTCATATCATACTCGTTCAGGCTCTCATAGTGCCTCTTTTACATCAGATTGCTAAGCTATGGCTGCATCTAGTCTCTATGATGAGAATGAGCCTCTTTCGTTTGATGAAGCACAAAATTCAAAAAATTGGATGGTCGTTATGCAATCTGAATATGATGCTATAATGAAGAATGGTACTTGGTCTTTATGTGACTTGCCTCCTGGCAAGAAGCCCATTGGGACTAAGTGGGTATACAAGCTGAAGCATAAGTCTGATGATACAGTTGACAGGTATAAGGCTAGGCTTGTTGCAAAGGGTTACGCATAGGAAAGAGGCATTGATTTTGATGAGACCTTTGCACCTACTTGCCGAATGACTACTGTTCGTAGCATCTCTTCACTTGTAGCCCATTATGGTTGGAATATACATCAGCTGGACATTAAAACAACATTTTTGAATGGTGACTTGCATGAAGAAGTGTATGTTTTTCAGCCACGTGGCTTTGTGCAAAAAGGGCATGAAAACCAGGTTTGCAGGTTAAAGAAGGCATTATATGGTTTAAAGCAAGCACCACGTGCTTGGTATGAGAAGTTACATGCCTATCTCATTGCACATGGTTTTGAGAACAGTCCAACTGAAAGCACCTTATATGTTAAACGTGCTAATGATGTGCTTCTGATCATTGTTGTCTATGTTGATGACACGCTGCTCACTGGTCCTATTGAGAAACATATTGTTGATTTTAAGGCTGATGTGCATGCCTCATTTGAGATGTTTGTTGCATCATTATTTGGGCATTTAGTTTATGCACGTTGATGGTGGAATGGCTTTGTGTCAAATGAAATATATTGACACATTATTGCAGCATTTTGGCCTTGAAGACTATAAACCTATTGACACTCCTATGGAAACAGGTTTACAACTGAGTCTTCATGATGTTGGAGATGCATTTGATGTTGTTCTCTATCAACAGGTTGTTGGATGCTTGATTTACTTATGCATTACTCGGCCAGATATTCAGTTTGTTGTCTCATAGATGAGCAGGTTTATGCATTGCCGAGGAGTGAACATTGGCAGGCGGTTAAGCGCATCTTTCGCTACTTGAGTGGTACTTGGCTACTTGGGTTGTTTTATCCCAAGGGGGGATCACTACCGCCAGATTTGCATGCTTTTTCTGGGTCTGATTGGGCTGGTTGCTATGATACTCGTGTGTCCACCAGTGGCTTTTGCTTCATGCTTGGTAGCTCATGTATATCTTGTTTGAGCAAGAAGCAGCCTATAGTGGCAACTACTAGTTGTGAGGCTAAGTATAGGGCAGCTTCCACAACGACTGTTGAGTGTGTGTAGCTCAGATGCCTTATGGCTGATTTGGGTGTTGGTCATTCTTCTGCCACCACCATCTGCACTGATAGTCAGAGCACATTGGCGATTGAGAGGAACCATGTGTTCCATGCTCGCAATAAGCACATTGAGGTGCATTATCTCAGGGAGAGGTTCTCTGCTGGGGAGATCAACTTGGCATATGTGCCCACGCAAGAGAACATTGCAAACCTTTTCACGAAGGCTCTGCCTAGGGAGAAGTTTGAAGTTTTCCGCAAAGCTTTGTGCTTACTTCCTTTTGTGGAGTGATTTCCACATAGCTTGGCACTTCCTTATACATGAGTGCCAACCACTTCTTCAGTGCATCACTCCCAGGGGGGGATTTGTTGATATATTTCGGTAGTGATGTGTGTGAACACTCTGGGACCATCGGGGCACTTTTTTCCCTCTTTAAGAGATTTTTTTCCCCCGGCTTGTATATATGCGTATTTCCCTAATGGGCTACTTATCTTTGTACATTCTCTAGTAATACATTCAGTATTGTGTGTTGTGCTCCAAGATTCTTCTTCTTCCTTGTGTTGTTCGAGTGCTTTCGCAGATGTCTAACTCCAACAAATTTGAATTCAAATTTTAGACCAACTTTTGGAGCATTATATAAGCAATAACTTGGAAGAAATTCATGGCCATCATCTTTATTTATTTGTGAACTATTAGGCTCTCATTAGGAGTTTATAATCCAGGTCTAAGGTACCCCCTAGCCAAGCTAGCCCCTTGCTAGTTGAAGCTTTCATGTATGCTGAGATTTTTTATCATCCATATCTCATTGTGTAGTTGTCTGTTTCATGTGCAAGATAGCTCCCCTTGAGGCTCTTGTACTAAGGTTTATTTTGATTATAATGTTAGTCTCAATTGTTCCTTATCCATTTTTATATTGAGCTTGAAATCTCTCTCGTCTATCTTTCCATATTCCCTAAGTACATGTGTGAAGAGGTACATATAGGTATAAGCTATTTGTTTGGGCAGATTTTGGTCTGTCTTGTCGAAGGAGTTGACATACGAAATATTATCCAAATTTAATACTCTATGGTTTTTTCAAAATCTTAGAGAGTCTATTTGTACTATGCAAAGTTTCATAGGTTTAGTGCTCAAGCCCAGAGAGCAATTAAATTTTTGGTGGATTGTGGTAGTTAATTGTTTGGTCCTAGGAAGGGCTTATCATTCTTCTGGTGCAACTAAGGGTGGATATACTCCATTAGTGGTATCAGAGCTCATCATTTAGCATTCAGGACATGAAGAGGAGGCCTTGAAGTTGCTTGAGATCCAAGGATTGAAGAAAAAACCAAGAATATTTTAAGAAGCATTTGAAGCAAGGGAGAGCTTCTATCATCATCAAAGATTCAAGACAAGTCAAGGCTCTTGTGGGAAGGTAACATATCATTCTTTCTCACATCTATCACTATTGGAATTAGACGTCTGTGGAAGCACGCAAATAGCACAATGAAGATGAAGAAGCTTGCAGCACAACACACAATACTGAATGTATTACTAGGGAATGTACAAAGATAAGTAGCCCATTAGGGCAATAGGCGTATATGCAAGCCGGGGGAAAAAAACCTCCTAAAGAGGGAAAAAAGTGCCCCGACGATCCTAGTGTGTTCACACATATCACTACCTAAATATATCAACAAATCCCTCCTCGGAGTGATGCGGTGAACAAGGAGTTGACACTCATGTATAAGGAAGTGCCAAGCTATGTGGAAAAGGAAGTAAGCCCAAAGCTTTGTGGAAAGCTCCAAACTTCTCCCTAGGAAGAGCCTTTATGAAAAGGTATGCAATGTTCTCCTGCGTGGGCACATATGCCAAGCTAATCTCCCCAGCAGAGAACCTCTCCCTGACATAGTGATAATGCACCTCAATGTGCTTAGTGAGAGCATGGAACACAGGGTTCCTCACAACTGCCAATGCGCTCTCACTGTCAGTGAAGATGGTGGTGGCAAAAGTCTGACCAACACCCAAATCAGCCATAAGGCGTCTGAGCCACACACACTCAACAGTAGCTGTGAAAGTTGCCCTATACTCAGCCTCACAACTGGAAGTGGCCACAGTAGGCTGCTTCTTGCTCAACCAAGATATACATGAGCTACATAGCATGAAGAAAAAGCCACTAGTGGACACACGAGTGTCATAGCAACCAGCCCAATCAGAGTCAGAAAAAGCATGCAAATCTGGCAGTAGTGATCCCCCTTGGGATAAAACAACCCAAGTAGCCAAGTACCACTCAAGTAGCAAAAGATGCGCTTAACCACCTGCCAATGCTTGACTCCTGGGCAATAAATAAACTTGCTCATATGTGAGACAACAAGCTGAATATCTGGCCGATTAATGCATAAGTAAATCAAGCATCCAACACCCTGCTGATAGAGAACAGCATCAAATGCATCTCTAGCATCATGAAGAATCAATCGTAAACTTGTCTCCATAGGAGCCGCCAAAATGCTACAATAATGTGTCAATATATTTCGTTTGACACAAAGCCATTCCACCATCAACTTGCATAAACTGAATGCCCAAATAGTGATGCAAATGCCCCAAATCAGACATCTCAAATGAGGCATGCTAATCAGCCTTAAAATGAACAATACGATTCTCAATAGGACCAATGAGTAGCATGTCCTCAACATAGACAACAATGATCATAAGCACATCATTAGCACGCTTAACATATAAGGTGCTTTCAGTTGGATTGTTCTCAAAACCATGTGCAATCAGATAGGCATGTATCCTCTCATACCAAGCATGTGGCGCTTGCTTTAAACCATATAATGCCTTCTCTAACCTGCACACCTAGTTTTCATGTCCTTTCTGCACAAAGCCACGGGGTTGAAAAACATACACTTCTTCATGCAAGTCACCATTCAGAAATGCAGTTTTAATGTCCAACTGATGTACATTCCAACCATGATGGGCTCCAAGTGCACAAATGCTCTGAACAGTAGTCATACGGCATGTAGGTGCAAAGGTCTCATCAAAACCAATGCCTCTTTCCTGCACATAACCTTTTGCAACAAGCCTAGCCTTATACCTCTCAATTGTACCATCAGGTTTATGCTTCTGCTTGTATACCCACTTAGTGTCAATGGCCTTCTTACCTGGAGGCAAGTCACATAAAGACCAAGTACCATTCTTCATTATAGCATCATATTCAGATTGCATAGCAGCCATCCAATTTTCTGAATTTTGTGCTTCATCAAACGAAACAGGCTCATTCTCATCACAAAGACTAGATGCAGCCATAGCATAGCAATCTGATGAAAAAGAGGCACTATGAGAGCGTAAACGAGTACGATATGACAGAGGTGCATCTAATTTGTTGTCACGCAAAGTCTGCACCAGCCATTTTTGCATAGTTTTTGCGTACTCAATATCAACTCTCTCATCAACTAGTCCATCATGTAAATCTACATCAGAAATGGAATTATTTGCATCATCATATGAAACTTGCAAAGGCTGAGAAGTTGCCTCATTAGGACCAGCACTAGATTGTCCACCTATAAAAAGAGGAAGCAAAGTATCATACATGTCTTTGGAGCTAACAGATGTCTCCTTTGTACATGAAAGCAATGGCTGAATAGCATCTTCCACAAAAAAAAACATCACGACTAACTAGAATGCATTTAGTCTGTGGATGATACAGATGATAGACTTTACGTTCAGAACTGTACCCAACAAAAATACATTTTATTGCTTTATCATCCAATTTTCTACGATGTTGTTTAGGCACTAATGCATATGCAAAACAACCAAAAACACGTAGATGAGCAACAGATGGCTTGTGGTCATGCCAAGCCTCATATGGAGTGATAGACTGAAGTGCTTTAGTGGGACACCTGTTCAGTACATATGCTGCACACATGACAACCTCTAGCCAGAAACTATGTGGTAAAGCCTGACTCTTGACCATACACCTCGCCATCTCCATGAGTGACCTATTCTTTCGTTCAACAACTCCATTCTATTGAGGTGTATACGGCACTGTACACTGGTGTTTTATACCACGTTTAGCCAAAAATGCATTAAAATCAGAAGACATATATTCCCCCCCTCGATTAGAATGGAGGGTGGCCATTTTAAATGCTGACAGATTTTTAGCCAAAACCAAAATCTATTTGAAGTACATGAACACTTCGGACTTTGCCTTCAATGGATATACCCATGCATGCCTAGAAAAATCATCGATGAAAGTCACGAAGTAAAGATAATTCCCAAAAGAAGGTGTCTACATAGGACCACAGACAACACTATGTACAAGTTGCAATTTCTGAGTAGCCCGAACTGAACCATCTTTTGGAAAGGATGAACGCTGCATTTTGCCCAAAATATAGCCTTCACAAACATGTTTTCCAGGTGCCTCAAGTTTGGGTAAAGAGGACACCATTTCAAATTTCCGCAGGCATAGCAAATTAGCAAAATTCAGATTACCAAAGCGTGCATGCCAAAGCTTTGCATATGGCATAGCCTGAGAATCATTTACTGCACATGCCAAATCATTTACAGATCTTTCATAGTCTATGAGCTTATACAACCCACGACATAAAATGCCAAAAGCAATAATCACATCGCCATTTGACAGATCATGAATTGTACACCTGTCATCAACAAATTTCACAACCAAGCCAATCTTGGCTAATGCAGAGACTGATAAGAGGTTCTTCTTGATCCCGCGCACAAATAAAGCATCTGACAAAGTGAAAGAACTACCATCAGCAGTAGTCAAAATGATCTTACCAACTCCCATAACAAGATAAGAGGAGTTGTTGGCACATGTAACAGTATTCCCTGTAGGGGTAGGCTCGAGTGAAGAGAAGAAACTGCACTGTGAGGTAATATGTTTGGTCGCCCCACTATCAAAATCCCAAACATCTGAGTCTACTACAGACATGCACTGCTCATGAGAAGATGGGTCAAAACTACAGACAGTAGTAACGGCCATTCTTCTTCCTGCACAAGTTTAGCAGACTCTGTTTTTGGTGTAGAGGCCTCTGCAACAACCATTCCAGCCTCTTTCTTCTTTGCCTCTTTAGTAGCGAGTTTTGGACAGTTCTTTATGATATGATCATTCCCTTTACAGTACTTACAAAACAATTTCTTCTTTTTTGATTTCTTCTCATCTTTATCTTCCATCTTTGAATATACAGAATTAGCAGATTTCTGCTTACTAGTTGAAGAGCTCCATTTTTCTTTGCCCTTCTGACTAGCCAGGAAAGCTTGATCTGCAACTCGCATAATGGACCTATTTTCCCTAGAATGATCTTCCTGCAACAGAACAGAGACTAACTCCTCAAATGATAAGGCATTTGGATTGTCTTTCATCATCAACCAAAGAGTAGAAGCAAAACTTTGATATGAATCAGGAAGACCATTCAGAATGGTCTGCACAAGTGAGCTATCTGGTATAACCTCATCAGCAGAAATCAATTGTTCCTTCAAGTCTTTGATCTTTGTTAGGAAACTGTCCATAGAATCACCTTCATTCATGTGCTCACTCTCCAACTGTTTTGGGAGGTAAGCAATACGAGCCTCATTCCTAGCTTCGTACAATGTGGTAAGTGTATCCCAAGCATCCTTGGCTTCTCTGCAAGAGCAAATGTGAGGAATAATGGAACGTTACATGGTTCAATTCTATGAAATAAAAGAACATGAATGTTCTAGCCTTTTGAAATTTGAAATAAAACTTGATGAATCTAAAATTAAAAAACATCAAAAGATAGAGTGAATAAATATTTTGCTAATGAATAGATCTTTGAACTCTAGCAAGCCTCTGGAATAACTAGTGAATTACAACTTTATTACACAGCCATCGGTGCTTTAGTTTTTGTTAGATTAATGTTTTTTGCTTGTTGGTTTCAATATCACTATAGCATTAGAAAACTGGATACTCCATCTCTCAAAGTACAATAAAAAATGGAGTTATGTTGGGTTGGGTGTGCTCATGTTGTATCTAAGTAGAATAAGACACTTAAATGGTTGTTCTTATAGATTGAAATTCCAAATCTTATCCCAAGGCATCATTCATGAGAATTGTTGACTGTTAACCACTCTGGAAAGTTTAAAATTGAGTGGCATTTGAGTGGATACTTAAAGACTGTAAAATGCATGTTTGATATAAGTAGAGGTGCAAATTGTAAGTACCCTTGTTTGTACTGCATGCAAATTCTAGGTACAAGAGGGTGGATTGCTAGAATTGAGGTTGGAGAAGCTCCTTCCAGACAAAATGTTAATCTACATAATTACTCATCTTTTGCCATGATTTGGGATCACACACTTCCAAGAGAATTGAGTAGTGTACACATATGTACATTGCATGCAAAGTTAAGGATCATTGACAAGTTGGTTCATCTTAATTTGGATTATGCATATTCCACCAAGCCTATAGCTCTTGCACATGAATGCATAAAAACTTGTGAAGCCTTAGTTTCACAAATTGGATTTCATGGTGGTGTTGTTCATCTAAGAAAAGATTCAAATCTTTCACAAAATATAGGTGATGTACTATAGGATGTGTAAATGGGAGGTGAAAAAGCAAGAAGATTCTTCAACAAGGATGGAAAACAACTAAATACAATGTGGAATTGTTGGAAAAAATTATGCGAGCTCACAACAAATGTAAATTACAATCTTCAAAGCCAAAATGCTGCAATAATATGTCAATATATTTTGTTTGACACAAAGCCATTCCACCAACAACGTGCATAAACTGAATGCCCAAATAGTGATGCAAATGCCCCAAATCAGACATCTCAAATGAGGCATGTAAATCAACCTTGAAATCAGCAATATGCCTCTCATGAGGACCAATGAGTAGCATGCCATCAACATAAACCACAATGATCAGAAGTACATCATTAGCATGCTTAACATATAAGGTGATTTGAGTTGGAGTGTTCTCAAAACCATGTGCAATCAGATAGGCATGTATCTTGTCATACCAAGCATGTGGTGCTTGCTTTAAACCATATAATGCCTTCTTTAACCTGCACACCTGGTTTTCATGCCCTTTCTGCACAAAGCCACGGGGCTGAAAAACATACACTTCTTCATGCAAGTCACCATTCAGAAATGCAGTTTTAATGTCCAACTGATGTACATTCCAGCCATGATGAGCTACAAGTGCACACATGCTACGAATAGTAGTCATTCGGCAAGTAGGAGCAAAACAATTTTTGCTTTTCTGATTTCTTTACATCTTTGTCTTCCCTCTTCGATTGTGTAGAATTAGCAGAGTTCTGCTTACTAGTTGAAGAGCTCGATTTTCCTTTTCCCTTCTGACTAGCCAGGAAAGCTTGATCTACAACACGCATAATGGACCTATTCTGCTTGGAGTGATCCTCCTACAATAGCTACAAGTGCACACATGCAAAACAATTTTTGCTTTTCTGATTTCTTTACATCTTTGTCTTCCCTCTTCGATTGTGTAGAATTAGCAGAGTTCTGCTTACTAGTTGAAGAGCTCCATTTTCCTTTTCCCTTCTGACTAGCCAGGAAAGCTTGATCTACAACACGCATAATGGACCTATTCTACTTGGAGTGATCCTCCTACAATAGAACAGAGACTAACTCCTCAAATGACAAGGCATTTGGATTGCCTTTCATCATCAACCGAAAAGTAGAAGCAAAACCCTGATATGAATCAGGAAGACCATTCACAACAGTCTGCACAAGTGAGCTATTTGGTATAATCTCATCAGCAAAAATCAATTGTTCCTTCAAGTCTTTGATCTTTGTTAGAAAATTGTCCATAGAATCACCTTCATTCATGTGCTCACTCTCCAACTGTTTTTGGAGGTAAGCAACACGAACCTCATTCTTAGCTTGGTACAATGTGGTAAGTGTATCCCAAGCATCCTTAGTTGTTCTGTAAGAGCGAATATGAGGAATAATGGCACGTTTGATAGACAAATCTATCAATGCATGTGCTTGAGCATATCTGCCATCCCAACGAATTTGCTCTATAGTAGGTGTAGCAGAAACTATAGCATGAACAGGAATATGCAGAATATCATCATCTTCAACACCTTCTGCATCAGCTTTAGTACCCACAGTTGTAACAATTGTAGGTGTGATAGGAAGTTTTTTAACACCCTTCACACACATCACTACCTAAATATATCAACAATCACAATCCAAGGAAGGATTAGGAGTCCCTTTATATTTGAAAAGCTTGAATAGAACAATTTCCAACTTTAGAATTTTAGAATCTCTAACTTCCTCATGGGAAAGGATCTTTGGGGTTGGTTAGTGGTACTGAGGTGAAGCCATACATGGAGCCACATAGACCTACCGAGAATCAAAGGAGATCCATAAGAGAGTGGGAAGTAAGTGATAGGAGAGTGATCTTCATTCTATCTCATAAGCAACTCCAGGATAGGTCATATCTAAGACCTACATACATCTAAGAAGGTTTGGGGAGTGTTTAGAAAGTTCATACTCAACCTCTACAAAGGCTAGAAAAGTTTAGCTAAACAATGAGCTCAAAAACCTTAGGAAATCATCAAATCAAAGTATTAATGACTTCATACTCAAAGTAAAAGAGATATATGATGTGTTTGGTTCAATAGGTTCCATCATAGATGATGATGACCTAGTTTCACACACACTTAACAGGTTTAGAGAAGATGATAGATGGAAGGCATTCACGACCTCTATGTATATGAGGGATTCATTACCAGATTTTGAGCAACTTACTTCTTATGGTGACTAATGAGCTCAACCATGGAGGCAACAAGTCAAAGAACAACCAAGACCAACTCTTCTATGCAAGCAACAGAGGAACAATAAAAGGCAACAGAGGTGGTTCAAGAGGAAGAGTTAGAAGCAACTACCAATAAGGTAGCCAAATCTATCAAGGGAGTCAAGCAAACCAAGATGAAGGTCAATCATCAAGATCAAGAGGAAGAGGAAGAGGTAGAGGGGGAAGATATGGAGGTAGAGGCTACTTGGAGGAAGATATGGAGGTAGAGGCTAGTCCAAGTCAAATGGATGCTTCAATTGTGGGAAGCAAGGACATCATGCCAAAGATTTTTGGCGGAAGCAAGGTGGGAACAATTACAAAGGGCAAGATAATTATGCTAACTCTTCAACCAATTCAAAAAATGAGCATTTTTTAGCTACAAAACATAGTAGTGAAGGTGAACCATATGATGAGGTATGGTATATAGATAGTGGTTGTAGTAACCACATGTCAAGTAAAGAGGAGTACTTCAGCAATCTTCACACACCCAAGCGAAGAGGCTTTGTGGAGACAGGAGACAACATAGAGCATGAGATACAATAAATGGGAGATTTGAAGTTGAAGGCAACCACAAAGCAAGATGAATATCTGAGGTATTGCATGTTCCTCCTATTACAAAGAAAAGGTTTCAAGGATGTGACAAATTTGCAGGACATGGTTGAAGATAACTCTCAAATGAGGTTGAGGGGAGTGTTGAAGATAAATGTGCAGGACATGTAGTGGGCAATCAAATGTCATTGATGAGTTAAGAAGAAGGCCTAACTTCTTCGCATGCTCATTGGCTATAAAAGTGGAGTGGGAGCACATTCTCAATAAGGAGAGAAAGAGGCAAGAGCCCCCAATAGTCGGATTTGACCTTAGAAGCCATTTTATCATTTTGTCCTCTCATAGACTCTTTCTAGCCAAAGGTCACTTTGTACACATTCATGTTGTGACGCTCATATCTTAGTGTATATGTAACCATTTCTTGCATTTAAACACCCACTAGAAGTTATCTTTTTGTACATTCTCTCTCTCAAATATCTCCTTCAAAGCTTCTATATTCTATGAGTTATTAGTCCAAGAGTGAAGTCTAGTTCTTCATCACACTTGTGTGGATAGGTAGGGTACTTTGGTCAGTTGAGTTTCCTGACCAAACGTTATCCGCATTATCTAATTTTAAGATTTTTTGAAAGCTTTTCATATTTAATTTCTTTTTCTCAAATAGCTTCTTCAAATGATCTATATTCTGTGAGTTATCATTCTGCGAGTGAAGTCTAGTTCTAAAGCATACTATTATGGACAGGTAGTCTATTTACGCTAGTTGAGTTTCCCAACCAAAACTTTTCCAAATTATGTGATTTTTTACTTCTTGGGAAGCTTGTACTGTGTATTTTCTTTACACAAAAATCACCTTCAAAGGATCTATATTCTATGAGCTATCAATTTGAGAGTGAAGTCTAGCTCTTCAACATACTTGTGTAGATAGGTAGTCTATTTTTGCCAGTTGAGTTTCCTAACCAATGCATATCCAAATTACATGATTTATAGCTTGTTGGAAAGTTGTATTTGTCTAATTTGATGGACTAAAACCACATGTCCATTTGCGTTTTGAATGGAGAGGAGCAAGCAATCTAAGGTGTAAATGTTTGTCCAAGTGTTGGACCTACAAGGGCTCACTACACACTTCTTGTTGTGGATATGAGAACTCATTCTCTATAGAAACCATATAATGCCTTTTCAACCTACACATTTTTTTCCATGCCCTTATTTCACAAAATTATGGTGCTGATATACATTCACTTCTTCATGTAAATCACCATTAAGAAATGCAGTTTTAATAACCAACTTATGTATATTCCAACCATGATGAGGTATATGTGGAAAAAAGCTACAAATAGTGGTAATTCAACATGTGGGAGCAAAGGTCTCATCAAAACTTATGCCTCTTTCTTGAGCATAACCTTTGGCAACAAGGCTAGCCTTATACCTATTAACTATTCCATCAGTCTTGCATTTCAGCTTGTATACACAATAAGTGCTAGTGGCCCTTTTGCTTGGAGGCAAATCACATATGGACAAAGTATCATTCTTCATAATAGCATCATATTCTAATTGTATAGCAACCATATAATTTTTTGAATTTTGTGCTTCATCAAAAGAAATAGCCTCGTTATCATCACAAATACTACAGATAGCCATTGCATAACAATCTGATGTCGAGGACGCACTGTGAGAGCCTAAACAAGTATGATATGACAAAGGTGCATCTAATTTTTATTTTTAAAAGTGTACACCAACCATTTTTTATGTTAGACCATTCATGAACAAGTGCATCATGTAAATCTACATAAAAAATGGAATGAGTTGCACCATCATTTGGAACCTATAAAGTTTGAAAAATTGCCTCATTTGGAGAAGCACTTGAATTTCGCTTATAAAAAGAGTGAGCAAAGTGTCATACACATCCTTTGAGATAATTGATTTCTCCTTGGTATATGAAAGTAAGAGTAGAATTGCATCTTCCACAAAAAAACATCATGCCTAACTAGAATGCATTTATTATGTGGATGATATAGATAATAGCCTTTGCTTTTCAAAACTCTACCCAACAAAAATACATTTCACTTCTTTATCGTTCAATTTTGTGTGTTGTTGTTTTGGCACTAATGCATATGCCAGACAACCAAAGACACATAGATGAGCAAGAGCTAGCTTGCAACCATGCTAATCCTCATATGGAATGATAGATTGCAATGTTTTCGTGTGAAACTTGTTAAGCATATATGTTGCACACATGATAGCCTCAAGTTAGAAGCTATTTGGTAAAGCCTAAGTTTTGATCATACACCTCACCATTTCCATGAGAGACATGTTCTTTCTTTCAGAAAACCCATTTTGTTGAGGCGTATAGGGCATTGTAAGCTGATGTTTTATTCAGTGCCAGGCTAGAAATGAATTAAAATTAGAAGACATGCATTCCCCACCTCAATCAGAATAGAGGGTGCCCACTTTGCATGCTGGTAGGTTTTTAGTCATAACCAAGAATTATTCAAAGAATAAGCACTTTGGACTTTGCTTTCAATGGATAAATCCATGCAAATCTCGAAAAGTCATCAATGAAAATGAAAAAGTATAAGTAGTTCCCAAATGAAGTTGCATGAACATACCACAAAAATCATTATGAACAAGCTACAATTTATGAGCACCTCTAATTGAACTATATTGTGGGAAGGAGGCCCATGTTGTATTTTTTCCAAAATATAGCCTTCACAAGAATATTTAAATGATGCCTCAAATTTGGGCGGAGAGGACACGATCTCAGATTTTTGAAGGTGAAGCAAACTAGCAAAATTTAGTTGACCAAAGCGTGCATGCCAAAGCTTTATCTTTGAGATAGTCTGAGAATCATAAATTGCACATGGTGAATCATTCACATATTTTTCATAATCTATGAGCTTATAGAGCCCACAACATGAAATGTCAAAAGCAATAATTACATAATTGTTTGAGAGATCGCCATGGCATATATAAGGCCTTTAAAAATGTGAAAGAACTACCATAATCAATAGTCAAAATGACCTTTCCAACTCCCATTATAGGATAGGAGGCTCTGTTAGCACATGTGATAGTGCTCCTTGTAGAGGAAGGCTCAAGTGAAGTGAAGGAACTATGCTACATGGTAATATGTTTGGTTGCACCACATAATATGTTTGCTTGCACCATTATCAAAGTAGAAAATATCCACTACTGCAGACATATACTACTCATGAGAAGCTGAGTGAAAGCTGCAAAAAATAGTACCCAATCTTCATTTTGAACAAGACTCATGGACTCTTTTAGGTGTAGAGGCCTCTATAATAACCATTCTAGCATCTTTCTTATTTGCATTCTTTGCAGCTAGTTTGGGACAACTCTTTATGACATCATCCTTTGCCTTATAGTACTTGCAAAATTTTTATGACTTTTTTGTTTTCTTATCATGGTTGTCTTCCTTCTTTGATTGTGCAACATCATCAAATTTCTTCTTACTAGTAGGTGAGCTCCATTTACCTTTGCCCTTCTGACTAGCTAAGAAAGCATGATATGCAACACACACAATTGACATGTTCTACCTAGACTAATCTTCCTGTAACAAAACAGAGACTAACTCCTCAAATGTTAA
Source organism: Ceratopteris richardii (assembly GCA_020310875.1). NCBI lineage: Eukaryota > Viridiplantae > Streptophyta > Polypodiopsida > Polypodiales > Pteridaceae > Ceratopteris > Ceratopteris richardii. The sequence continues at coordinate 68,469,361 of CM035429.1, read as the reverse complement.
TTCATTTTGATTGAATTTCATCATTAAAGAGGAGACAAAAACTATGATATGAATATGGAAGACCATTAAGAACATTCTGCACAAGTGAACTATCTTGCAAGATTTTATTAGCAAAAATCAATTGCTCCTTCAAATCTTTGATCTTTAATCAAAATATTGTCCAATGAGACCCCTTCATTCATATTCTCACTCTCCAATAATTTTTAGAGGTAAGCAACATGAACCTCATTTCTTGCTTGGTACAATGTTGTAAGAGTACCATAAGCATCCTTTCTCATCTTGCACGAGGAAATGTGAGGAATAATGGCACGTTTGACATGCCAATCTATTAATGCATGTGTCTATGCATCTCTGCCATCCCAACAACGTTTCTCATATTAGGTCTAACAATAATTGCAACATGAACAAGAAATTTAAGATCATCACCTTTAGCACCATATGCATCACCTTCAATCACTATGTTTGTAGGTGTAGTAGCATGATTTTCAACACCTTGCACAATATTCCACAATCCTTTTGCTACCAATACATGATGCATACTATATGCCCACAACGAGTAACTAATATCATCCAACTTATCGTCAACAACCAACATGTGAAATACATCATTACTTTCAGCCATGGCCAATGGTCCAATACCCTAAAGCAAAAACTTAACTATATCTCAAAACATTGAACAAAAACACCATGTGAAGCTCTTCTAAACTTGTAGCAAACTTCAAGATGGTTGTACTAACAAACCAAAACTTATATATATGTTTGGTAAAAAATGACAAAATTCCATGCGTAGTCACTATGATAGTGCATTCGGAGGCCAAAACAAGCTCAAATCAAAATTTTGACATCATAGAAAGAAGTCGTTTTGAACTCCTAATAGCTAGATTATGCTCATCGGTGTTCGTGCAATTATGAGACTATGATCAAAGGGGTGTTAATGACACCTTGGATGAAGTAGTGACCTGCTTTGATACCAAATGTTGAAGTTCGAAGTCTACGGAAGCACATGAACAACACAAGGAAAAAGAAGAATCTTGGAGCACAATATAATACTGAATTTATTACCAAGTCAATGTAAAAAGATAAGTGACTTGTTAGGGTTATAGGGACATAGACAACCCAAGGTAAGAAAACCTCGTGAAGAGGGAAAAAAGGTATCTGATGGTCCTAAGTGTGTTCAAACACATCATTACTAAAATATATCAACTTTTTCTAGGCATGCATGGGTTTATCCATTGAAAACAAAATCCTAAGTCTTCATGTGCTTTGAAAAATTCTTGGTTATGGTTGAAAATCATGTACAATGGGCACTCTGCATTCGGATCAAGAGGGCGAGTATATGTCTTCTATGTTTGATGCATTTCTAGTTGAGCTTGGGATAAAAAATCAGTCTATAGTGTTGTATACACATCAACAAAACTAGGTTTTTTGAGAGGAAGAACATGTCTCAAACTACAAGGTTTATGTTCAAAATTTGGGATTTACCACATGGTTTCTGGCTTGAGCTTGTTATGTGTGAAGCATATGTACTTAACATGTGTCCCAAAAAATCAGTGTAGTTTATCACATCATATGAGGATTGACATGGTTGCAAGTCATTTGTTTCTTACTTGTGTGTTTTTGGTTGGTTGACATATGCATTAGTGCCTAAAAAACAATACAAATAATTGAATGATAAGGCTATGAAATGTATTTTCATTAGGAATAGTTCTGAAAGCAAAAGCTATTATCTCTAACATTTGTAGAACCAACACATTCTAGTTAGTTGTAATGTTGTTTTTGTGGAAGATGCAATTCAGCCTTACTTTCATGTATAAAGGAGACATCAGATAGATCAAAGGATTTTGCTTCCTCTTTTTATAGGTGGACAATCAAATGTGAATCTTAATGATGCAATTTCTCAGTCTTCACAAGATTCAAATGAAGATGTTGATTTACATGATGCAATTATTGATGAGAGAGCTAACATTGAAGAAGAAAAAATTATGCCTAGATGGTTGGTGCACATTGAAGATCACTCTCTACTGTTTATGTAGATTTACATGATGCAATTATTGATGAGAGAGCTAACATTGAAGAAGCAATAACTATGCCTAAATGGTTGGTGCACACTTTGAAAAAAAAAAGAAGTTAGATGCATCTTTGTCATATTGCACTCATTAGGATTTCAGAATTCTTCTTTTTCTATTATGAAGAATGGTCTTTGATTTGCCTCTTGGAAAAATTCCATTTGTCCCTAAATGGGTATACAAGCCAAAATATAAGACTAATGGAACAGTTTATAGGTATAATGCTAGGCTTGTTGCCAAAGGTTATGTTGAGAAAAGGGCATTAATTTTGATGCGATGTTTGCTTCCACATGTCGAATGACAACCGTGTTGGAGCAAGTCTATGACAAGCCTAAGTATTGGCTTGAGTCATCAAAAGGCTTAGAAAGTTGAAGGAAATGTCTACTCCTTCTAGAGTTCACTTGTGAACTCCCTCTTGTAATTTTTTAGTCTTTACGTACTTGATGTAAAAGTCAAGGGATCTAAATTGGTTGAGTCTACTTGATCAAAAAGGGAAATAAAAGCCATGAATTCGTGATTGTAGGAAGTTAGGCTCCCAAGATCAACTATAAATACATGGTACTTTTAGTCGTGGTTAAGAGAAGACCTCCAAGAGCTGAGCTCTATGCCACATAAAGGTGTGCTTTCAAGGCACACATATGCATCTGTAAGCACATTGTATTGTAAAATCAATATACTTTCATTTTCATGATCATTTGAGTTCATATTTTCATGTTCTTGTGAAGTGTACTGTTCACTGCCATATCTCTTAGTTTTCCTAAGAGATGATATTTCTGAGCTTGGTGCATAATTTTTAGTGATTCAACTTGGTAGAGTTATCGCTCTAACTCTAATATATGATCACTAATTTTCATTGTATTTGGAGGTTTTAATCATTAGTTATGATCATTTGAAGTCAACTCTATCACCTCATTTTCTTCTTCTCTGCCCAACACTCTCTCGGAATAGTCATTTTGTCAGTGCTGTTTCTCAGTGTGTACTTCACCATTTTCCATGATTTAAAGTTTTTTAGACTATTCATGCTGTTTGGTATAGTCCTACAAATTTTCATCAGCATTGGATTTTTTAATCATGAGATATCTCCAATTTATTACGCATGGGTATGAGTATTGTTGCAATTGAGAAAATCAGGGTCATCCTATCACTTGCCAAACTTCTTTCTCCTTGTGTAGTCCATCATTTTTTGTTGAAATAACTCTTGATTATTAGCTTACTAAGCTAGTAACCCCAAAAGGAATTAAGTTAATTTCTATTGTGGCCAGAGAATTGTTCAAAATGTTGGACATGTGTATGAACATAAATAGCAAGTTTTTGGCTCTTGAATCTACTCCAACTTATCTGTTTTGATTCAACTTTTTGAGAGTGATCTTCCAAGGTACATAGGGTGTCTAATACATCCTCTATCAAGCTAAAAGGGCCCACCACATATCTCTGGAGTCCATTTGGTTGGTGTAGTGCAAAATGTTTGTAGCACCACTTCATCTTCATCAATTACAAATCCATCTCTTCACACCGCTATCACAACAAGGTTGGACAACATGGCAGATGGATTTCCTTCGTCAATTGACAAATTGGATAGAGGTAACTACTCAGCCTAGTCATTAAGGATGGACGCTTATCTTCAAGGAATGAATTCATATGGTTATATAGCTGGAGATGAAGTTATGCCAAGTTTCAGGAACAAAAGTCAACCAACACAAGAAGAGCAAGAAAGATTGAGCACATGGTGCTCCAAGGATGCACTTGCAATGTCTTATCTCCTCAGCTCTATTTCAGTTTTTTTTGCCTCACATTAGAAGTTGTAAAACATCTCAGGGAGTGTGGAATGCACTTGAAGCCTTCTTCTCTTCAAGTACAAAGGCTAGGAAGCATCAACTATGGCTAGACTTCACAACTCTCAAGAAAAAATGTGACTGATTTTGTCACAAAGCTCAAGGACATAGCATATCAGTTGGGAAGCATTGGAGAGGTAATAGATGAAGAGAAAATTGTAAGGCAAGTCATCAATGGCTTGAAAGTAGATGACAAGTGGGAAGCATTCACCATAGCTATGGATCTATACATGGATATGCATGTACCAGATTTCAACACACTCATAGGACAACTACTTACTCAAGAGGCCAAGCTTATAAGAATGGAGAAAGCTCAAAAGGTAATCAATCTTCAGCTTTTTATACTCATAAAAGCAAGTCCAAAGAAAACAAAGGAAGAGGAAAGAAAGTGGATGATGAAGAAGGTACACATCAAACTAACTATGCAGGTAGAGGAAGACATGGTAGAGGTAGAGGTAGAGGAGGAAGACAAGGTAGGGGGAGATCCCAAGACTCTAATACATGCTCTATTTGTGGATTAACTAATAATACAACTGAAAAATTGCTTTATGAATTCCAAGAATCAAAGAGGCAGAGGCTACAATAGAGGAAGTTATGGCTACTCAAGAGGAAGGTTCAACAATTACCCTGGCAACCACAACAATTACAACCATTCAAACTATCAAGGAGGCAATAGGGGAAGAAGAGACTTTAATAACTACACAGAAGACTCAAATCAAGAGGACTCATTGCTAATCATGAATATGGCCATGCCACAAGGTAAATCTAATGAACATGTTTTCTACATAGATTCAGGTTGTTCCAATCATGTGGCAAGAAATGTGGCCCTCCTATTAGATTTAGAAGATCCAAGGAACAAGCATGAGGCACAAACAAGAGATGATACAAGGCACCTTGTGGAGAAAATAGGAAATGTCAAAGCACCTGATGGAAACATCAACTTACTCAGTAAGGTACTCTATGTCCCTACCATTATAAAGAATGTTACAAGTGTTGAGCAGATAGTAGAGAAAGGGTTGCAAGTCAGGTTCACAAAACCAAGAGCATTTGTTGAAGATCCAAGTCAAGGATTCATGAGAATTGCAAAATGTGAAAAGACAGGCAGATTTCTCACATTTGAATTACAAGAAACTAGAAACATTGCTCTCTTTAACTATGGTAGTCAGACACTCACACAATTGGAAGTATGGCACAAAAGGTTAGCACATATTGGTGAAAGAACATTAAAGCAAATTTGCAGGGACCAAAGTGTACTTGGACTCCCTAACTTGTCAAAACAATACATGATTTATAAGTGTAGTGCATGTCAATTTGAAAAGTCTCACAGGTTACCATTCATGAAGAAAGGATATATGCATGAATATCTGTTGGAGTTGGTTCATACAGATGTCCCGGGACCTAGTAAGGATGCTTCACTATCTGGATCAAGGTATTATGTCTCCTTCATTGATGATTGCAGTAGGTGGACTATATTATACTTTATGAAACACAAAGATGAAGTCTTTTCATGCTTCAAAAGATATTTGGCTCTTGTGGAGAATCAAACAGTTAAAACACTAAAAAGGCTAAGGTCAAATGGAGGGGGGGAGTACTTCTCCCATGAATTTGACTTCTTTCTTCAAAAAAGAGGAATCAAAAGAGAGATCACTACAAGGTACACTCCTGAGCAAAATGGAGTGGCAGAAAGAAGGAATAGGACAATTGTTGAAGCTGCAAAGTCTATACTAAATGAAAAGCACTTACCTAATTACTTATGGGTTGAGGCTGTATCCACAACCACTTATTTGATTAATAGGTTACCTTCAAAATCACTTGATGGCATGACACCATACGAGGCTTGGAATGGAAGAAGACCAAGCTTGGATCATTGTAAGATTTTTGGACGTGTTGCTTTTGCTCATGTTCCTTCACAGGTTAGAGGCAAGATGGATCCCAAAGCAAAAAGGTGTGTATTCATTGGATATGACAACAATCAAAAGGGCTACAGATTATACAACCCAAGAACCAAAGGATTCTTGGTGAGTAGAGATGTAGTATTTGATGAGAATAGTTCTTGGTATGAAGATTCATGTAGAAAGGTCAACCTACCTTATGATCTTGAAGAAGATTTTCCAAAACTTGTTAAGGATAATTCTTGTAAAGTTGAAGAGCAGGATACCTCAAAAGATGATGAAGCAACTCAGTATGAAAAAATCAAAATGTGGAAGTCTAAAGGTAAAGCAAAAATGCAGGAACTTGGACAAGAGGCAGAATCATCACATCATGGCCTAAGAAGGTCCATGAGGGAGAAAAGGAAGCTAGAAAGGTATGGGTTTGATACTTCTCTAGTCACTAAACATTCAATCTATCTAGCACAGGACATAAATCAAGAGGAACCTTCAACATTTGAGGAAGCAAAGAAGAAATCAGAATGGAGGCATGCAATGGAAGAAGAAATTGAAGCTCTTGAGGAGAATAACACTTGGGAGTTGGTTCCCAAGTCTCCATCAATGAAAGTGATAGGCTCAAGATGGATTTAGAAATTGAAGAAGAACTCAGATGGCTCCATTAACAGGTATAAGGCAAGGATTGTGGCAAAAGGCTTTGCACAAGCTCAGGGATTTGATTATGAGGAGACCTTCTCTCCTATGGCAAAGATGCCTACTATTAGGGTTTTTCTTAGTATTGCCTCTTCCAAGAATTGGAAGATACTTCAATTGGACATAAAAAATGCATTTCTTAATGGATGGATAATAGAAGAGGTATATATGGCACAACCATCTCGTTTTGAGAATTACATATATCCTGATTATGTGTGTAAACTTAATAAAGCACTCAAACAAGCCCCAAGGGCTTGGAATCACAAGCTTGTCTCATTCTTGCAGGACAAAGGATTTCAACCTAGCAAGGCGGATCCATCACTGTTCCTAAAAAGGAGTAATTTTGAAGTCATCTATTTGTGTGTATATGTAGATGATATTATACTTACAGGAAATGATACAAATGGCATGAAGAGAATCAAAGAACAGATGACAGAAGAATTCAAGGTAAGTGATTTGGGTTCACTTACCTACTTACTAGGATTGGAAGTTGTCTACAAAGATCATGGTTTGTTTCTTACTCAAAGAAAGTACATTAAAGAAATGTTGGCAAAATTCAAGATGCAAGATTGCAAGATTGCAGATACTCCAATGGAAGTTAATCACAAATTGAGCTCACATGAAGGTGAGCTCATAGAAGATATAACAGGTTACCATCTTGTGGGTAGTTTGAACTATGCCACATTGACAAGGGTTAATATATGTTATAGTGTGAGTGTGCTAAGTCAATTTATGCACACACCCAGGAAACCTCACATGGAGGCTTCCAAGAGGGGCTATATTACCCTTATGTATCTAATTTAATTTTGAAATTATTCTCTGATGCATATTGGATTGGGTCCAAGGAAGACAGAAGGAGCACCTCAGGTTATCTTACCTTTGCAGGTTCAAAACTTGTTTGATGGTCATCCAAGAAGCAACCCATAGTTGCTCTCTCTTCTACTAAGGCTGAATACAAAGGTCTTGCCATAGCTACTCAAGAAGCTATGTGGATTAAGACACTATTCACAGATCTTGGTTTGGAAATTGGAACTCCAACTATTTTTGGTGACAATATGAGTTCTATTCACTTAGCTGCTAATCCAATTTTTCATGCAAGGACTAAACATATTGAAGTTCATTATCACTATGTAAGAGAGAAGTTTGTGAGCAAAGAAATTCAAATATCATATGTGTCCACTCATCAACAATGTGGAGATATTCTAACCAAAGCATTGGATGGTACAAAGCTTTGCAAATTCAAGGCCATGATAGGTTTGCAGGTAACCTTGGAGCATTGAAGACCTCAAGCATACTTGGATCGAGGGGGAGCTGTTGGAGCAAGTCTATGACAAGCCTAAGTATTGGCTTGAGTCATCAGAAGGCTTAGAAACTTGAAGGAAATGTCTAGTCCTTCTAGAGTTCACTTGTGAACTCTCTCTCTTGTAATTTTTTAGTCTTTACTTGATGTAAAAGTCAAGGGAATCTAAATTGGTTGAGTCCGCTTGATCAAAAAGGGAAAGAAAAGTCACGAATTTGTAATTGAAGGTAGTTGGAGAATCAAATCAATCACTAATAGATTGGAGAGTGATTGTAGGAAGTTAGGCTCCCAAGATCAACTATAAATACATGGTAGTTTTAGTCATGGGTAAGAGAAGACCTCCAAGAGCTGAGCTCTATGCCATATCAAGGTGTGGTTTCAAGGCACACATATGTATCAGTAAGTGCATTGTATTGTACAATCAATATACTTTCATTTTCATGATCATCTGAGTTCATATTTTCATGTTCTTGTGAAGTGTACTGTTCACTGCCATATCTCTCAAGTTTCTCAGTCAGATTGCAGAGATGATATCTCTGAGCTTGGTGCATAATTTTCAGTGATTCAACTTGATAAAGTTAGCTCTCTAAATCTATTGTATGCTCACCAATTTTTATTGCATTTGGAGGTTTCAATATTCATTTATGATCATTTGAAGTCAGCTCTGTCACCTCATTTTCTTCTTCTCTGCCAGCACTCTCTCAGAACAGTCATTTTGTCAGAGTTGTTTCTCAGTGCATACTTCACCATTTTCCATGATTTAAATCTTGTTAGAATTCCCATACTATCTAGTATATTGCTACAAGTTTTCATCAACATTGGATCTTTAATCATGAGATATCTCCATTTTACTGCGCACGGGTCTGAGTACTATTGCATCCCGAGAAAATTGGGGTCATCCTATCACTTGCTAAACTTCTTTCTCCTTCTTTAGTCCATTATTTTTGTTGAGATAACTCTTTATTGTTAGCTTATTAAACTACTAAGAGTTCACCAAAAGGAGTTAAGTTAATTGCTGCTGTGACCAGAGAATTGCTTAAAACTTTGGACACGTGTATGAACATAAATAACAAGTTTTTGGCTCTTGAATCTACTCCAACTTATATGTTTTGATTGAACTTTTTGAGACTGATCTCCCAAGGTACACAGGGTGTCTAATACATCCTCTGGCAAGATAAAAGAGCCCACCACATATCTCTGGAGTCCATTTGGCTAGTGTAGTGCAAAGTTTTTGCAGCACCACTTCATCTTCATCAACTACACATCCATCTCTTCACAAATCGTTCATAGCATATGTGCACTTGTATCTCATCATGGTTTGAATGTACATGAGTAGATTAAAAATACATTTCTAAACTGTGATTTACATAAAGAAATTTATGTATTTCAACCCCATAATTTTGTGTAGAAAGGTCATGAAAATAAAGTATGAAGGTTAAAAATAACATTATATGGATTGAAGCAAGCACCACATGCTTGGTATGAAAAGATACATGCCTATTTGCTATCACATAGATTTGAGAAGACTCCAATAGAGAGCATCTTATATGTTAAGCATGTAGATGATGTACTTCTAATCATTGTTGCATATTTTGATGATATATTGCACACTACTCTTAATGATAAGCACATTGCTGAAGTTAAAGCTAAGTTGCATGCCTCTTTTGAGATGTCAAGTTTGGGGTGCTTGCATCATTATTTGGGCATTTGATTTATGTAAGTTGATGGGGGAATAGAATTGTGTAAAAAAAAATACATTGGCACATTATTGCAATTTATTTTGACCTTGAATATTTCAAACCTATTGCCACTCCCATGGAGAGAGTTTTACGATTGATTCTTCATGATGATGGATATGCATTTGATATTGTTCTTTATCAGGAGGTTGCTTAATGCTTGATTTACTTATAAATTGTTTGTTCTCTCTTAGATGAGCAAGTTTATGTGCTGGCCAAAGTATCAAGCATTGGCAAACAGTTAAGCGCATCTTTTGCTACTTGAGTAATACCCATCTACTTGGATTGTTTTATCCCAAGGGGTGATATGTTAGATATACTCCATACTAGACCCTCAAGTGAGCACAAATAATCCATGGTTCACTAAGTTGTGAGACCCCCATCATGGGGAGAAGCCATTGTGAGAGCCCAAATATTTGTGGAACCCTAACTTCTAAGTTAGATGAGGTCTATATATGAATATTTCTAGTAATGGCTGATGTTTGTGAGCCTATCCATGAGGTTAGGTAGGGCATAAACTTTTGTGTCATTGGGTTGCCATTTGAGGTCGAAATTAAGGCCTTGTGGTGCCACATGGTTTCACGTGAACCTTAGTAGGGGAGTCCAAAGAGGGACTTGCCCCATTTTGTGGCATTTGGGGGCATATCCCCTTGGCTTGCAGGTCCGAGTGAGTAGGACTTCTTTTCATGGAGATATTATCAGATTATATATTTTGCCCATTATTTTGTCTCTCTAGAATACATTTATCTATATGGACTCCCATTTTAAATCTATATAAGCATGGCCCATGTAGATCTATATATACTAGTAAGCCCTTCACCTAGAGTCTAGCTAGATCGCCATCTAAGCTCCATATTGGGAGCACACAAGTGGACAATATCCATAATTTAAGCCACATTTCTCTTTGCGATTTTCAAATATGATCAATTCTCTATCTCTTAGTCCGTGTCTCTCTTTGTTTGCATCTTTTTCTCAATTCCATCTATTGATATGTTCCGTTGTGGTATTATTTTTTACCACTAGATTCACATGCTCTTTCTAACTCAAATTACGATGGTTTCTATGACACTCATGAGTCTACAAGTGGTTTTTGCTTCATGCATGGTAGCTCTTGTATATCTTGGTTGAGAAAGATGTAGCCTATCAAGTTGTGAGGCTAAGTATATGACAACTTTCACAACTAGTATTGAGTGCATGGCTCAAATTCCTTTTGGCTCATTTGAGTGTTGATCAATATTCTACCACCACCATTTTTACCTGACAGATAGAGCACATTGGTAGTTGCAAGGAACCTTGTGTTCAGTGCTCACGCAAAGCACATTGAGATTCACTATCATTATGTCAAGGAGAGACTCTCTACTAGAGAGATTAGTTTGGCTTACGTGCCCACACATGATAATGTTGTATAACTAATACACTCTGTGAGTTGTGCTCCAAGATTCTTCTTCTTCCTTGAGATGTTTGCATGCTTCTGTTGTTCTCTAGCTCCAATGTTATGGACCTTGGAAGATAGCCAAAAGGCTTAATGATGCTTCATACCAATTAGAGCTTCCTCCAAATCCTATAGTCCATCTAATGTTTCATGTTACGAAATTAAGGAAGTATACATCTAGGTAGGACAATCTAATAAAAGTTATTTTTTCTTTGGAGGAATACCGATGCTTGGACCCTTGTTTAGATAGCACACTAGATAGGAGACAAAAACACTTGAGAAATCATGTCATCCATGAATATATATAGCTTGGAATTGACTACCACTCACAAATTCTACCAAAGAATTAGAACCTCTCGTTCACAAGTAACTTTCCTCGTTGATAATTGAGGACAATGATCTTTGAAAGGGGTGAGAGTGTTAGGCATATGTCAACATTTCCATTACTTTATGTGTGTGGGACAAGGGCAATATTAGCCAAGGTCCTTATCTTAAACGCTTTCCTAAGGTTCATAGTTGGTAGCAGGGTGATTGTGTAGAATGACCACATTGTCCATACTAGATCACTCTAAGGACTATTGTTTTGACAGCAAGAAGATAAGAAGGATAGGAGAGTTTCTCACACATCATCATAATCTAGGAGTGATTGTTATGGAATATAAGAAGGGACAAGATATAAAGAATCTTATAATTTGGGACAATCGGTATAGTTAACAAGACCACGCAAGATGAAAGAGATCCGAAAACCTAGGAATGTAGGTCTAAAAGATTAGGAGCTACACTAGACAAGACTAGAACTAAGGAGTAGACAAGAAAGTGCTTACTTCGAGGACATGACTCCTTTCACTCCCAAGATAGCATCGGCAACATTAAGGAGCTCTATGGGCAGAGTCTCGTTAGATTAGTCTTGGAGGGCAACAAAGGTTTTCGAGAATGTTCCATGGTGAAATTATCAATGGAATACACAATGACATGTCATACGGAAGAACCATCCATGATGACGTGGCAAGAGGTGGTTGACATAGGAGACAAGACATGATACAAAGGTAAGATGTATGAACCATGATACATGCTAAGATCAAGCAATGACCTATGATGATGCAAGACATTGAACATCTTGTAATTGCTTAGTTTTGAGTGTGCATGACACTACTCCATGTCTTCAAGAAGTGTGCAACAAGGTTAAAAAGTTGGAACAAATAAAACATGTCTATAGTAGATCTAGATTCATTTCTCTTAAGGAAGTGGCCTAATGGATGTATACAAAAGGCTACAAGCATACTCATTTCTAATGTGAGCTCATAAAAAAAGCAACAAGCTCCTGAATCTTAAGTGGAATCAAAAGTAATGGATGTACAGATCCAAAGGTGTGTGGATTTTTGTATTTCCCATGAAATGGTGTAGTTTTACTCTGGCATATACTTCACCAAGGTGTAGAATCTCAAGATTGGGTCTGGACTTTGTTCCAAATACAAGCAATACTACGATCTTCAACATCTCATTGTGCATTCTCCTAATTCTCTTATGCACTTGAATGCGGCCTTCACGTCTTTTTCCCTCTTTGATTCAACCTGTTGAAATTCTGTTTGAGTGTTTTTTAATATGGATGTTCTTGTTATGATGGAATCTAAGGAGGACTGAGACTGATAAGACTAAAATAAATGAAATAATTTTTTTCTTTAAAATGGAGGTTAGGCAAACGCCTATTATCTCTAGCTTTAACTTTGTAAAAACACCTCTATAAATGAATGGGCATAGTTTCCATGGGATCCTGTAAGAATACCACACACGATAAATCTAATATCTTATGAAAAAAATTCAGAACTGACGAAAGCTTTTCTCAAGAATTAACTGTGTGTATAATGGGATGTCACTGAATAAAAATTCGAATTTGAAATACGAAAACTGGCTTTTAGAAAAGGAAGCCTCCTCTCGATTATCACACCTATATCCATTATATTTTTGTAAGATCGCTCAGCCTCTACGTTTGTACTCCTCCTCAATACCTTGAATGCATCCTAGGAGGATTTCTCGTCGATGGAACATCTTTCTGTGCATAACTTCACCTTTGTTTCTTTCGAAATTACTGCAGGCTGTGGTGAGCTTCTTAATGCGTCATCCGGCGGCCTCCTCTTACGACAGAGAATGCAGGATCAATGCCTTCACGCCCGGCCAGGAATGCTGGTCTTGTCTCCTCCTCTATGCTCTTTAATGGCAACTTACAAGCAGACCACTACAGTTAGCGCCATCCAATCTCCTCTTCGTAATTGATCCTCCCGAGTCCCGACCCTCGAGACGTCGCACTTGCGAGTGAGAGAGCACTTTTAAGTCTCAGCTTCAGCCTTCAGCTCATCTCTATCCACTGGCTTTGCGTCGTAGCGAGCTCTAGATTCACTGCAGAAACGCTTCTCTCATGATCTCCCATCATTTACTGCAATTTCGACCTCCGTTCATCTCCCATCGCCCATGCAAACACTGATGTTAGTCATTGAAAAAGTTTGGTTGTAGTAAATGGAAAGCTGCTAGGGCCCAATGAATCTTCTAATAGCATTGCTTCGTACGTGCCTGAACTCTTGAAGCTGAACCCTTGAAGCTGCTCTTTAAGACTGTAGGATTCTAAAGTTCCATAGGTTGTATGTTTTTTCGCGCCGATGGTTGCTGAACTTGTCACGGGCTATGGGTGTGCTGTGCCAGCAGAGCAAATCCATATGAGTATCTCATATACGTGTATGATACATGGTGTGACTTTGTAGTGCATATATCACAGAGACACAGAGAGAGAGAGAGAGAGAGAGAGATTTATTTCTAGGGAGACTTCGACACTGCCATCAGTTGATGATGACCGGCGCACAGAAAAATACACTGTCAAGGCAAACAAATAGACCAAATTCGTGTTGCGTAGGTACTGTGTTATTTAGCTTCACTATGGTATTCTCTTCTTACGTCATTCCGCTATAATCCACAAATAGACCTAATTCGTGTTGCGTAGGTACTGTGTTATTTAGCTTCACTATGGTATTCTCTTCTTACGTCATTCCGCTCACGGAGTTGACATTTGTCGTTATGGTTCTATTTGTTTTCCTATTTCGCCTGTCGGATTCCGGTAGAACTTTCATGACTTATATCAATCACATTATATTCATCCTAAATTGGCTGCTTCTTCGTTTTCCACGTTTCATGCCAACAGTGACACGACAACGTCACACAATGCATTTAGTTTCGTGTTGTAGGGTGTTTTAACTGTTTAACCTGCGGTCCACCGTTCTTCCTTAACGTCATGCTTTTTCCTGATTGTGGATGCCAGAGCGAGAGGGTGGTAAGAGATGTATTCGATTTCCACTTGAAACTCAATGGAGAAAACGCAGTGAAGTTTGCCTGAGGTACATCCTCGTACTTCAAAATCCATGGGCTATTTTGTAATCATATGCATATACTTCTTTGCCTATCTCCTGGCGTGTCCGGCTAATGGTGTCGATGCTTTCTAGTTTCAGGTCAGTTTCTTCTTTCGCCATAAAGAAGACTGGGATTACTTCTTGGACTGGAAGTCAGAAGGCATGCACAGTCGGTCTCAAGGAGCAGCATTAGTGAGAAATCGTATTCACTAGCAACAGCAGCTGCATATGCAACGGTCTCGGATGAAGCTTGAAGCGGGAAACTCTTCTGAGGCATCCCTCATCAGGGAGTTATCTATGCTGAAAAAATCTCGCTCCTTAAGAGATCCATCAACGAGTCCTTCATGGAAGTCCATACCCATCTTTCAAAAAGTTGAGAAGCGTCATCAGACAGATGAGCCTCCGGTTCAGCCAAGTTTGAATAGAGTAGCGTCTACTTCAAGCAAATTGAGTTTTAGTGATTCCGCAAGTACAACGAACGACAGAAATGGTGAGTGTGATAGGTTGAGTGGCAGGGATTGCCGCGTTAAAATTAGTGCGCTGAGTGGAAAACATGAAGAGACGGATCATGTTTCACTGTCTCAACGGCCAGAAGTTGTCAAAACAGAATCCGCTCATGTACATCTTAATTCGAAACTTTGGAGCGGAGGTCAAAACCTACGCAATTGGAACAGCAATGGCAGATCTAGATTCTCAGAAGTCGTGAATGCAATCACCCAAGGTAACATCGCAAGCCGCGAAGGTTCTGATGTTGTTAGTCACATGTTTTTGAAAGACGGTAGGTCTATCAAAAGTGATGATTGCTTTGACGCAGACAAGGAAAGGGCAACATTTCTATCTGATTCTACAAGCAAATTAAAGTCAGCTTTTAGGGGAACAAGGACCAGAAGTGCTCTAAAAGGCAGGAGATCTCAACGAGGTGTACCTTCTGTTAGAGATCACGCATTGAACTCCGAAAATGGATTGAATTGGAACTCATTTACATTTCTGGACAGGACTAGTGGAAACTTATCTGGGAAAACTGGTGAACTTGAGATATCTAGTGAGATTCCCCAAAATAGGTGTGGTATGCCTTGGACTTGGTCGAAAATACATAACAGGGGGAAGAGGCTTTTGGACATTGAGTGCAGAAGTCTCACTTGTGGGCCATCAAATCATCTTAGTAGAAGGCTTTCAAAGACATCACCAAAAGGAGTTTCCTACTCAAAAGAATCAACGCCCATTACATCAGAAACATCAGACTCATCGTTGAATACAGATTCAGAAAGCTTTCCACTGCTTGACCATGGCATGCAATCAGAGACTAATAGCCCAAGTGAGGAACTCGATACTGAACACGTTGGATCAGATCTTTCTGATTCAACATTTGCATTCACGAAAGTTAAAGAGAGGAAGCACTTGAGGCCATCTGTATTGAGTAATCATAATGGTCACCACAGTCTTAGTGAGATGCATGCTCCAAGTTCATTTCAGGATATAATCGGCCAGAGTCTCATCACTCAGGCTCTCTCGAATGCCCTTGTCAAAGGGAGGATTGCACCCACGTACATCTTTCATGGTCCAGAAGGAACAGGCAAAAGCTCTTGTGCGAGGATTTTTGCAGTAGCATTGAATTGCAATTCAGTAGGAAAGTTAAAACCTTGTGGTGCTTGTTCAGAATGCTTGGCATACAAACATGGAGACAGGTATATTGTTAAGGAGCTGGCTGCAAGTGGGCTCCAGGACTGTAAGGGACTGAAGAAGTTGATCCATGAAACGAATAGAGCTCTCTCCTCACGGTATAAGGTGTACATTGTGGATGAATGCGACAAACTTTCCATTCAATCGTGGGATGCATTGATGAAGATTGTGGAGGATGCTCCCAAAAACGTTGTGTTTGTTCTGTGCACAAGCAATTTGGAGAATGTACCTCATGCAGTGGCATCTAGATGTCCAAAATATATGTTTGTTAAGATAAAGGAAATTGATGTTGTGAATAGGCTGCAAAAGATTGCTATGGAGGAGGGTCTAGAACTTGACATAGAAGCTCTAAAGTTAATTGCCTCGGCATGTGATGGATCATTGAGAGATGCAGAGATGATGCTAGACCAACTCAGTCTTTTGAGTCAAAGAATAACTTCAAATATGGTTCAGGAACTGGTATGTTCTCTCAACAAAAACCAAGTAAATTTAGAAACTAGTTGTGGAGTACTAATATAAAATAGATATTTATCTCAATTGATATAAGGCTTCATAATAGTGATCAACTTGAAAGCATTAAAGTTTCTTGGACCCTCGAGCAAGCTCTAATCGCAAATATTAAAACAAGGATCGTTCAATGTGGTAACTGGAGATTTATTTCCACAGGGGCTAAATTTGAGCAGGGATAAACTTTCCATGTCGACTGTGTTTTTCTAGGGGTGTTGTCCTTTGATTGGAAGTGATTAAATACGGATCATTCAATTTGATAGGTGGATAGTTATTTCCATAGGTCTTTATTTGAGGAGGAAAAACCTTTCCATGTCCGCTGTGTTTTTTCTAGGTATTGGAGATTTATTTCCACAGGATCTTTATTTGAGCAGAGAAAAACTTTCTGTGTCGGCTGTGTTTTTCCTAGGAGGTATTTTTTTCTCAGATTTAGCACTTAATTTTTTGAACCTGGCAGTGATATTGATTTGTTGAGGTAGGTGATTACTTGCTTTTGTAATATACTGTCTTTTTACTTGATCCAGTAAAAAATTCCCATGACAGCTTTATGTTTTTATTTCTTAAGGTACTTCCTCTATAGATTAACCAGAGTCTCAAGTTGACCCATAAATGTTCTGTTTTTAAGGTTGTTTTTAATTTATTAAGGTAGCCGATTACTTTCTTCTATATGTCTGGTCTCTTGATATCAATCAAGATGCAATCAGCCCAGCCTTTTCTTGTAGACTGAGAAGACAGACTTATCATGACAGTGTCCTCCTGATTGTGATAGGTATGTTAATATAATAGTAGCAAAGTTTCATTTTGGAGAAGCTCAATTATTTCTAGGTGAATGTGAACCGGCAGTACTAGACTATTTGCATGTCTAACCGATGATAAGTTGGAGATCGTATTCACACTGAATGTCAATGGCACTCATTCAATCACGGTCTATTAATCTTACTTTGTTGTGCATAAAAGGGTTTTAAGAATTTAAGTTAAATTGTTTTTATTGTTCTTGTTATTTTTGAAAGGGTGGTTTTCATCGATTGTTTCCTTAACTTCAACTTTGTTCTTTGAAAGCTTTGTGAACTCTGGATTATGTTTGCTATCTATGAAGTCTATTTTGACAAGTAGGACACAAGTAGATACTAGATAAAGCCAACTGTGAAGATGTTGCCACCAGCTAGACTATATTCATACAAGAACTACAAGGATGAGGGTTTAAGAAGAGTGCTGTGGCCTATGCTTCTTTAGCCTTGAAAATAGAAATAGCAGGTTGAAGTATGTGAGAATTTACAGTGAAAGAGGTGATCTCGGCCCTTTACAGGAGAAACCAACAAATTAGGCTCTAGTGAATGGTACTAGTTATTTTAAACCAAAAAAAAAAAGCAATTCCATATTGGGATGATGCCTTGTAATCGTCATTCAATAAAACATTCAATGACTGTCACTTCTATGTTTATGTAAAAACCCATCTAATGATTGTAGTTCTGGGCTCTGAAAATTGTATGATTTTGTACTTTAAAATGTTTGGAAGTCTGATCTTCAAATGCCCTTGATAGTAATTGATGAATTTGGGCAATGCATGCTGCAGATGGGACTTGTTTCTAATGAAAAGTTAGTGGACTTGCTAGATTTCGCATTATCTGCAGATACTGTGAATACTGTTCGTTACCTGAAGGATCTGATGGTATCTGGAGTCCAGCCACTCACCCTTATGTCGCAACTAGCCTGTTTTATTACAAGCTTATTAGCAGGTGGTTATCAAGTTCCAGCAGGAACAAAGAGAAAGTTTTTCAAGAAAGCTCATCGTGAGTATTTTATACCAACTGCATCTTTCATCATACTAAATCTTCAGACTCATCTAAAGGTGATGTTATGTAATGGTTGAGGCAGTATTCCTTTAAGTTATACCTAATTTCAATCACGATACACTTTAGCATTGTTCTTCTGGAGATAAAGACAAGGTAAAGCCCATTGTGAGTATTCCTATAGCAACTACATACTGCATCATATTAAATCTTTAGGTTCATTTAAATGTGGAGATATTACGTAATGGCTGAGGCATTCATAGAGCTTTTTGTATCACGACACTATCTTCTTTTGATAATGATGGGGGGATACAAGCGTAAGATTACTGCATTAGAGGTGAAGCATTGAGTATGCTGGGTCTATTCACACTCAGAAAAATAGGTGGTATTTATTTATTTTCTGTTTGCAGTGGCTAAAGAAGAGACAGAAAGGCTGCGACAAGCTTTGAAAATTCTTTCAGAGGCAGAGAAGCAACTAAGGTCTTCTT
>CM035429.1:68375559-68435559 GCA_020310875.1 Ceratopteris richardii | reverse complement strand
TTCTTGAAGTTTAATACAAACAATACAACACTCATACCTATATTTGATACTACATACATTTACATAGAGATAAGCAATATAAACACATGATCCGTTCATGGAAGATGAAACAATGAGAGTTACTAACAAAGGAATCAATGATAAGAAATGAACTTATATTTAGTATTTTTGATGTTCTATCACATATCCCCCCTTGCAATCGAGCTACATTGAGGAGAAAACAAGAGAAACACCACAAGAGAGATAAGGGAAGCATACTTTATCATCACGAACAATATCAACAAGTACGCAAAGTCAACCAATACAAGATATTCTCGTAACATATAAGATAACATACATGTGATACAATGCATACGTGATACTCTCATGTGTGTGAGAGCATTTGATCTAGTATTAAGGACTTGAGAAGATCTTCCATAGATTTGAGGAATCTTTTAATTATAGGTAACTCAAGTGTATGGAAAAGGTTTGAAAACAAGTGAGAATATCAATAATGACGTTGAACAAGGCTCCACACTTTAGGAAAACTTGACATCAACGCTCCAAATTTGTTAGTTTATATCAGCAACTTTAGATCATATAATGGCATAGTCGGTGGCTAGAATTCGTAAGGGATGACAATTGCAAAAAATATGACTATATATACATATGGAAAAGGCCCAAAATGCAAGAACATGCTTTGTTATATGCATAGTTTGGCCACTCAAAGCCCAAGATACAAACCTTGATAGTTTTTACCAAAAGTTAACTACTCACACTTGATGCACATGCGCTTAAGTGATGGCTATTGAAGTGAATAAGGGAGATGGAAAGCATTAGGAGCCACATGAGAGAGCAAGCGAGGAGGCTAAATGGCCAAGAGACATGAGTTATTTGGGAACGAATTTGGTTCCAAACAATTAGATTTCTCAAGAGGCTAAGAGGAAAGCTGAGGAAGTACACCAATTGAAGATTGAGAGAGAAAAGACCACCAAAGGATTAAAGGTTTTTGGAAAATTATTTTTACTTTATTTTTGCTCCTTGAGGAATAAAGGATGAGTGGCCAAGGGATCTGATTGATCCAAGAACAATTGTGGTTGCAAACAACTAAGCTACTAAAGAGGCTAAGAGGGAAGGTGAGGGAGTACATCGACTGAAGATCAAAGGAGAAAAGACCAACAAAAGATGAAAGCCTTCTGGAATCTTTTTTTTTTTTTACTTCTAACCTCTTTAGGAAGAGGGCATGAGTGTGGTGAAGGAGACAAATGTGCAAGTATGCAAGAGGAAGAGGTTTCTTTTTTGGTTTTTTACTCTTGACCATGAGAGATAAATATTACATTATAGATAAGACCCAAGGATCAAAATAACCAAAATTAGAGGAAGAATGATCTAGAATTGATAGAAACATGATTAACTTTCAAGTAATCTCTTGTCACAATAATATCATCTACATATACACATAGATAGATAACCTCATTGTGATCCCTTCTTATGAATAAAGAAGGATCTGAGTTGCTAGGTGTGAACCCTTGATCCTGTAGGTATGTAACCAACATGTAATTCCAAGCTTTAGGAGGTTGTTTCAATCCATACAATGCTTTCTTAAGTCTAAAAACATAAGATGTATGATTAGGGTTTTCAAAACTTGGAGGTTGTGACATGTATAACTTTTCACTTATCCAACCAATTAAAAATACATTTTTTACCTCAAGCTGGAGGAGTCTCTAATTTCTTGCAGTAGTTATGTTTTGATTGTAGTCATCTTTGCAATTTATGAGAATGTTTCCTCATAGTTTATACCATGAGTTTGTGAGCATCCTTTGGCAACTGGTCTTACCTTGTACCTAGAAATTGATCCATCAGAGTTTCTTTTGAGTTCATATACCCATCTACAACCAATTACCTTTTGATTGGATCACATTGGAATCAAATCCCAAGTGTCCATCTCCTTCAATGCATCTATTTCTTCTTTCATAGCCTTTTCCCAATTAGGCTTTCCCTTTGCCTCTTCATAGGTTGAGTCATTTTCCAAATAGATTGAATGCTTTGTAACAATTGTGGAATCATATCCATACATTTGTGGTTGTCTTTTCTTCCTTGTTGACCTTCTAGGTGCTTGTTTGGAGCATTCTCCACATTCTTATATTTTTGCTTTGCCTCTTGAATTCCATAGCTTTTAATCCTTTTTGATAGCTTGTAATCCTTTTCCCTTTCATCCTGATCATAATCTATATCACTTCTTGGATCCTTTTGTGTATCATGCTTGTTTAATTGATGGAAATTAGAAAGAAGATCATATGGTAGAGTTACCTTTTGTTTATCTTCATCATACCAAGACTTGTGTTCTTCAAACACATCCCTACTTGTAGTGAATTTTTTGGTTGAAGGAATAGAAATTGCAATGTTCAAGACTAGGTTTTCTTCCATACCATGGTTCATGAAGAGTCATATCTTAGAGTGATTTGGATGGTAGTCTATTGACAAGGTGCATAACAGTTAAAATAACATCTACCCATAGATAATGTGGAAACCTCTTTTCTTCAAGCATGGTCTAGCTGATCCAACCAATGTCTTGTTTCTTCTCTTTGTAATTCCATTCAATTGATGAGAGTACATGGTAGTCACTTCCCTCTTGATACCTTTATCTTGCAAGAACTCATCAAAGTTCTTGGAGAAGTATTCTCCCCCTCCATCAGATCTAAGTTTCTTGAGTGATCTACCTATATGATTCTCCACATGTGCTAGATACTTTTTGAAGCAATCAAACATTTCATTTTTACTCTTGATAAACTATAGAATAGTCCATCTACAATGTTCATCAATAAATGAGACATAATACCTTGATCCTGCCAATGAAGGTTCTTGACTTGGTCCCCATACATCAGTGTGTACCAAGTCCAAAAGGTTGTTGTGGATGTAGCCTTTGTGAATGGTAGTCTTTGTGCCTTTCCTATCTGACATGCATCACATTTGTTGATCATAGGTTTCTTTGATATGTTTGATAGTCCTAGAGCACTTTGACCCTTGCATATATCTTTCAAGATTCCTTCATTCACATGAGCTAACCTCTTATATCACACTTCAAGATCACTTAGGGTTTGAGACCCAAAGTTGAATAGAGCTATATTTTTGGTTTCTCCCACTTCAAAAGTAAAGAGCCTACCATGCTTCTCACCTCTTGCTATCTTCTTGAAGCCATGACATGGATCTTCCACAAAAGCTCCATGTTGGGTGAACCTAACTTGCAAGCCTTTCTCAATTATTTGGCCTACACTTATTATGTTTTTTGTAATAGTGGGAACATAGAGTACCTTGCTTATAATGTTTGTCCTACTATTAGAAGCCTTGATATTACCAATCTTTTGCACACTATACTTTGTGTCATCCCTTTTGGAACTTCATGTTTATGCTTTGGACTTTCCTAATCAAATAAGAGAGCTATGTTGTCTACAACATGATTTGAACATCTTGAACTTATGTAGAATAAATGATCATCTTCTTTATCTTCCTTGTGTCTTATATTCATTAGAAGCAATGTCTTCATGTTGGTCTTCAAAATTGTTGGGATATGAGAGTCATGTGATCTTACCCTTATATTCACACACACACACATACACACACACACACACATATATATATATATATATATATATATATATATATATATATATATATATATATATATATATATATATATATATATATATATATATATATATATATATATATATATATATATATATATATATATATATATATATATATATATATATATATATATATATATCATTATCTCAAAGAGATCATTATGTGGGTTTCGAGGCTCCAACATATGTATGCACATCTCTCCTCTCCTCTCTCTCTCTCTATCCATCTTTTCTTTGCTCTTGTTTTGCATACTAAAGCTCTTCATTGGTATTAGAGCTTGTTGAAGGCCAGTGTGAAAATATCTTCAATGGAAGTTTAGGTCACAAGAAGTGAATATGCAGGTCGACATCTCTTGATAATTACTCGGTATTTTGCCCATAACCTGAGCTAGCAAGCTTGGATTTGTGTGTTTTAAAGTTCTAGCATGGCTAACACCAAAAGCTACAATTTGTAAAAGGATGAAGAATCTGGTTTGGAGTTTTAATTTACCCAAAATTTGAAAAACTCAGATCAATGTAGAAGATGAATTTCAATCACTTAGATAATAGGTTTGGTTTTTGGTTGTAACATGAGTTTTTGAGATTGGATTGAGGCAGTTCAACTTGTTGTGCGTAGCTTGAGGAAATATCTATAATGTTGTAGAAGAATGCATGCCTAGATTTTGAGTTTTAGGTAGTCGAAAATGCAGAATACAAAACAACAATGTTATAGGTGAAGGTGAAATTGATAGTAGATGCTTGTTTTGTGTATATTTTGAGCTACACACCTTCAATTGAGATGTTATAATTATCTTTACATAGTGAAGAAATAGATCTTAAAGTTTGTTGAAGACCTCACAAAGAAGTATTGAAGTTTGAAGCAGAAAAAATGCAATATACAAACTATCATATTTTTTCTATGCAACCTTAAAGATATTTGAAGATTAGAATTATCTTCAAATCTCTTTTGAGCTCTTCCTTTAGAGTTTCATTGGTGCAAAGATAGCTTGGAGAAGTGTGTGAGATGTTTTATTTGCTCTTGGTGTCCATTAGACCATGTATGATCACTATGATAGATCCTCTGTATGAGAGTAGAGCATGATCTTATCAAGTATTTGGCATGTGAGATGGCATTGTGATTTACCTTTCAAGTTTCTACCATCAAAAGTTTGATCATAGTAATGTCAATGGATGTATAGTGGCATTATGATCTATATCTTGTTTATGCTACTTGGATACGACTTAGCTTGTCGGTTGCACACAATTTATATGAGTTGATTTTGGATCTTGGTCAATACTTGTATCCTTGTTTTTGTGCAGATATGTGATCTTGTTCAAGCCTCAACTATATATCATTTTGTCACCTATCATTGATCATTATATGTGATTACCACTATGGTTTGAGATTGGTGGATGGTATATTCCTATATGATTATTTTGGTTCAGAGTTCATTTTATAGAGGAGATGTTGTTGGGATATCATTGGCTTTCATGTTAGAAGATTACTCGAGTAGATCCTTTATGCTTGTGTGATAGCTTTGGATCATTATTTATCTCCATTCACTTGGACTTGGTCATAGGTTATTCATGATAGGTATGACCATCTAGTAGGATTCATTCTTTAGTGAGAGGTATAACAACATTGTATTGGCAGGTATTGCCATCATTTTTTGGCATGTGTATTTACCATTATCTTTGGTTGGATCACTGATAGGTGATGAAAAGTTACTCATCGTTCTTTTGCCATTGATTACCTTGTTTTGACTGCTCAGTTTACAGGGGATACTCTGTCAAATTTTTTCCAGGATTCTTTTACATATACTTGGTCATTTTGGAGATTTGGTGAGCAAGCTTATGCTCATGGTTTTATGTGCATGCTAGATGCATGGTAATATGATTGGTGGTTCACATGGTTTCTTCTCCAATAAGATATTTATGATGTGAGTTATGCATATGGATATGTAGGTGTAATCCTATTGGTGATAAAGTATTTTTTCTAGTCTCTTATTACATTGTTATTCTCTTGGATTGCCACCATGATATCTTCTTGATTTGATGGCATTGACTTTCCAAGATGGAAAGCTTAGATGTGGCATACACTGGCTAGTGCACGGTTACACATGTATGTGCATAGAGATGCATAGAGGCATCGTGACATATCCGACCACATATGGATGGATATGGAAGCATTGGCCAGGTCCACTATCCAATTAGAGCTTGTGGATTCTATATATAATTCTGTGATGCATGAGAAGATGAGTAGTGCATTATGGTAGAGACTACATGATATGTATGTGAGTCCATTCACTCATATGAGACATAGATAAAATCGAAGACTTCGATGTTGGCACTGTGGCCATAAAGGTCATACTCGATGGCATTGCTTAAGGAGGATGCAACGATGACATCAGAGATATGCACGTGATGTAGATTAGGTAGTGGTTTCAAGAGAGTTTATGGAAGTTGTTTATGCTTGTGATGATGATATCACTTCTTCCTATGGTCCATATCAGGATTTGTCTTGTTCATTGGATAGCACACATATGGCTTTGTTGCTTGATGCATTAACCACTTTTCATATTACACCATATCATGAGTGGTTTTGTTGATTCGAAGATGAGAGTCGTGGATGTGTGCACATGCTTGATGGTACAACATATGACATTGAGGGTGTAGAAGATGTATGCCTTATGCTACCTAGTGGAGCATCACTTATACTCAGACATGTATGTTATGTTCCTTCATTCCCTATGAGCTTGATTTCAATTAGCCAATTACACGAGATCAAATGTTATGATTTCCTTGGTGAGCATCCTTTTCATTTTCAATTTGGACAACTTATTCTCGTCAGAGGTGCTAGGATTAGGCACATGTATCCACTGAAGGTACTCTATGTGAGAGACATTCTCGAGTCAGTGGAAGTTAAGCCTTATGTGCGGTATGAAACTCATCATGTTTCATTTTGTCTACCTACAGCTAGGTCTATTGACATTCATGATGCACATGTAGGGCAGGATTTAGATGCTCGGACATATGCATATGTAGAGCATGTTCTTAGATGCTCATGATGCTTTTGTAGAGCATGGTTTGTTTGATCACATAGATGTTCATGTGGAGCATATTTGGATGATGAGTTGGATGATTTAGAGCACGATATGGATGCTCACATAGAGCATTGTGATGATACTCACTTAGACTTAGATCATAAGATGGATCTTGGTATTGAAGCTGTGCAATTAGCTCATGTGAAGCATGATGATACACTTGGTGTGGTAGAGCAGGATAGCTCTTACGATACATAGCGTATGATAGAGCATATTATCTCTTGTGATGCACAACTAGACACATCCTTGGTTGAGAGGATGACTGATTTAGATGTTGATGAGTCAGCAGTTATGCAGTCATTCTTGAATTCGCTCATTCCTGATGTTGACACAGTTATGTCAGGACATATCGGTCTTGATGATGGTGCTTTGGATGCCTTGGATATAGCCATGGAGGACATGCTTAGGTTAGCTAGGATAGCATAGGGTTCATCAATATTAGGGACTCTGATGTATGAGTTGTTACGCTTGATGCAACAAGAGCACCTGTAGTATTACATTGATGTCTAAGGAATATGTTGAAATTTGGGGTTTGTACATCCATGATGAGATCATAAGCCGTTGTCGGAGAGATTCACTCTCCTTACCTTGATGACAGGTGAAGGAGAGGTGGTCCGAGGATCGGGAGGATCTAATAGGAGTTTTAAACTAGAAAAAAAAGCCAACCCATGCAATAACGGTGAAGGATGTCATAACTTTCTTGGAGGCTAAAAAACAAATGGAAAAGTCTTCTCTACTCCATTGTTTCTAGAATATCTTCCACTCTTTCCATAAGAAGCAAAAAATCATTGGTCATATCCTAACACAAAGCATTGAACAACTTGATGATGTAACGATCATTGATGGTGTAAACCTTAGAGAGAAGGCTGAACTTTTGGCTAGAATGAAGGAGGAAAGTAGAAGCAACAAAACCATGAGATAGTTTGCACAACAGGAAGATCGTCCAAGAAAGGTTTTTTATCATCCATTAGAAGTAGGAAGAGGCATGGAAGCAAGGAAGCGAGCATACTTTTTTGGGAGAAAAGAGATGGCAGGGCTCTTTGAGTGTGAGACGAAAGCAAAGGATCTTTGTCAAGTCTCGGCCATCAGACAAACGTGGCTATCAATCAGCCCCTCCAAGGGTGGCCCATAGAATAACTTCATCACAATCACAATAGGGTGTGTCACCTAATGAAAAGCATCAGATCACACTTGAATAGCTTAAGGACAACTAAAAACAACGCAAAAGTATTTTGCGGTGGCTTTTCAAAAGAAAATCGATAAATTTAGAACCTATTGGTAGCAGCTTTTTCTTGATCATTAACCTTAGAAGAAGGTTATAAAAGAGGAGGCATTGGATGAGGATCAAAAGGGGGGGGGGGGGGGGAGGGGGGGGCTTCTCTCACCATCTCATTCACCCTCACAAATTAACATATTTTTTCTCGACTAATTTCTTCTCGTTTAATGTGCTGATGAAGATTTATTCTCTGCCACTTGAGTATCTATCTGCTCTGAGGATCTCGTCCATCTTATGTTCTGATGCTTCTTTGGCACCTATGACGGCTCTGTTGATGCATCCAATGGTTGCTTCTGACACAAGCCATGACATTGTCTAATGCTTTCTCTTTTGACCTCTGAATTGATCAACTTGATGATAAGGCTCCACTACATTGATGCCGGTTTTGATGCTCAATGATGATCATCAATGTTAATCTGTTGACGCATATGATCTTCAACCACTTGACAATCATGCTCTTTCTCTAATGCCAAATTGCTGATGACATTCTTCTTAACCTGTTCTGACATGATTTCACTACCATCTCCAACCATGACATGCGCTTTTATTCTTAATCGCCAACCTGCACTTCCATCTATTCTCTGACGTTCAAAAACCTCAGTTATTGCTTCCGACTGTTGATGTGGATGTTTTTTTGTTTGGCTGATGTGTAATGCAAGCACATTGAAATGCACTCTCAATCCCCGAGCTAAAAGCCGACCAACAAAGACACACAAACATCCAACCGTGTCTTTTGCAAATTTTGTTCTCTGACAGGTTTTAATTCCTTTGTTTGTGGTTCACCCACACTGAAAGGAAGTTATGATTTCTATTGTCAACAACATAAATTGTAAGCACGTTTCTCTGTAATTTGTAATGCAAGTCTTTGCACAATCTTCTATTGCTTTTTAAGAAATTTCAAAATTCCAATCACTCTGAATGCAGTCACATATATGTCAATCTTTAGGCGCATATATGTCGATCTTTATTGTGAGTTCAACATTAAAATTACATTAAAAACTAAAAAATTCTAGGGGATGCTTTAAGAAGATGACTTTCCAAGTGTCTAAAGAAAAAAATTAAGTCAAACATCATTGAATGATGAAACAAGCAGTGCTTTTTCAACAAAAATGCATGAGTTTGGAAGTTGTTTTCAAAAACTAGAACAACAAATTATTGGCCTTAACATTGAAGAAGATTTTTTTGCATGTAATGATAATGACTATTATGAGGACCAATATGAATTAGAGGAACAAAACTCTGTTAATGAGAACAAATATGAATTTAACAAACAAAAATATGACCATGACAATGAAAATGAAATTGAGGAGGACAAAGTTGTTGATGAAGTGAAGGATGAATCTACATCAATGGATGAAATTAAGATCAATAAACAATGTAAAACTTCTAACTACAAGTATATAGAGTGTGAGGATGGTTCAACCCTAAAAGAGGGGGTGAGACCCATATATATTGTCTTAATGAAGAGACCAATTGTGAGGAGATGGTTGGATACACTCCAAAGATGAGGTGGTGTTGCAACAATCCTGCTCTACACTTGCCAATCTAACTTGAGAGTACCTTAATAGACACATTTAGCTTCCCAAATATGCATTTGGACTCACTATGTAACTTGAAGCATCATTCCCAAATAGTTATAGAAAAATAGATAACTTTTAGATGTGAAGGACTCCAAAACTTGATATTTATGGACTCGATTCTTTTCCAAAAAATACTCAATGCTCACTCATTGATAACAATTGACTCAAGAGCGTTTAAACATAGCTAAATGAAGACCTTATCTAACTATAAGAAGTTATTTCACTAATTTAGAGGAATCAATTGATCAATAACACTTAGATGATGACTTTGCAACAGACAATAGTAAACAAAGAATGACTTGCACGTAATGACGAAAATATATATGATTATGAAAGTATGTTACAAGCATGATAATGTAGAATTACTCATACATATGTGGACTTAGTAAAGCCACAAACTTGAAGTTGAATGGCTCCTCCTTTTCTACTCTTTTTTGTGACTAAAACTCATGTGTTTATATACTCATGAATAGAGTTTTAATTTTGCATTCTACCACCTAAAAGTGTTGCTACTTTTTAGGTAGTGATTGATTTGATTCCAACCACTAGGTGGTTGTGATATATGACTCGTAGTGTCACGAGATTTACCTCAATCACTTTCTTTCACTTTTATCTTAAGAGTTAAACTCTATGTTTTTACAAGAGGTGTTCATATGTACTCTATGAGTGACAAAAAAAATGGTATGTGATAAACCTTTGATATTTGGTCAAGCATCAAGGCTTGCCAAATTTACCAACACCAACAACTCTAAAGAAACTATTCCATCTCAAACACTTGCTAGAGAAGATGAACTGATAATAGACTATATGAAGTTTGACAATGTTTTACATCTTAATTGCTTGACCCTAATTAACGGATCTGATCATCAAAACATAAAATGTTTGCCTTATTTTTATGAGACTAACAAAGATGATGCATGGGATGAATACTTAAATATGGGCACTAAGAACGTTTTTGTTTGCTTAAAATAATTTGTCAATCAGAATGACATAAAAAATGATTTAAGTGTAATGCAAGAAACCTTTAACTGGATTTTCTCTCAATCAAATAATGTTGAAATAAATGAAACCGATCAATTCCTTATTTAGGATTGTTGGAAAGCTTTGATTGATGAAATGAATAATGAATATTTTGATGAAGTTAATGAGTTTTCGTTATTTGATTTATCTTCTCTTGTCCATATAAGCAAGAAATATGATGATTTAGGGGAAGTGAATGAAGAGATAAATGCCTATGAGAGATATCAAAATGCACAACCATTTGGAAGTTTTCTAAATGAAAATGGAGTTTTTCTAAACAAAAAAGAAATTTTTGATATGTATGAATATGTTCCATAGATGGAGAATGAAGTGAATGAAGAGATAAATGCATATGAGAGATATCGAAATGCACAACCATATGGAAGTTTTCATAGTGAAAATGAAAATTTTGATAGGTATGAATATGGCTCAAAAATTGATGATGATGAGCATGAATATGTTGAAACTATTGAGGTGCCTAGAGAGTTTGTTAATGTTGAAGGCTATTTTGACTATAGAGAAATATTATCATGGAGTGATACTATTTATGATAACTCTTTGACTGCATGGTTTATATGGTTGGTGTTCATCTTTACACTATTTCTTTATCATATTTGAAGTTCAAAGTTCAAGATGTTCATGAAGATAGATTGGAGGTATGTATGGTCTATTGCCTTCCCTAGTTTTGGAAGTTTTTTCTCACGCTTATTTAACTATTTTTCATTAAGAGTTTTGATTCTAGGTTTTTACTATGCGGGAGAGGATTACAAGATGCTAGGGTCATTGATAGCTTTATTGAACAAGGACAAGAACCAAGATGATTGTGAAAGACGTTGTTTCAATGTGAATGTTTCATAGTTTACATTATTCATAAGGTTTTCAAGATGAATGTCATGTGCAGGTACAGATGAATTGAAAGAGATAAACTAAAGACAAGAACTTTCAACTAAGGTCCAATCTCAATTATCAATTTTTTCACGATGTTTTCCATGAGTGATGTGTATGAGCACAAAAGTTTTCCACCAAGTGCACGTCCAATCACAATAATCTGAATTGTAAAATTCATGAGGAAATCTAGAAGCTAAATGTAAGTTTGGGAGAAGAAAACCTCTTTATCAGATGCTCTTACCTTGTCTATGCACCATTGCAATTTCCAATGCACTCAAAGTTTGCATGATAGGGTCCTATTAAATGACCTTGCATCGAGGCACATGTTGTTTTTATCTATGCACATTGAGTGTTTGTAAGGATTTATGTATCCACACATGGAATCTATGAAAGTGAGCGCACCAACTTTGTCATCAAAATCCATTTCCTTATTGTTTGTACCATGCCATTCATACATGCATTTGATAGGGCTAATTACATATCCATGCATAGACACTTTCCTTTTTATCCCATGCGCATGAAATATGTTATGAAGTTGATCATTCACATGCAAGATGATCTTATTTTTGAAGCAAAAGTAGGTACTTCTTGGCCCATTGAGGGCAATGTGCAGGTTTGTTGGGGGCAAATGTTAAAGAGATTCACTCTCCTTAACTTGATGACAGGTGAAGCAAAGGTAGTATGAGGGTTGGAGGGATCTAATAAGAGTTTTAAACTTGAAAAAAGAGCCAACCCATATGAAGGATGTCATAACTTTCTTTGAGGCTGAAAACAAATGGCAAAGTCTTCTCTACTCCATCGTTTCTAAAATATCTTCCACTGTCGCGAGAAGGAGAAAACGATCACTTGTCATATCCCATCACAAAGCATTGAACAACTTAATGATGTAACGATTATTGGTAGTATAAACCTTAGAAAGCAGGATCATCTTTTGGATGGAATGAAGGAGGAAAGTAGAAGCAACAAAAGCATAATATGGTTTGCACAACAAAAGGAAGATCGTCCAAGGGAGGTTTTTTCTCAGTCATTAGAAGTAGGAAGACGCATGGAAGTAAGGAAGGGGCATACTTTTCTAGGAAGAAAAGAGGTGGCAGGGCTCTTTGACTATGAGACGGAAGCAAAGGATATTTGTCATGTCTCGGTCATCAGATAAATGTGGCTATCAATCAGCCCCTCAAAGGGTGGCCCATAGAATAGCTTCACGACAAGCACAATAGTGTGCATTGCCTAATGAAAAGTGTCAAATTGCACTTGAAGAGCAAAACTAAAAATAGAACAAAAGTATATCACGATAGCTTTTTTGAAGAGAACTGATAAATTTAGAACCTATTGGTGGTGGCTTTTTCTTGATCATTAACCTTAGAAGAAGGCTATAAAAGAGGAGACATTGGATGATGATCAAGGGGAAGGGAGGGATCTTCTCTGACCATCTCACTCACTCTAAAAAATTCACATATTTTTTTGCAACTGATTTCTTCTCGTTTAATGTGCTAATGAAGAGTTATTCTCTACCATCTACGAATCTATCTGCTTTGACAATCTCGTGTTGAGATATCAAGCTCAACATGTGATGATCCAGGATGATATGTATCACTTTTTCATTTCTCTGACATGTATAGTGGTCACACCGGTATATGTCAGGGATACTTCATTGAGCTTTACTAGATTTATCTACCAAGAGTGATGGCACATTTGTTTTCTTACCATCTCACTCATTCGCGGACATTAGGTTTTTTTTTATGTACTATTCTTTATGTATTGCACTTGTTGTATTGTTGTTTTTAGGTCATTCTTGTACATTCCTTTTATGTAATAGAAGAAGAAAAAGAAGATCATTCTTCCTTGCCTCATTGTGTGTTTGCTCCTCTTTGATTGTGAGAGTTTGTGTGAGATCTCTTCCTTATATCCTTCCTCGTGACATGGTATCAGAGCTACTGTGCCTGTAGATAGCTTGTGGAGAAGACTGATGGTGAAGATTACACCACAAGGCATGGAGAAAGTGGGATTCACAAACGAACTCAGATTGCTAGAAAAATTGGTGTGAAGGTAGAAGGCCTCAAAATATTTTTGTGAGTTATTCCTTTAGGGTCACTTTTTTTTGTCAGATCAGAGTTTCAAAGCCATTTGGATCTCTGTTTTGAGCCCACAAGGTGGGGCGCACAAAAAAATCAACTTAGTTTGCAAAACTATAACTTGCATCTTGTTCAACAACACTCATATATTCTAGATCTAGAATTTCATGTGATTCTGTGTACTGTTGATACATGAAAAC
This sequence comes from Ceratopteris richardii, assembly GCA_020310875.1. Classification (NCBI taxonomy): domain Eukaryota; kingdom Viridiplantae; phylum Streptophyta; class Polypodiopsida; order Polypodiales; family Pteridaceae; genus Ceratopteris; species Ceratopteris richardii. The sequence goes on along the minus strand of CM035429.1, from coordinate 68,421,814 downwards.
TACGTTTTTTTAGCATGGAACTGTCACGTCAAAGTTTGACAATGTTCAAGCAGTATTGCTTGTAATGTTTTTGCAGTGTGTGAATTGCTGCAAAAATGGCAAACACAGATTGAATGAGTCAACTTATGAGCGATAAGCTCGACAAGAAAACTTCCATGCTTGGATATTTAGAATGACGAATTTCTTGATGGGAAAAGGCTATTGGAAGTACATCGAAGGAGAGAATGAAAATCCTCCGTAGTTACTAGAGAAGAATCAGACTGCATACTAGTTAAGACCGTATGAATAATGGAATCAAGGAACATGAAAGATAATGTTTTGTCTATCCATTAGCATATAGGATAGCATGATTGGGCTCATATAGGATGCCAAGACTCTGAGAGAGGCCTAGAACAGTATGGACACATTGTATGAGATCAATACAAAGGCACAGAAATTGCAACTCAAGAATGAGTTGCATACACTAGAGAAAAGGGCATGTCGGTAAGTGACTACACCCTGAAAATCAAAAGAATATGTGAGCTGCTTGCATCTATTGGCATGAATGTGGATGATGATGATGATGATAAGGTGGAAGTGTGCATTCTTGGTCTAGGAGCTACATATAAGTAGTTTAGAACATCTATTCAGACTAGGGAAAATATTCCGAATTTTGCTGATCTGGTGTACATGCTGATTATTGAAGAAAAGAATCTTGGCGAAGATTCAAACTCCCAAGGAAAACCTAGTTCTAAGTAGGTATTCTAATCTGGCAGAGGAAGAGGTAGAGGTAGAGGCTTCAGAAGTGGAAGAGGAAACAATAACCAAGACCAGGGTCAACATTAGAATCATGTAGGAGGTAGATGATAGTTTTGAGGTAGGGGGAGCCAAAGAGGCTGCATGAATTTCCAAAGAAATGATTCAGGTAATGACAGTAAAGGATGCTAGAATTGTGGTAAATTTGGACACTTTGATCGTGATTGTAGGTTGAAGAATCAAAATAAAAGAAGGCAACAAAACAAATTTTGATTCACAAGTGCAGATGATTCTAAGAAGCTATTCATGGTTCAACATCATATGATGAATATGATGTCTACTAATGTTTTGAAATCCAATGGAAATGTCTGGTATGTTGATTCAGGTGCTTCAAATCACATGACTAATCATGCAGATTGGTTTAGTACTTTTGCAAAAATTGCGAGTTCCTAGATATGTTGAAACAGATGATGAAACATCATACCCTATTGAGTATACAAGAAACATAGCACTATCTATGGATGATGGAAAGGTAAAACATCTTGCTGGTGTGCTGCATGTTCCAAATATAATAAAGAATCTAGTTTCTTTTGGACAAATGGTTGATCAAGGATTACAAGTCATGTTTAATGTTGATGGGCTATATGTAGAAGAGTACAAACAAGATGGAAGATTGATTGCCAAAAGAAACAAAGTGGGTAGGATGTTCACCTTAAATGTGAAAATTCCTAAAATGAATGTACCATGTTTGCAAAAGGTGCAGGAGTTATTGCTGATATAGAGATCTGGCATAAATTAATTGGACATGCAAACTTGCAGAGGCTGAAATTGATGCAGTCCAAGGAGACTATCAATGGACCACCAAATTTCAAAGTTGCCGAAATGCAAAAGGTATGTCCAGCATGTCAATTTGGTATACAATCAAAAGCATCATTTTTGCATGACAAGCATGTTAGTGGGAATGTGCTAAAAATAGTACATATAGATGTTTGGTGTCCTGCAAAGACCACATCTATGGGTGGTTGTAGGTTTTATGTTACTTTCATTGATGACCATACACAAAAAGTATGGGTATATTTCATGAAAGAGAAGAGTGAGGTGTCCACTCACTTCTAGAATTTTAAGGCCATGGTTGAAAAGAAGATAGGAAAGTATATTGAGACATTAAGTTCTGATGGAGGAGGTGAATACATGTCAAATGAGTTCAAAACGTTTCTTAGAAATCATGGAATTGGACATCAGTTTTCATGCCGGTGCACACCACAACAGAATGGCATTGCTCAATGCAAAAATAAACTTACTATAGAAATATGGCTCATTGTTATTGGGTAGAAGCTGTGCATATTGTTGTATACATCATGAGCACAACTCCGACTGCTGTTGTACATCAAGTAACACCTCAAGAGAATTTTACAAGTAAAAAGCCAAACTTATCACATATGAAAGTATTTGGCTGTATTGCATATGTACATGTTCCAGATGAGTTGAGGACAAAGCTTGATCCAAAAGCAAAAAAATGTATCTTCATTGGGTACTCCCTTGAGCAAAAGGGGTATAAATGTTATAACCCACACACACGACAGGTGAAGGTAAGCAGAGATGTGGTGTTTGATGAAATGTCAAGCTTCTATGAAGATGAAAAAGATGGAATTGATTTCAAACCAAACGACAAAGAAAATGCTGAAAAATCACGTGCAAAATCTCAAGTTTTGAGTGGAACAATTGCATCACGAAGCAAGCAATAGTTCCAACTCAAATCCATGGAGTGGAAGATTGCATGGAAATTTCAGTCCAACAAATTCATCAGATACATCCAAGAAAGGTAAAGAAAAGCTTTCTACTAGTAGTAAAACATCTACAAGTTTTGAAGACATTGATGGAGATTCAAGCAGTTCAAAAAAGAGCCTGTTCTACATGCCATTCCATTAGGCAAATTTAGTATCTACTTTGTCCATAACCCAATTTCAACACTCGCCAATAGATACTTCAAAACCCATATGGATACCTAGGAGCCAAAAAACCTATCCATTGTTTATTTCTTTACATTCCTGCTTAGTAATGAATTGTGGTGAGGGTCCAAAAATAGCCTTCAAAGTAGTTTTGGAATGATTTATTTTAGATCCAAATGCAACACAAAAAACATTTAGAAAATGCCAGAAGATGTTGACACTAGTAGGGTCATTATGCACAAAAGCATTCGTGTTATCGATGAAGAGTGTCACTAGCATCTAATTCTAACTATGAGGGAGTCGAAGGCCTTGGATCTATCATAAAAGGGCTTGATGGCTAACCAAACAGCTGAGGCCATCAGTGGTGATGGCAAAAAGAAGAGGAGCCAGAGGACAACCCTAATAGAGTGTTTTCTTAATGAAGAGGACATCTTGGGAGGATTCCTTAGCAAATTCTAGACCTTTCCACACATCAATAATCGCCTCCAAGATGGATATTCCCTTTATGAATCCGTTTGGGTCCTCACTCATCCATGAACATAGATGGAAGGTAATGTGATTAGAAAGAACCTTAGCTAAGATCTTAGAGCCAGTTTGTAGCATAGTGATGGGTTGCCAATTTTCAATCCTATTTTTTTATCTTTTTCGTGAATAAGCTTAATCACTCCATTGAGAAAGTTAGCGAGAGCACCAAAGCATAAGGCCTCCTATCAAACCATAAGTAGGGGTTTAACTAAGTCATTCCTAAAAGTCTCAAAGAACTCATTGGTGAGACCATCTAGACTCGGGCTTTTACCACTAGGGAGAGCATCCATAACTTCTAAAATATTTGTGGTGATGATTGGGGAGTCGATAAGATTCATGATGTTTTTTTTTAATTCTTTTTGATATGATCCTTGAGATGCCAACTATGCAATCCCACTATGCGAAGTGAGCGGCATGGACACCCTCTATGAGCTTAATGAAGTGGTTGGTTATTAACTCAATATTCACTTCCATAGAAGTGCATTCCCTCCTATTGTTATCTACCATGAAATGGACCTCTTCCTTGATTTTTTTCTTCTTTAGGAGCTAACATATCTCTTTTGCCGGTTTGTCTACTGTACTTGCCTGGCAATCTTTAAAATAAATCTACATGTTCCTTCTTTGAATTTCCTCCTTGTTTCATAGTTTGGTTCTAATTTTCTAGAGTCCCGATTGGAGGGTATGATTACCATTATTGACTTCCCTCTCCAAACATCAGAGCTGACGGTTAAGATTTTCCCTTCTCATCCGTCGAAGGTTAACTTTTTCTTTTAGGGCTTTAACAAGAAGAGCTTGGGACTGGTTCATCACTATCTCTCGCTCTCAGTTGCAGAGGGATAACATCTAAAGGACTCACTCTAGGTAGAGGAGATCACCTTCTGAACGAAAGGAAGGGAGAGGACTAAGGGAACAACATGAAACCAAGGGGCCTTTCTATGCCTAAGATGATGCTTGAATGTGAGAACCATTGGGTAGTGGTCAGATAAAACTAATTCCACACATTGCAAAAGGGATGGAGGACCTTGTTTGTCAATGATGTTTTGCAAGGTATAACTTTTATCTAGTCTAGATTTCCACAAATCTTTGCTCAACTAGAGGTTTGACCAAGAGAAACTGTGAATATCTTTGACTTCCACCAGATCGTGGTGAAGCTTAACCTGATCTAAGGCATCTTTCTCAATTCTAACAATAACTCATCTCGTTTGGTCCCACCTATCCAATAAAACTTCTACCATATTAAACTACCCACATAAGATGACCTCCAATGGTAGAGAGTCTAAAGAGTGCAAAGCATCTAGTCTTTTCGATTCAAGATTAGGAGCATAAACTAACGCCATGGTAACTAGAAGAGGGCCCTTAAAAGATGCAGCAATCCATCGATGGTTCCAAGTGGTTATAGTATCCGTCAAGAAAGAGTGCCATTTCAGTGTGAAACCAATTGCCACACCACCACTCCCACATCATTGTTGTGTGGTGATCCATACGTGAGATGTCAAGATGATGTTTAACATCTTTTGTAGTTCAACTCCATCAACGTTTATCTCTTGAAGACAAATAAAGTTTGGGTTGGCATTTTTATCTCAAAGCCTTTGAACAAACATGGTCGCTCTTGAGGAATCAGAAAACCCACAAATAACAACAATAATTTATGACAAGAGGTATCTTTGTTGGTCAAAGATTTAGCACTTCTTTTCTTGCTTTAATCTTCCTCTCTTCTTCTAGAGGTTGAGGATCTTGGCACATGAGATGTCCTTTGAGGGGGATCTCCCATGGGATTCCAATAGGGATTTTCCCTTACTGGGAAACCACTGCAACAAAGGAGCTGACATTGTGACCAAGAAGCATGGAGCCAATGATATAACTTTCACTATCGAGGTTTTCTTCTTTGCTAGAGGTGAGACCACATTCATTGCTTGAGGTGACTTCTTCTTGATTACCTTGCTTGCTTGTGGTAGAAGTCTTTGTGGTTTCCTCCTCTTCATTCAACCATTGTTTCCATTCACTTGGGTAGTCTAGAATATTGATTCCTTTTCTAAATTCGAGACAATATTGTTGGTTACAAGGACTGAGTGATTGGGCTTTAGTGCATCACTAGCTTTGGGACTTCTTCTCCTTCTGTGCCTTACTTTCGTGAAGTCCTCTAAATTATGATCCTTGGCTTGAGTTCCTTTGACCTCTTCTGGTTCTCGATCTGGGGATCTATCCATAGGGTTCATAGTGATTTTGACACCCAAAGCATGCAAGTTCCCTTGAGCATTTTCCTTATTCTTTTGTAGCCATAACTAATTCCTCTTGAGAGGGCATTCTTTGATCGTGTGGCCTTGTGCCCCGTAGTGAAAGCAAGCATTGGGTAAATTTTTGAAAACTACCTCCTGTTCGAGAGGGAACCCTTCACCAATGTCGATGTTGATCTTGGTGGGAAGAACTTGGTTAAGGTCCACGTTAACACAAATCTGCAAGTGCCATCTAGCATTGACGGAGTGCACCATGCCTTCATAGATGAAACCCCTGACATCATCCTTGGATTCTAGTGGGCGACCAATTGGTGCAATGATCTCACTAATAAATCCACAAAGGAAGTAGGGAAGGTTGGAGAGTTGCACCCATAGAGGAAAATGAGGCGGTTTCAACTTATTCGGGATGAAGTCAAAGAGCCACTTGAAAAGACATAATGTCGATCACCAAACTTGCCAAGAGCCAACCTCTAGGCCTTGGAAGGCCATTTCCTCATTCTCAAAAACCAAAAGCATGTGTTTGGCCGGCAAGAACTAACACTTATGAACCACCAAACTATGGGGAACCACTCTTTTTGAAACCATTGTTAGAGGGAGTCCAAATGTGGTTTCAGACCAAATATGAAACAAATTTTTTTGAGCTCCTCTTGTTTGGCAAGAATGCTCTCTCAAGGCAAGGAAATGATTGATGGCTTAATCCCAAAAGGACTTAAGAGAAGCACCATCGGCCTTATCCAATGAAACTGGGCCAAAATTGCTGACCACTAGCGAGGGAACAGGTCTTGCCATTAACCAGAAAAAGGGAAACCAAAAAGGATGTAGGTCCACGTAGTGAGCACTTTTGAATTTCTTTTCTTTTTACCCTCTACTCTCCTTTTTTTCCTCACCCATTTTTCTGAAAGTAAAAGATTGCTTGAACCTCTCTTGAACCTCTGAAAACTCGAGAGATAAAAAATTTGTAACCTTTGATTAATGCGAGATGCTAGAGGAGGGAGCGCTCCTTGAGATAAATGAACAGATGCTTTGAATGAAAAAAACTACAGTGAACTTTTTGTTTCTAAGTCAAAATCGCTTAGGCAATTAACTTCTCGGTCTTGAGCGGATTACTCTTCTTCTTTTTTTAATCTTATATCTCTTAATTAAACCTTAAAAAAACTTTAAAAAGTCCATGTGGTAGGAAGAAAGTAAAGGTGCATGAGATGGCACCGCTTGCACCATAGAGGCACACCACAAATTTTTTGCATCTCTCAAACCAAATCAATTGGCAACAGGCGGTGTGATTCCAAGGCACACATATGTATCAGTAAGTCCATTGTATTGTACAATCAATATACTTTCATTTTCATGTTCATTTGAGTTCATATTTCCATGTTCTTGTGAAGTGTACTACTCATTGCCATATCTCTCAGTTTTCTCAGTCAGATTACAGAGATGATTTCTCTGAGGTTGGTGCATCATTTTCAATGATTTAACTTGTTAACGTTAGCTCTATAAGTATAATATATGCTCACCAATTTTCATTTCATTTGGGTGTTTCAATCTTGAGTTATGTTCAGTTGAAGTCAACCCTACCTGTTCCTTTTCACTTCTCTGTCAAGTACCCGACTTTTTTACTCATCTTGTCAGAGCTCTTTCTCAGTGTGTACTTACTCAAATTTAATGATGTAAAGCTTGTTTGATTCAGCATATTGTCTAATATAGGAATACAAGTTTTCATAATCATTGGATTCTTAAATCTTGAGTTATGTTCATTTCTCTGCTCATTGGTCTCATTACTATAGCAGCCCGTGAAAATCGGGATGATATCATCGACTGTTAAACATCATTCTCAATGTGTGGTTCATTATTTTTTATGAGATTACTCTTGAAAATTAGCTCTTTAAGTTAACTAGACTTTCCCAAAAGGAATTAAGCTAATTAGTGCTGTGCTTAGAGAATTATGCAAAACACTCGACATGTGTATGAACCAAAATAACAAGTTCTTCACCTCTTAGATAACTCTAACTTATCTGTTTTGATCTATCTTTTTTAGAGTGATCTTCCAATTTACATAGGCTGTCTAATAAATCCATTGGCAAGATAAAAGGGCCCACCACATACTCCTGCAGTTCATTTGGCTAGTGTAGATCAAGGATTTTGCAACACCTCTTCATCTTCAAGCACATACCTGTCCATCTCTTCACAGTGGTATCAGAGTAACATTGGACATGGCAGATGGATTTCCTTCATCAAATGACAAATTGGATAGAGGTAATTACTCAGCTTGGTCATTAAGGATGGAAGCGTATCTCCAAGTTAGAAGTTTATATGGTTATGTGGCTGGAGATGAAGTTATGCTATAATTACTCAGCTTGGTCATTAAGGATGGAAGCGTATCTCCAAGTTAGAAGTTTATATGGTTATGTGGCTGGAGATGAAGTTATGCCAAGTTTTAGGAACCAAAGTCAACCAACAGAAGAAGAGCAAGAAAGATTGAGCACATGGTGCTCCAAGGATGCACTTGCAAGGTCTTATCTCCTCAACTCTATCTCAGACTTTTTGTTGCCTCACATTAGAAGTTGTAAGACATCTCTAGAAGTGTGGGATGCACTTGACGCTTTCTTCTCTTCAAGTATCAAAGCTAGGAAGCATCAACTATGGCTAGATTTCACAACTCTCAAGAAGGCTCCCAAACAAAATGTGACTGATTTTGTCACAAAGCTCAAGGACATAGTAGATCAGTTGGGAAGCATTGAAGAGGTAATAGATGAAGAGAAAATTTTAAGGCATGTCATCAATGGCTTGAAGGCAGATGACAAGTGGGAAGCATTCACCACAGCTATGGATTTGTACATGGACATGCATGTACTTGATTTCAATACACTCATTGGACAACTACTTAAGAGGCAAAGCTTATCAGAAAGCTCTAAAGGTAATCAATCTTCAACTTTATACACTGATAAAAACAAGTCCAAAGATAACAAAGGAAAGGCAAAGAAAGTGGATGATGAAGCAGGTACATATCAAGCTAACTATGCAGGTAGAGGAAGACATGGTAGAGGTAGAGGAAGAGGAGGTAGACAAGGCAGGGGGAGATCCCAAGACTCCAACTCATGTTCTATTTGTGGATTAACTAATCATACAACTGAAAATTGCTTTAGGAATTCCAGGAATCAAAGAGGCAGAGGATACAATAGAGGAAGTTATGGCTACTCAAGAGGAAGGTTCAATAATTATCATGGCAGTTACAACAACTACAATCATTCAAACTATCAAGGAGGCTACAAAGGAAGGAGAGACTTCAATAACTACACAGAAGACTCAAACAAAGAGGATTCATTATTGATCATGAACATGGCTATGCCACAAGGTAAATCTGATGAGCATGTTTTCTACATAGATTCAGGTTGTTCAAATCATGTGGCAGGAAATATGGCCCTCCTATCAGATTTAGAAGATCCAAGGAACAAGCATGATTGAAAATCTTGTGGAGAAAATAGGCAATGTCAAAGCACCTGATTGAAACATCAACCTACTGAGTAAGGTACTCTATGTCCCTACCATTACAAAGAATTTTATAAGTGTTGGGTAGATAGTAGAGAAAGGGTTGCAAGTTAGGTTCACAAAAGAAGGAGCATTTGCTGAAGATCCAAGTCAAGGATTTAGAAGAATTGCAAAAGGTGAAAAGACAGGTAGATTGTTCACATTTGAATTACAAGACACTAGAAACATTGCTCTCTTTAATTATGGTAGTCAGACACTCACAGAATTGGAAGTATGGCACAAAAGGTTCGCACATATTGGTGAAAGGTCATTAAAGCAAATTTGCAGGGAACAAAGTGTACTTGGACTCCCTAATTTGTCAAAACAACATATGATTTATAAGTGTAGTGCATGTCAATTTGTAAAGTCTCACAGGTTACCATTCATGAAGAAACGTTATATGCATGGAGATCTCTTGGAGTTGGTTCATACAGATGTATGGGGACCTAGCAAGGAAGCTTCAATATCTGGATCAAGGTATTATGTCTCCTTTATTGATGATTGCAGCAGATGGACTATCCTATTCTCTATGAAACACAAGGATGAAGTTTTTTCATGTTTCAAAAGATATTTGGCTCTTGTGGAGAATCAAACAGGTAAAGCACTAAAAAGGCTAAGGTCAGATGGAGGGGGAGAATACTTCTCCCATGAGTTTGATTCTTTTCTTCAAGAAAGAGGAATCAAAAGAGAGGTAACTACAAGGTACACTCTTGAGCAAAATGGAGTGGCAGAAAGGAGGAATATGACAATTGTTGATGCTGAAAGGTCCATGTTAAATGAAAAGCATTTACCTAATTATCTATGGGTTGAGGTTGTATCTACATCCAATTAATTGATTAATAGGTTGCCTTCAAAATCCCTTGATGGGATGACTCCATATGAGGCTTGGAATGGAAGAAGACCAATCTTAGATCATTGTAAAATTTTTGAATGTATTGCTTTTGCTCATGTTCCTTCACAGGTTAGAGGCAAGATGGATCCAAAGGTAGAAAGGTGTGTATTTATTGGATATGACAACAATCAAAAGGGTTACAGGTTATACAACCCTACCAACAAAGGATTCTTGGTAAGCAGAGATGTAGTTTTTGATGAAAACAATTCATGGTATGAAGATTCATGCAGGAAGATCAATTTACCATATGATCTTGAAGAAGATTTTCCAAAGCTTGGTAGAGAACAACCAAAGATTGAAGAACAAGACACCTCGGAGGATGATGAAGAATCTCAAATGGAAAAGATCAAAGCATGGAAGTCTAAAGGTGAAGCAAAATTGCAGGAACTTGGACATGAAGTAGAATCATCACATCATGGCCTAAGAAGATCTATGAGGGAAAAGAAAAAACCAGAAAGGTATGAGTTTGACACCTCATTAGTAACTAAACATTCTATCTACATAGCACATGATATAAACCAAGAGGAGCCATCATCATTTGAAGAGGCCAAAGCAAAAACAGAATGGAAGCATCCAATGAAGGAAGAGATTGAAGCACTTGAGGAAAACAACACTTGGGATTTGGTGCCCAAGACTTCATCCATGAAGGTAATAGGCTCAAGATGGGTCTATAAACTCAAGAAGAATTATGATGGTTCCATTAATAGGTATAAGCAAGGCTTGTAGCAAAAGGCTTTGCACAAACTCAAGCAATTGATTATGAGAAGACCTTCTCTCTTGTGGCAAAGATGCCTACTATTAGGGTTTTGCTTAGTATTGCCTCTTCCAAGAATTGGAAAATACTTCAACTAGATGTAAAGAATGCATTCTTGAATGGTTGGATAACAGAAGAGGTATATATGGCACAACCACCTAGTTTTGAGAATCAAGTTTATCCTGATTATGTGTGTAAACTTAACAAAGAATTGTGTGGTCTCAAGCAAGCCCCCAGAGCTTGGAATTTCAGACTTGTTTCATTCTTGCAAGACAAATGCTCTCAACCAAGCAAGGCAGATCCTTCACTCTTTATTAAAAAGAGTAATTCTGAGATCATCTACCTATGTGTATATGTAGATGATATTATATTGACAGGAAATGATGCAGATGGTATGAAGAAGATCGAAGATCAGATGAGAGAAGAGTTCAAGATAAGCGATTTGGGTTTACTTACCTACTTCCTAGGTTTGGAAGTTGTCTACAAAGATCATGGTTTGTTTCTCACTCAAAGAAAGTACATTAAGGACATGTTGGCAAAATTCAAGATGCAAGATAGTAAGATTGCAGGTACTCCAATGGAGGTCAATCACAAATTGAGCTCACATGAAGGTGGACTCATAGAGGATATCACATCATATCAAAGTCTAGCGGGTAGTCTCAACTATGCCACATTGACAAGAGTAGATATATGTTACAGTGTGAGTGTGCTAAGTAAATTTTTGCACACACCAAGGAAACCACATATGGATGCTGCCAAAAGGATTCTCAAGTATCTCAAAGGAACCATAAATGAAGGATTTTATTATCCTTATGTATCTAATTTCGGTTTGAAGCTATTTTCTGATGTAGATTGGGCTGGCTCCAAGGAAGATAGAAGGTGCACTTCAAGTTATCTTACCCTTGCAGGTTCAAAGCTTATTTCATGGTCATCCAAGAAGCAACCCACAGTTGCTCTCTCTTCTACTGAAGCTCAATATAGAGGTCTTGCCATAGCTACACAAGAAGCTATGTGGATGAAGACATTATTCAAAGATCTTGGATTGGACTTTGGAACTCCAACTATTTTTGGTGACAATATGAGTTCTATTCATTTGGCTGCTAATCCTATTTTTCATGCAAGGACTAAACATATTGAAGTTCATATCACTATGTACGAGAGAAGGTTCTAAGCAAAGAGATTCAAATATCATATGTGTCCACTCATCAACAATGTGCAGATATTCTAACCAAAGCATTGGATGGTACAAAGCTTTGAAAATTCAAGGCTAAGATATTCTAACCAAAGCATTGGATGGTACAAAGCTTTGAAAATTCAAGGCTATGATTGGTTTGCAGGTAATCTTGGAAGATTGAAGAGCTCAAGCATACTTGGCTTGAGGGGGAGCTGTTGGAGCAAGTCTACGACAAGCCTAAGTATTGGCTTGAGTCCCACAAAGTCATAGAAGAAGCCTTAAAATGAAGACAATGTAAGTTCACTTGTGAACTACCTCTTGTAACTTTTGAAGACTTTACTTAATGTAAAAGTGAAAGAATCTTAAGTTGTTGAGTCCACTTGATCAAAAAAGGAAAGAGGAGCCACGAATTTGTGATTTCTCGTAGATAGAGAATCAAATCAATCACTAATTGATTGGAGAGTGATTGAGGGAAGTTAGGCTCCCAAGATCAACTATAAATACATGGTAGTCTTAGTCGTGGTTATGTGAAGACCTCCAAGAGCTGAGCTTTATGCCATATCAAGGTGTGATTCCAAGGCACACATATGTATCAGTAAGTGCATTGTATTATACAATCAATATACTTTCATTTTCATGATCATTTGAGTTCATATTTCCATGTTCTTGTGAAGTGTACTACTCACTGCCATATCTCTCAGCTTTTTTAGTAAGATTGCAAAGATGGTTTCTCTGAGCTTGGTGCATCATTTTCATTGATTTAACTTACAAAGTTAGGTCTATAAGTCTACTATATGCTCACCAATTTTCATTTCATTTGGGTGTTTCAATCTTGAGTTATGTTCAGTTGAAGTCAACCTTGTCTGTTCATTTTCACTTCTCTATCAAGTACCCGACTTTTTTACTAATCTTGTCAGAGCTGTGTCTCAGTGTGTACTTACCCAAATTCAATGACGTAAAGCTTGTTTGATTCAACATACTCTCTAGTATAAGCATACAAATTTTTATAATCATTGGATTCTTAAATCTTGAGGTATGTTCATTTTTCTACTCACTGGTCTCATTACTGTAGAAGCCCGTGAAAATCGGGATGATGTCATCAGTTATTAAACATCATTCTCAGTGCGTGGTTCATTATTTTTTATGAAATTACTCTTGAAAGTTAGCTCTTTAAGTTAACTAGACTTCCCCAAAAGGAATTAAGCTAATTACTACTATGCTTAGAGAATTATGCAAAACACTGGACATGTGTATGAACCAAAATAGCAAGTTCTTCACCTTTGAACTAACTCGAACTTATCTGTTTTGATCTATCTTTTTGAGAGTGATCTTCCAAGGTACATAGGGTGTCTAATACATCCATTGGCAAGATAAAAGGGCCGACCACATACTCCTGGAGTTCATTTGGTTGGTATAGATCAAGGATTTTGCAACACCTCTTCATCTTCAAGCACATACCTATCCATCTCTTCACACGGTGCACATGGAGTTACATGGCTGACACATGTACGGCTAGTATCCACCTGCCCAAGAAGGTAGTCCCCTAGAGAGAGCTATATATAGAGGCATTTGGTTTGGAGGAGATTCATCTCTCTAGCACATGGTGGTGCTCATAATCCTCGTTCTCTTGCATGGTTCCCCCATGCTGCAAGTACGCAACGTCCCTTCCCCATTCTTGCTTTACCTTGAGTTGTCTTATGAAAGGCCTTCCAAGTATCATCTCATAATTTCTAGCCTTTTCGAATTGATAGATTGCTAAGGTGTGCTCGAACTCAACTCCGCAAGTGGTAAATGCTGCTTTTTCTAATAATCTTAAAGGTTGTTCTATGTGCCCATCTTCCATTTGAATCTTCATTTTGGGAGGTCGTAAAGCTGGTTTTCCCCATTTCTCCCAAATTTCCTTGGTAGCAATTCCTACTCCCGCTCCCGAATCTAATATGGCTTTAGTGGTATAACCTCTGTAAGTGATAGGGAGGCATGTGTTTCCCTCATCTCCCTCGCTGAAATCTCCAACCTTATCGACTGGGATTTTAATTGTGGATACTTAATCTTACATTCCACTTTTGTCTGACTTTGTCTCTAATTGGTTAGTGAGCTTCTCTTTCAATTGCGGCTTTACTTTCATGAGTTCTTCCAATGTCAGACTACAAGGTATTTTTACTTTTTGAAGATGTTGTATAATGTCTGAGGTTTGAACTGATGGGTTCTGCTCCTTTCTCCTCACTGAGGGAACATGATATAATTCAGAGTTATGTTCATATTCTCCCATGTAGTTTGGCAAAGCCTTCACACTGTCTTTGTCATCTTTGTTATCGTCAAGTTGCAATAATCCTTCTAAGTTTAACCCATGCATTGACACTTCAAGCTCACCTTCCGCTTCTAACTCCTGAAAAGGAGGTTCAATTCCTTTTGTTTTCTTCCATCTATGTTCTTGGACTCTTTCCCACAAGTCTCTAGGCTAGTCCGCATCTACTTCATGAATAATGGATCTTTCTTTTTCTTTTTCGCAGTAACTATCACCATGCATCTCGTCTTTCTTCCCTTCCCTAGAATAACTAGGTGTGACATATTCTTGAAATTCTTTTTCAAGAATTCTTAGGCTGGGTAGTGGCTAAACAGGTTTTTCTAAGGTTTGTTGAGCTACTTCAATTAACTTCTTACATATCTCCAATCTTTCTTTCTCTAAGTCACCTCTTGGGTATTCCCTTTCGTGTTGTTCAATGGTTGGTATTGCTTTTATTCGTGCTTGATATGCCTCCATCCACATGGCTAACTCTTCTGGCATTGGATCGGCCAGAACTGATCTTGCCTCTTGTTTTCTATGTTTTTCTGTCTTAGTGTTTCCTTCAAGTTCTTGTTTTTCTTCTTGAACTTGTTCATTATTCTTGTTCTCCAACTTTTGTTGCAGTTTCTTTTCTTTCATCCTTTCTCTACGATTCTTCCATCTTTGGATCCATCTACTTTTAGTACTTTTCTCAGACTCTGTTGAATCTACAATTACTTGAGGGGTGGGTAGGTTCAATTCTTTGTCAGAGTAATCATTTTCTTTGGTTTTATCTGGAGTCTCTCTAGCTTTTTCCCTTGTTATCGCTTTCAATGGCATGGTGTACTCCTTATCGCTCCGTGATGACTCTATCACTTCTATCACATTGATTTGCACATTGGAATTGACTTTATTGGGATTCTTGGGGCAATCTGGAAAACTAGTCATTCTATTGGTATGCCTGCTTCTCTTCCTATAGGTGGTCTCTCATGAATAGGGATCCTATTTCTTGGTTCTGAATTTATAGGAGGTCGATAGTTAGGACTATTACCAGGTGTAGCAAACTGAACGTGAGGTCTAACGGGAATGCTCTATTGTTGTGTTTGTCCTGAATGCTGATAAGAGGTATCCTGGTGTGTTCCCTAGGAATTTTGTGAAGTACTGGCTTGATACCTAGGTGTGAATACAAAAATGTTCTGATATCTCAGCCTAGCCCTCTCCAATTCCGTCATGGGCCAATACCCTTCTCTTATTCTTGTCTAAGTAAGTAATGTGAGAAGGGTTTTCTGGATCTTATAACTCATAAATGATGGCTCGATTCATCACTTCTTCCCACAAAGAAGAGTTGGTTTTTAGTAAATGCTCCATTCCATTTACCATGTACACATCCATTAAGGAGTCCTCCTGGGGAATTAGGTCTCCTCTCCAAACTTTCCTTATAATGGATCTCCCTCTTGGAGTTGATACTTGCTCCTCTTGTCCCTCTTCATTGAGGCTTTGGGCATTACCTTCTTCTCTTTTCTCATTGATGTTTTCAAGATGTTTCGTGACTGCATACATGTTGGAAAACAATGTCTTATTGGTCCACATTGCTCAAAGAATACAGGTTGAGTAGTGTTTTGTTTTACTTCTTGTACAAGCAAAAGAGTGGAGCACCATGGATAAGGCAATCAACTCTCATATCAGCCACCAAGGTTCAATACCCTTCAACAACCATTGCAACAGCGTGAAAGTTTTGTTTTATACTTTTCATAACAGCGAACGGAGAGCCTTTCACGGATAGCGATAATATTTTTTCACATAAATATTGGCGACCTCCGATAGCTTTTCGATGATGATCATAGCTTTATTCGTATGAGATTTTGGAGGGATAAAATACTATATCAGAAGAGCGATAGGCTCATTGTAAATCATCCTACACCAATTGGCAATGCTAGTTCTTGGTCCCTCAGTAGAGGTGGTGCTCTAGCACACATGGGGCAGCCATGGTGCACTCTAGGAGCATGTTGAGGAGCATGTTTCGGTTTACTTCAAAGACATTAGATGGTGGTTAACATAAGATTTACATCTTATGTTAAGAATTCAGGTAGATATTCTCTTTATGCACACAAGTACTAATTGAAGTTTATGGAGGCAGTGGCATCTATATCAATAGGAGTCCTATTTGGCATGTACAAGAGAATCAGTACGTGTATGCTTTATGCATATTTGGATGAGGTGTTAGAGAAGATATGTTCATATGAGTTTGAGGATTTCTGATAGCAAGCTTGTTAGCATTCTTTGCTACTTTTTTAAGTATGCGTTTTTTTCACATACATGTCTAACTTAGGGTCTTCCATAGCATAAGGTTAGATGAGGGTTTGTTGAGTATCAATTTTAGACTAATCCTTCCTCTTTCTATCACTCTTATTCACTCTTCTATAACCTATTAGGTCACACATCTCATATATATTCAGATTTCTGTCCATACACCTGAATATGTTTGTTACATTTGTACATTCACTCTTCCAACTATTTTTGTTCACATAGAGTGGTTGCGATTTTTGCTCCCACATTGTACATTGAACATTGGTATATATGATAGTGTGAGTAAGCCTTGGCTTACGTAACACTTTACACATGTTATCTAATCTTTCTCTATCTTTGTCTCATCATTTATGTGATTAAAGGTGGTATGTTCATGTTTTGTCAATATTGGAAGATTGCTAGAATATGTGTTGTAGATCCTGAACCTATGGAATCTTGGACCTATGGAATTTATGTTGAAGATTGTGGATACTTATGGGACCTGTGAGATTTGTTATGGGCCTACCTCATTTCCAACATTTGGTATCAGAGCTTTAGGGTTTTGGTATTAGATTTTTGGTTTCAAGGCTCACAAGTACTTGGGTTCTCAGGTTCCTAGATTCCTAAGGTTACAATATATAATTTAAGAGCATCTTCTAACATTTGACCTTTGACATACACACTTAGTCTAGAAGAGTAAAGATTTGAGAATTAGACAATTCATTCACATGTTTATTCATCAGTGTGGAAGTATGAAGTTGATGATCTGTTAGCAGCCGAATACTTCTGTAAAGTATGTACAAAAGTATTGTTTCAAGACGAAGAATTATGAAGAGAAGGCTACTTCAAATTCAAGGACAACATGATTCTATATTTATTCCATTTGCATACCATGTTTGTTTTGTCTCTTACTCTTAGCACTAGAGGAAGAGAAAAGTTCATTTGAAGAAGTTAAGAGTGCTTTCTACTTCAAGATGAAGAGAACAAAAGGTATGGAAGAGAAATTAGAACATGTTGACATCATCATGCGGAAGCAAGATGCAAAAGAAGAAAGTCCATCATTTCCAAAAGAAAAGTAAGACTTCCTTTTCTCATATATTTTCCATATACTTTACCTATTTTATCCTCTATATCCAAATACAAGTCTACGAGAACATCTTGTGTGAAGATAGTTTAAAGAAGAAGCAATTTCTTGTTTTACATTATACTTGGTCATGATTTAGTAGATTTGACAAAGAATTGCATTGAGAGAAAGAAAAGTAGCATTTTTTGAAGAAAACTTGTATATTTTGACTCATATGTATGAGTTATATATAAGTAGAAGATTTTAAGTAGGCAGCTTATATGTTCCCTAAAAGAATTCTTCGAGTGTCAATTCAGAGCTACTTGGTATATGACAAGTTACAGAGAAGTATATTTCTTCTTTATCTAACTCTTTAGGTAAATGAGTATTTATAGCAGATGTTGAAGAATTGGGTTGAGGTTTTATGTTGTGAAAGGTTATCTCATATTCAGTATTTTCAAAAAACTTCAAAAAATTCAGATTTTTTGATGTACTAGTCAGTTGAAGAATCTACTTTCTATGATTGTCTTGATTTTTTGATACATGCTTGTATTCGAAAAGGTGTTCCTTTAAATCCTAACACTTGATTGAGAAGTGGAGTTAGCAAAAGAAAATCAAGCAGGTACTATCACATTTCACCCATGTAAAATATGAAGATATGAAGTATCAACTTGCAGCTTTTGGAGTTCTCAAGGTGAGAAGTTTGTCCACTTATGTTTCAAGCAGGAATTGTAGATTCTTGGGAAGGATTTGTTTCAAGAAAAGTTTTACAACTTTGTGAGAAGCATGGACGCTTAGAGACATTCAGGCTGCAAATCAAACATTCAGTCATGAAGGTTTGATGAAAACAGATTCTATACAGGTATGATCTTGTATGATCTTGATTATTTATGAGTCAGATATCTATCCTTTGTTTGAAAAGTTCTTAGCATTGGAGGAAGTAAGTCAAAGATTCAGATTCTATTAGATTTGTGTTGCAGAGAAATAGAAGAAGATACTTGTTATAGTGCAGACGATTATGGATCCTAAAATGCTTTCAATAAGGTTTTTTGTTATCATATCATAGATCAGCTAACCTTATTCTACAATATGGGAAGCTGAAGAGTTATAGTGAAAGCTATTGGCAACTGCAGTGCTAATAAAAGGATTCAGATATTTTGTTTCAAGACATAAGTATTGATGATATGGTAGCAATGCTAAATCACTGAAGATCAGATTTATTGAAAGAAGGAAGACGTTCCAAATTTCATAAAGTTTGATATATTTGAAGAATTCTGGATACTAGTGTTAAGTCATCCAGGGGGTGATGAAACATGAAGAATTATTTTTAGCCATATGTAAAAGTTTGGAGAGTCATACCTACAGGTATTCCTATTTCAGGTATTTCTATATTTCCTTTGTTAGGTTCTCTTTATGTTCTAGCTTTGAAAGAAGAAGGAAGTAGGAGAATGTCTGGAGAAAGTTCCTATTAGGATATTCTTGTTCAAGAGAAGGTTCCTGAGTTCTATTGAAGAGAAGCTTGATACTTTAGAGAGGTGTGTTTCAGAAGTGAACACATTTATGTTTATACTAGATTTTGAAGGAAAGAGGTATGAAGGATTTACGGATGAAGACATGATGACATCATATATTTTTTGATGAGACACATGAGTTGATTTCAGTTGAATTGAGTTGAGTTGACTTGAAGTACAGTCAGAGATGAACAAGCAGTGTTCATAATACACCAAGTTATGAGTTGTCAGTCACAAGTTCTAGGATTTAGTTCTTGATTGTGTTTAGTGTATTTACATGACACACCATAAGTACGTTGAGAAAACTTTTGTAAGGTAAATGCAAATATGTGGATCCTAGTGTATGTTTTCAGGTTTGAGAAGACAGGAGATAGCAGGTTCAGAGTCAGTACTTGCTACATTTGTTCTCAAGCAAGTGATTGCTTGATGAGTACACTATTGGATATCTAGTTTGCATATTTTCTCAAGTAATATGGTTCATATTCAGCAAGTTCAGGTTTTGAAGTTTGAAGGAAAGTCAAATTCAGTTTTGAAGAAAACTTTTGAAGAAAACATTTAAAGGTCAATTTTGGGAGTACAAGTTTGAAGCTTATGAAGTTAGAGATCCAGTCCAGATTGTACCAATATGACATTGCATGGGGGATTGTTGGAAAACAATGTCTTATTAGTCCATATTGCTCAGAGAATATAGGTTGAGTAGTGTTTTGTTTTACTCCTTGTACAAACAAAAGAGTGGAGTGCCATGGATAAGGCAATCGACTCTCATATCAATCACTAGGGTTCAATACCCGTCGGCATCCATTACAGCAACATGAAAGTTATGTTTTATACTTTTCATAACAGCGAACAGACAACTTTTCACAGACAATGATAATATTTTTTCACGTAAATATTAGCGACCTCCGATAGCTTTTTGACGATGATCGTAACTTTATTCGTATGAGCTTTTGGATGGATAAAATACTATATAAGAAGAGCCATAGGCTCATTCTAAATCATCCTACACCAATTGGCAATGCCAGTTCTTGGTCCCTCAGTATAGGTGGTGCTCTAGCACACATGGGGCAGCCATGGTGCACTCTAGGAGCATATTGAGGAGCAGCTATGGAGTTCTTCTTGGAGAAGAGTGTGCTCACACTCTTGCTTATGGAGAGGACTTACCCATCAGTAGCTTGGTGGTGTGGATTGACCATTCACATGATGTATTTGAAGATTGTCTTCTACATGAAGGTTTTGGTTTACTTCAAAGACATTGGATGGTGGTTAACATACGATTTACATCTTATGTTAAGAATTTAGGTACATATTCTCTTTATACACATAGCTATTACTTGAAGTTTATGGAGGTAGTGGCATCTATAATAAGAGATGTCCTATTCGGCATAGGTACAAGAGAATCAATACGTGTATGCTTTATGCATATTTGGATGAGGTGTTAGAGAAGATATGTTCATATGAGTTTGAGGAATTCTGGCAGCAAACTTGTTAGCATTCATTGCTACTTTTGTAAGTATGTGATCTTTTCACACACATGTCTAACTTAGGGTCTTCCATAGCCTAAGGTTAGATGAGGGTTTGTTGATTATCAGTTTTAGATTGATCCTTCCTCTTTCTATCACTCATATTTACTCTTCTACAACCTATTAGGTCACACATCTCATATATATTTGGATTTCTGTCCATACATCTGAATATATTTGTTACATTTGTACATTCACTCTTCCATCTATTTTTGTTCACATAGAGTGGTTGAGAGTTTTGCTCCCACATTGTACATTGAACATTGGTATATATGATAGTGTGAGTAAGCCTTGGCTTACGTAACACTTTACACATGTTGTCTAATCTTTCTCTATCTTTGTCTCATCATTATGTGATTAAATGTGGTGTGTTCATGTTTTGTCAATATTGGAAGATTGCTAGAATATGTGTTGTAGATATTGAACCTATGGAATCTTGGACCTATGGAATTTATGTTGAAGATATCGGATACTTATGGGACCTGTGAGATTTGTTATGGGTCTAACTCATTTTCAACAATAGAAAATCCCTCTTTTATCCATATAGAATCCTCCCACATACTTAATAGCTCGCCTCACTATGTGAGCATCTGTGGCTTTCTTCAACCTAGCCACTGATTTGTTTAGTCCATCTAGGTAGATGGGTAAGTCATGTTGATTGGTGCTCAAATACTCTAAAGATGTTCGATACTCTCCCTCAATGATAGACATTATGCCAACTATTGGTACAGAACTCCGCATGTCTTCAGAGGCCATAATGATTTCCTCTTCAGAATCACTCGAGGTTTCAGAGTAATGGGATTGAGCACTCAACTTGGCCACACTTCCCACGGATGAGATTACACTTCTTCGGCTTCCTAGGATTCTTCCCAATCATAAGTTCATTCACTTAAGTGCTCTAATTGAGTTTAGACAACCCCTAGCTCCCAATGCTCTCTGTAAAATCTCAGAGTTGTATGAATTTTTTTCTTAATTTGGAATTTCCTACTCAGGTATCATGAAAGGTCTCTCTGCACGACACCTGATACTTGCTCAGTACACGATACTCGACACTGCATAAGTATCGCAACTCGGGTCTCCATGACACTTGACACACGACATCTCAGGAAGTGTTGTGATACTTGGAGTAAATGACACACGACACTTAATCAATCTCGATACTCGACACCTGCTCGATGTTGCGATAGATGGGTCTGCAACACTTGACACATGACACATGACACTAGTCTCAATCACGATACACAAAACTTTAGAGATGTCACGATACTTGAGGTCCACGATACCCGATACTTACTGACTCATGATAAGCATTACTTACGAGATGGCGTGATACTTGAGTAAACAACATACGATAGTTGGGAAGTGTTGCGATACTTTGGTCACGATACTCGACACCTCAGAGATGTCACGACACTTGTCCAACGACACGATACTCATCAAATATTGCAATACCTCGGCCTCAACGACACTCAACACTTTACACTTTTAGATGTCGTGACATTCGGGTCAGCGACACTCGATACACGTCAAATATCGTGCACTATGTCAACAACACTCGATACCTACTAAGTGTCGCGTTACTGGATGTCTACGATACCCGACACTTGCATAATGTCGTGATACTCGATGAGTGTAAGTATTGCGACACTCAACCTGGGGAGGTCATGACACCTAAATGTCATGACACTCGACCTTGGGAGATCACAATACTTGAAAATTTTTCAAGCACAAGTAGGTATATTTGATAACCAATTTGATGTGGGTGTTCCTAGTGCTTATTTCCCTTTTCTCAAGTGTTTGAATCAACTAAACTCTCACTTAATCCCTGGATAATCCCCTCACGATATCTACCACAGGTCCTTTTGCTATCTCCTTTGACTCAAATTGAAGTTGAGAGCAAGGACTTGATAGGCTCACCTCCCCAGCTACCCTCAAGCTCTTATCCACCCTTACTTGCTCTGTACTGCCCCCCGTTCCTTGATCTTAAACTCATGATATCTGTTGTGCAGATATCACGACACTTGCGCTAGAACAATTGAATTGAAATGATCTATTTTTTTGGGTTTTTATACTTCTACAAAGTACTTGAACTAAAACGGCTGAAATGAAGGTATTTGAAGATTAGACCTATCTTCCTAGCCTACTCACTCATTCTCTCTTACCTACTCTAATGTCTCTCTCTACTCACTTCCCTAAATTATTAACTCACTACACACACTCCCAAAAGTGAGAAGTAGTAAGTGCGGATGACAGTGACTTACCAAATAAGAGAAATTCAGAACTCCTCTACTCACTTCAATGCTAAGATCTTTTCACCATCACATGAATGCCTCAGTTTGTTTTGACACTCCCCAGCAACGGCGCCAAAAAAGGTGTGTACCTTTGTGACAAGTTAGCGACTTGTGGAGAAAGAGACTATACCTCAATCTCCCTCAAGTGCATATAGTGGGGATTCACACTTCAATTATCAATCCAAAGAGTATCAAAACCTAGCCAAGTGTATGAAGACATGCATTCAAATGATGATCTATGCAAATGAGATCTAACAAGGTGCAAGCAAGTATAAATCCATCACATTCAGGCTTTTAAGGTCGGCTATGGTGTCGCGACACTTGGAACAGTAGTCAACAGTAAATTGAGGTTTTCTCTCAGCTCCAAACTCCGAATATAGCGAATCGCGGGTTCCTTTCAAAGCTCTTGAGAAGACACATCCAATGGTGGTTTTCACTCAATTTTGAGACTCTTGCTTCAAGTTATGAGCAAAATACTGAGCCCCAGTAATGATCTTCCTACACTTCAGCATTTCCTACACTTAAGACACACCTCACCAACAACAAACAAGCACTTTCATCAATAGAAAACACTGCGAAACACTCTTTTCAAGCATCGCACAGGCATGCAAGCTCACAAGGAAGAAGATACAGAGAGGAGAAGAAAAAAATTCGAAATTATGTGCTCTTGATTCTCACAATGGCAAAAAGTCCCTACAAAGAGTCACAAAAAGAATTGGTCCTTTCACACAAGAGATCGACACTTTATTGACTAAAAGATCCATCTCATATACCCATTTAGTGTCAATGGCCTTTTCTCTTGGAGGCAAATAACGTAAAGACAAGGTATCATTAATAACATCATATTTTGATTACATAGCACCCATCCAATTTTCTAAATTTTATGATTTATCAAAAGAGACAAGACAAGGTACCATTAATAACATCATATTTTGATTACATAGCACCCATCCAATTTTCTAAATTTTATGATTTATCAAAAGAGACAAGATCTATTGCATCACAATCTCATGCAAAGGAAGCACTATGAGAGTTTGAATGAGTATGATATCATAGAGATGCATTAGAGAAGGAGAAGGATTGGAAGTTTCATGGTTTGCTAGAAAAAGATAAAACCATTGAAATTATAATTGAATTAGAAAAAGATGACACTCTTTTAGAATTGAAAACCTTATTGCTTGAGAGTTTTTTTTCTTTTTAGTGGTGATTGTTTCTTCATTTGATATGTTTGAAACTATTCATCAACTTATTGAAAAGAAAAAGAAAAACATGTTTGATTTTGAGCCCATTGTTGAGACAAAATGTAAAACAATTGATAAAAAAATGAACACTTTGAATATGGTAACTATTAGAAATGTTGGCATTGGTCCTATTGTTGTTGATTTTGCTGAAGATTTTACAAGGCATTCCATAGATTCAATGGGTCTTTATTTAAGATATTATCAATTTCAACTTGTCTTGGAAAGTAGATACATCAACACCATGAAGAAATCAATTGGGTTGGTAAGGATGTGTACCTTGCCTCAAGGGTTGACTAATTCTAGCTCATAAGATAAATACCATGAATATTGTTTTGCATGATCTCATTCTTAAAACTACTTGATCATTTTTTGATGATATTCCTTAAACATATATAACTTCAAGCCCCTATTGTTGGATTTTGAGGTCTCTAGAAGCACACATTTGTAGTTGGCATCATATTCATCTTCTTCATCAAATTTGGATCCCAACTCTGACAAAAAGCAAGGAAAATCATTGGAATTATTTGTCAGGTAGCAATAAATAGAATCAACATTGAATACTTTTGACCCTCCAAAGTTTATGTAAAAGCTCATATACAAAACACTATGTGGGAGTGTTCTAAAGATAGGCTTACTCACAAGGAGCCTTTATGCAAAGTTTTACCAATCTTTATAATTTATGATGAAGCAATTAATCTTGCACAATTTGAATCAAAGTTAATGATAATAAAAATAATTCATGAAATGAAAAGACTAAATGTTTGTTCAAGTCATCTCAATGCACAATACTTGATAGTCAAATCAATTAATCATGTAAAATTATGTAACTTAAGATGAATCATAAAGTAAAATGCTTACCTCAAATACTTTTAATGCAAAGACTCATAATCAGGTTGATATGGCATACCTTTTTATGTAGATCAAATCCATCCACTTTGTTGAAGAAGCACATCACTACATCAACTTAAAACCAACATTTCATATACTCTCAATCAATATCAAATATGACAAGAGATGATGGATTATATTAATGAGCAAAATATGGATTTGTATACAAGCTCAAGAATTCAAATGATGCATAAGAGGTTCTGACATATTATTTCTCAAAGGTTGGCACAAGGGTAACTATATCTCACAAGACCTCAATTTTCTTATAGCACTCAAGCTCTCAAAACTAAGGGGAAAAAAATTAATTTTCGTTCCTTTCCTTCAATAGAGAAAAATGTTCCTTTGATTCATGGTTGACTTAAATGGACCAATCAGATCCCTTCATTTTACTTTGCAAGCAAACACAATTGTGTTTTCTATACAAGGTTTTACATAAAATTTAAAGGATTAGGTAGTATCCAAATTTAAATCGATTTGTTGCTACTTGTTCTTCTACTTCATCTCCATCATTTGAATGTATTTGAGCACTTAATTACCTTATTAAGCTTTCCTTTCCTTTGAAATCTTCAACTCCCTACTTTATCTTTTATATTCTTTATTTTTGAAGAAGACTAATGTGTGAACATGCTTAGGATAGAAAATCTCATAGCAAGCATTAAATACTCCATCTTCATATGTTGATGAGGTGCATGGTGATAATCATTACCACATCACTCCTATCTATCAAATGCTACTTGTAAATAGAAAATTTTTAACATTTTTCAATCGTTAAACTAATATCCACTCAATATTGTGATTCTTTTAAAGATCTCGAGAGGATCTCTAGAATGGTATCACATGAAATAGTTCAACACTAAAAAAAAAGTTATGGTTGAAATAAAAACCTAAAAAGTAGACTTACTACCACCTTTTCACTCATAATTATTCATATAAGCATGGAAATACTAAAAAAAGCAAGGAAATAGAGGTAATTAAAACTGATGGACACATAAAGCCAAACAATATATGCACCAAGGATAGAAAAAATATGAAAAAAAAAGAAAATTCATGGGAGCAATGTAGTCTTCAATTATCTTCAACTATCCAAAAGACCCCCAAAGCTCTTATAGCATTGCACTATAACTTTACACTAAAAATAGTCATAGCACTCAAATTGAGGCCAAAAATAAATACATAAGAAGGTAAGTTACAAATGGAAGTGAACATTGATACTTACATGGAGAAATTACAAAGAAATAGGGTATGTCCAAAACTAGTGCATTGCATGGCTTCATTGCTTTATCTATCCAACTTGCTATTAGCCCTCATATTCCCTTGCGTAAAGCATATAAAAAGTTTGGAATATCATTGAGACTTTGTCTTAGGCAAGTAATAAAGGTTATGATGCATGTACGTTCAAGGTGGAGGCTTGAGGATATAAATCATTCCATTTTCATTTTCATGGACATATATATGATGCACTATTTGATGATAGTGTAACCATTAAAGAGTTAGAAACTATGCCAAAATGGTTGGTGCATACTATGCCACAACAATTGGTGCATAATATGCCAAAATGGCTGGTGCAGACTTTCAAGTAACAAAGAAATATTACACATGCCATTACATTTTCACATGGGCTCTCACGATAATTCTTGCATCAAATCATTGGTTGATGGATGTCTCTGTTATTAAAAACTTTTATGCTTTCACGAAGTATAGATGCCAAGAATGTAGATGGCTAATTCATAACTCTAGTTTGATGTTATTAAGAAAATTCGTACTTTTGCCTCTTTATGTGATTTGCCTCCTAACAAGAAGGTCAAAGTAAATGAGGCATAACATGATGTATTTTTGTCCACTATAGTTTATATGAATGTTAGCATTGTGTAGATGTTAGTATTGAGGTAGATGTTAGCATTGAGGTAGATTTTTCCTGCCTATGTGATGTTAGCATTGAGGTTTTGACATCGACGTCTGAATGGAAACCTTTACTACAATATTTTGGCCTTGAAAATTGTAATACCATTCTAAATCCTTGAACCCTTTGGAGAGAACCCTTTCGCATCCTACCTAGACAAGTTTCTGATTCAATCTTCATGAGAGTCCTACACTGATAAGTTTCTGATTCAATCTCCATGAGGATCCTGAAATCGCTCGAGTTGCTTTACATGTCTGAATTCATAGTCGAATTGTGTCCAGTGCATGAGACTCTCATGTCCATGAGTGAACTCTTACTCATGCTAGACAACACATCACGTCTTGTTTGAGCAAGCAATCTCCTAATACGGCCACTTCTAGTCGTGAATCTCTGCATACAACTCTCATGTAAATGCAATCCCTTGGGCATTAATTAGTCTATTTTTTACCATCTTTCGCTATTGATCAAAGCGACATCATCATCTTTTGCTATGGATCAGAGAGTCACCATCGTGTTTGGGTGTTAATTAGTCTGCTTTTTACCATCTCTCTCTATTGATCAAAGAGACACCATCATCTTTTGTTTTTTATCAGAGAGTCACCATCGTTTTCTATTTATCAAAGTGCTCTGAGAATGACAATCAAACCAAAGTTCCATATTCACAAAATCACGTTGTGATGCACTATCATTGTGCTATTAAGATACTTTGCAAGACAGATCATCTTAGCTTGTGTGCCTTCATATAGTATCGCTACATGAGTTTAGCAAAAAAACCTCTCTCACTTGCGAAGCATGTAACAATATGCAGAACTCTAGACTTGCTCCCATATATGTGCATGGAGCTGTTAGACTTGGAATGAGAACAACAACAGATAATACATAGTAGAATGTAAGAATGATTGATGAGAGAGGGCCCCGGATGCATATTCCAGCTTCGATTGGGAACATCACAGGTTACAAATAATGATCATGAGATAAAGACAATGGCTGCTCGTGAGAGAGACGTGCAGAAAAATTGTCACTAGATTTCCGTTTCAACTGCGCTTCGATCAGCAAAGATAACATCTTTAACTCATTGAAATAATCAGCGCTGAATATGAAGCACCAAAATGGTTAAGGATTCGTAGCTCACCATCACAAAGACTGCTACCGAGGAATCGAGATGGAGCTTCTTATTTCTGATCATGTCCCTTTAAAGGACACATGCATAACCTCATATCAAGATAGACCCCATGAGGCTGCAGAAGGCACAAAAATCCATGGTGCCAGTCGAATTCCCAGAAGCGTCAAGCATGGCGTCCAGCTCACATTCGGCCAGAGGCTGCCCAGACATGGCCATCACCGCCCGGAGGTCGTCGAGCCCCAACAGACCGTCCATGTCCGCGTCTAGAATGTTGAACACTCGGCGCAGGGCCGCCCGATGCGTCCGAGCAAAGGAGTTTGTAGAACTGAGAATTTCGGCGGAGGCCAATAGCTGCTGAAATTCGTGTAGATCCACCGCGCCGTCTCCGTCAGAATCGGCCTCCGCGATCATGGACGCCTCCTCCTCCTCGGTGAGACTTTCCCCGATGTAGGCATCGAAGAAGGCACTGAGGTCGTCGCCTCTGATGATGCCATCGCCGTCTCTGTCGAGCACCGTGAACGCCTGCGGCCTCCGCTGCCTTCTGTTTGGTGCGGTCTCCCTTGAACGGCAGAATACCACACAAATCTCTCTCCATTGAACACATACGTCTGTCCTTTTCTCTCTCTACCTCTCTATTTCTCGAGTTTCAACTTTCGACACAGTTTTGATGGTAGGTACGAGGTTGTAGCCTCTGATGTATACTGTCCACTAAAAACATACGGGGACATTTGGAATCTTCACGCTCCTCATGACGTCATACTTTTACGTGAGATAATAGACTAGGTCAATTCCCTCGCTACTAGCTAGACTGCAGGCTTTCCGATTGTCATGTTATTTTGTACATTGCTTTTTTGTCACTATCAGTAAATATATTCTCAAGAGAATTAGATTTTGTTTCAAAAGAAAGTTTTTTTTTTTTGAGAGTACAATGAATTGGAAACACACTCACACACCTGACCTCCACCTGACCTCTTAAGCTAGAGGCACCCATCTTATGTCCAGCCAAGACTTGGACTCAGGAAGTTCCATCTTGCTATCTACTCATCGTGACATTTTGAACTACAGCACTCGAGGCATGACACCCATGCATCCTCCCCAATCCCATACAAACAAGGGTTGAATGCCTAGTACTTACTAGAAATGAATATAGCTTGAAGTCCCGCTGGACATTAATTGGGTATGAATGATCTTCCACATTGTAAGTGAGCTTAGATATACTTGTGACACTTGGGAGACAATTTACGAGGATAGTCAAAAAGCTTAAGTTGGTATACCTTTACTATCAAACATTTTAAATGGTGTGTTATCGAAGGGTGTGGGTTCAAGTTCTATGGTTACATTGGAAGGACATCTCTCATTCACTTCTAGTGGTAATAAGAAAATGCCTCAGGGATTAGTAGGCCTTGGGTGCTTTCGTTATGCTCTAAAGTGAGTGGCAAGGGCCATGCTAATTGTAGCGCATTTAAACCAATAATCTTGTTTGTTTGGGATCATCCCTACTTAGTTTCTATCCATAGTAGACATCACCCACTCAACCCCTTTTGCTATGGGATTTGGGGGTCCTATGTGTGCTATGCCCTTAATTATTATACTTTTCAAAAGAAGAGTTGATTGCAAGATCGAACTTCTCTCTCTCTCTCTCTCTCTCTATATATATATATATATATATATATATATATATATATATATAGTTTCTCGCTCTTTCGTTCCTAGTAGACATCACCCACTCAACCCCTTTTGCTATGGGATTTGGGGGTCCTATGTGTGCTATGCCCTTAACTATTATACTTTTCAAAAGAAGAGTTGATTGCAAGATCGAACTTCTCTTTTCTATATATATATATATATATATATATATATATATATATATATATATATATATATATATATATATATATATATATATATATATATATATATATATATATATATATATATATATAGACACACACACACACGGTTTGAGTTTTTCCACTCTAGACACGTTTTCTTTGAAATGGTACAAGGTCTCTAATATATGATGAGGTGATTAGGTAGGATGCTTGAAACATTCATCAATGATAAAAATCCACCAAGTGAATTGCCTATGGACTAATGCAGGATCTTGTAGCCATGCATACACAGAGACAATATGATATCAAATCACATAGAAACAAAGACGCACATTAGACTGAAAATAACATAGTATTGGGTACAGTATCCCCCCATGCACTCTATCATATGAGTCTCTAGAGTGTGTGTATTCGTAGATTTTCATTATGAGAAAAGAGAAGTTATAATGAGGGTGGGTGTTTTGAAAAGCAGATGTGTGATGAAACATTTATTGACTTTAATGGTGAGTCTTAGCTTTATTTACATAAGTCGCTTTCTATAGGGATCTTTACCTTCAACCAATATTTTTAAAACTTTGTAAAATCAATCCCCTATGTATATCTTGCATTTACAATAAATATATGAAAAATATAATCTTTCTAATCACACCCAATGCATCTGAGTATGTCCACTCCCTCATGAACCTTCACGTGCTAAATCAAAGCATAAATCACATTAAAACATCAATGAAATAGACCCCAATAATTTATAATTCCATAGGTTATAAAATGCCTCGAATTCAAAAAGCAATTAACCTCTGCTAATAATAACAAAATAGATATGAATGGCAAGTCATGTGCCCCATCATTGAACAATAATAAGCATGTTCTATATTAAAACACATGCATGAAGATGGGATTTTAGAGAATAAATTCATTTAATGTGATATGAATTATATGCACAGAGTAAGTGGTCATAATTTAGACTCAACAAAGTCTTATGGATCCACTCAGATTCTTCAATAGAATAATGTTTATACTTTACTAAATATCCATCATATTCTATATCTATGCATGTACTGGTTGCATCATGATTGATTATTTTCTCAAGAATCAAGATTTCAAGTTTAATAA
The DNA here is from genome assembly GCA_020310875.1 of Ceratopteris richardii. Taxonomy (NCBI): domain Eukaryota; kingdom Viridiplantae; phylum Streptophyta; class Polypodiopsida; order Polypodiales; family Pteridaceae; genus Ceratopteris; species Ceratopteris richardii. The sequence continues at coordinate 68,390,998 of CM035429.1, read as the reverse complement.
ACTAATATAAAGAGATTTATGTATATTCAAATTAAATGGTATGTCTAACCTATCTTTTGAATAATGTGAAATCTCTAGAGTATTGGGGTGCAAGTTTAACTTTAGGATGTTGTAGAATATTCCTGAATCATCGTTCAATAATATGCAATCATAACAAATTATTTGCATCAAATTTATTAGGTGCTCTTTTCTTATTAGAATTAGGAGTGTAATGTTCTTGACTCTTCTTAATATTTTTGTGAACTTGGTGAAATATAGAAATGTGTTCTTGAGCAATAGTATCAGCCATAAGAACATGAGTTTGGTTGAATGATATGGCAATGGGAAGCTTTTTACCATAAATAACTTCAAAAGGTGCATGACTAGTAGTAGTATGTATTGTGTTATTGTAAGAACATTGAAGTAGTGATGATTTCTCATCTCAATTATTTGGATTTTCTAGTGAATAACAACACAATAGATCACGAATAGTACTAATATTTTACTTTGCCCACTACTTTTAAGATGCAATATGGAATTGAAATCCATGTTTGAGTCTCCATTCTAAAATAATGCAACCCAAAAATGATTGCAAAACAAACATCACAATGAAATAAAATAACCTTCGGAAAACCATGATGGGGGAAAGTACTCTAATAAATATCTTAGTAGTTTTTGGTGTAGATAGTTATATGGAAGGAAATATGCATGTTTACTAAATCTATGAACAATTTTCCAAATCATATCATTATGAAATGAAGTTAAATAAACATGAGTAATAAAATCCATAAGAATTTGCTTCCATGGTTCATTGTTAATAGGTAATGAAATTAACGATCCACATGCTTTATCATGATGATGTTTAGCACACTCACACAAAGTAAGGCCTATTCACGAAATTTGGGAATTATTCAAGTCCCATTTATAATACCAAGTGATGGAATTAACTTATAATTTCTATGTTATATTCTTCTTACAAAGATCAATTCATGAATACATCTTCTTTTTGTTAAAATGTTTTAAGCTTTCAATAGATAAAAAATAATATTAGTTGATGAGCTTATTTAAAAAAACACCAAGGAGTATGAATAAACAAAGAAAAGCATTCAACCTTGAATTTTTTTTTATATGAAGTCTATTGTTATCCAATTCAATAATAATAGGTTAATTATTTGATATATCAATAAATGCTCATATTAAAGTAAATATCCCAAAATATGATGTTATAAAAATCAATAAATTGATTTCAATTTAATTGTATAACAAATCTATACTAATACGAATTTAGAGCTTACAATTTAATATAAACAATAAATATATTCAAATTGGGGGTCACTTGTTCGGGTGGTTGGGCCTCTCGACTCTTGAGGCGGGGATGGGGGGTTCAACCCCCATCATCACATGTAAGGGACATGTTTAACATGGAAAGTTGTATCTTGTGGGATAAGGTGGGTCCCACGGATACTATGCCCTTCCTTATACAGTTGCAAATTCAAAGTTAAATCCTGGAGGAGTAGGCCTCTACTGAACCTCCATTTAAAAAAAAAAGCAACCACATGAATTTAGATCTAATTTAACAATACTTAATAATATGCAATTTGACATACTAATAATTGTTCATTTAGGTGAATGATATGAAAATTATGTCAATACTATAGATTGTTTCATATAGTTTTATAATAAATCTATCATACTAACTTAGGGCTTTGAAAAACAATCGAATTCAGTAATTACTCAAATATATACAATTTAGGCTTTCAATAAATTTTCACTTGGTTGAACAGTCCCAAAAATATGTGGTGTTTAAAAACACCAATAAAATACATGATGTTCAAATATTTTAAAATCATTGATATCGTTTCTTAATATATTGTTCAAGTACATAATATGTTTCTCTATCACAAGGTTTCTGATTTACAATTGTATTACATGTATAAGAACGTCTGTTCTTTGAGCAAATCCATCCATAAAGCCACGGAATCATTGTTTTGGATAAAAAGTTTTCCAACTCCTCCGATGATTGCCTCCACAGCTTCGGTAGAATTACATAAGTGCCTTTCATATTCCAAATCACATGATATAATGTATCATAAAAAATAATGGTATTATTTCCATCCAAATCTAGAAAAATTTTCCAAATTGTGTCCAAGTTTTTATGATGCACAAACTTATATCCGATACGGATATCAGTTTTTTGGCATGCACTCTGACCTGCTATAATATGAAATCTTTGATGGTGTTTTGGAAAACATACTGCAAGTGTTCTTTGAGCTATCGACACTCTTTCTGTGGTCCAAATCCACACTTCAAAAAGATCCATACAAAAATCCAAGAAATATAATGCATCCTTGCGAATGTAATGCGCAATTCTTGTGTTCTCTTCAATAAAATTCATATGGTTTTGCAAAGATTCAAGTAATAGATCACCCCTTTCCTTGTCAATTGTCTTGAGCAAAATGCCATTCATTTCCAGTATCAATACCCTTCTTTCATCTCTTGGGAATGAAGAAAATCCTTGCTTTCTTGATGAAGATTCATATATGTGTGAAGACCAGCAAGACATCAATGCCAAGCTTGGGTTTTCTTTGTAGTTCATATGCAAATCAGCATTTTGTTCTGCAAAATAAAATTGAAGTTAATTAGATTTATATAAAAATCAATTGTTTTACATTCTATATTACTTCATAATCACAGTAACTAAAGATATGTTTAATTAAGCCATTATCATTTCTCTCAATATTTAAAACTTTAGTAAATTAAAATTGATAATACATAAGAAAATGTAGGAAAATTGATTTGAATGCATGATTTTATATTCATGGGGATTCCAATTTCCTTTTATAGTTTTTCTTATAATCAATATAATTAAAAGTAGACTAAGCCTAGAAAAAACTTCATATATATGTGTGTGTGTGTATTTATTTGTGAAGAAAAACAATCTTTCATGAAAGAAGGAAACTAACATTAAAAAAATGGGTTATCCTATGTGTGTGTGTGTGTGCACATATATATGCGTGTGTATATATATATATATATGTATGTATGTGTATGTGTGTTTATTTGTGAAGAAAAACAATCTTTCATGAAACAAGGAAACTAACATTAAAAAAATGGGTTATCTTCAAACCAATCAAAAGTTCTTGAGAAAATTTAATAATCCACCTTGCCGTCAACGTTTTTCTTTATCCTGCAAAAGAAAAATTTTATAAATATTTGTCTGTAGATATTAAAGAAAAACATAAATATTGTATGACAAATTTCTTTACCTATTAAATTAAGGTATGCCTTTTGTAACCTTTTTATGTATGCTTTTGCTGCAACTCCGCTTATGAAACGACTTTGTCGATAGCCCAATCTTGTAGCATACACTATTGCATGATTTTCTCTCATGCTTTTATTTTTGTAGCACATTTGTAACAGTTTTAGCTGCTCTTTATTTAAAAGTGGAACACCAAATGTTGAAGCTATTGTTGCTAGATCTCCCTTTTCGATTTCCTTGCAATTCAATGGAACCTCTAGCTTTGTCGATGCTATTGTTGTATGTTCCTTTTCAATTTCGTTGCAAATCAATGGAACATCTACATTTTTCTCACTATTATTATGTACTTCATAGTCATCAAAAGAAGATACTCTCAAGTTATTTGAATGATCATTTGATTCACTCAAGATATCATGTTCTAACATAGAAGATGAATTCTCCATTGCAAGTTGAAACATAGGAAATATAAGATGTTCTTTGATGATATGTGGTTGTCGGATTCGATTGAGCAAAATATCATCTCTTTGGATGAAGCTCAAAATATAGGATAGAAGATCACTTGGTACTGAACGATCATGTCTTGCTTGATAAGAGGTAATGTCGCTGCAATTTTCTATTGGGATAGAACCTTTGAAGAAACTAGCATTAATGATAAGTTGATCTGGTTTATATATTTCTTCAATGTGATCCATATAATAATCTTCTTGGCTCCTCACCATAAGAAAAGAATATCTTTTGTCATCAATATTTGAATGATTTTTTACATAATCTTTCTCTGATATGTTCCATCTTATATCTTTTTTGAACAAAAGGGCATTTAGATCGAGAAGGAGAAAATTGTTGCTTATATGAAGATGATAGATATTATCTGCATATATCAAACAATGAGGTTTATTATACACAATAACTAAAAAGAGTGCTTTAAGATAACTTATTGATATATCTACAATAAATGAGTTATAATATGAATAAAATAATCATAATATTACACAATATACCTGGTAAAATCCAAAAAGGCCTAGCATGTCGTTTCTCCATAACATTAGATAGCTTATCTGATGTTTGAAAAGAGCTTTGCTCATGTAGAGTACTCATTTCATCCTCAAAGTGGCCAATAAGCTTTCCAATACCATCATCACTTATGAAATGTTTATTTTTGTTAACATCTATAATAAAAAGAAATCCAAAAGATGTATAATAATCAATACAATATGCAGACATATCAATACTTATTTTCTCAATTAATTTCTCTTTATGATAAAAATCTATCTATTAATTTCTCTATCTAAACACTTATAATTAATTTCACTGTGCATCTACGTCAAACAATAAGCTTTCGATTTTAAAAACTACACAGTTCAATATTTGCATCTTAACCGTACATTTCAAAATTGTATTTAATCAAATGCATCATAATTTTAAAAACAATATGTTTCAGATTTTTTCAAACAAAGGAGTCATAAATAATGCATATCAATTTAAAAATTATAACATGTGAATTTATGCATCTAATTTTTAAATTACTCGAATAGACAAGAGATGTCGAACTTTAACTCACAAATATATGATATTAACAATAGATAAAAAGATTTAAATATAATCGATTCACATCACTTTACTCAACAAGGTAATATGTTCAAAATAAAAATCTATTGTTCAAGAAATGCAATTGTATCACTAGCATATAAAGAAAAATATACTTTGAAAATTATGGTATTTATTACATTACATGGAATCAATATTTTCTCAACCTTCTTTTTTTCCTCATACATTTGAAGTACCTGCAGTATCTTCATCCATTGTAACAATATGTTCATCGGTTTCTGTATCATCCTGATTACTTTCTGATTCTTCTCCACTAGGTTGTACATCAATCTCAGCATCAACATTCTCGAACACATTTGTATTATCTGTATCTTGATTCCTGATATCTGTATCTTGATTACTGATATCACACCATTGATGCAAAGCAGGGTCATTCTCAAAAACTGAAGAGCAAATTGATTCTAATTGTTTTTCTTCAACATCTAAACATATACCAAAACATCTGCGTTTCTTAGATAAACTTCTTTGAAGAACAACTCCTCGACAATACAACTCTACAACATAGCTGTCTTCACGAGCAAAACTATTAATGAAATCATCAATGAAATTTTTTTCTATGAATCCATCCAGACCTTTATGAGCAAAAATATTTAGATTTGCTTGATCTATTCTATCAATCATCTGATAATTATCCTCTTTGCTAATGTACATAAGCACTATTGCAAAATCCATCTCTCCTTTGATGGAAGGATTACTACTCTGAGTGGCTCCAATTTTGAAAGTCATTTTTGTAGCTGTATGTTGAACTCCTTCTACAAGCATATGGACATAGAGGAAATCAATAAAAGATACTAGAACATATTCTGTCTTGGAGTTCATCGCGTTGAGTGCAAAAATCAATCTGGAAAAGAACGTTGCTGAAATGCATTCCCGACTATGTAAACTGTACAGTTCTGAATCAAACCTTAAGAAAACAATATTGAATGGAAGAACTTGCTCTGCACAACAACTTTCCACCTTGTTCAAATCGAAACCAAATCCATAGATTGACCATGGAATAACATTTGCTGTGGTCTTTATTCCCATTGCAACTCTATACAAATGACTCAACAAAGTTATGGCGGCCTTTGGTAAAGGAGGAGACTTCTTTGCCCTGTTTAATGAGTCTTTCACAAATGTTTCACTGTAACTTTTAATTTTTTCATATTGTACATCTGTGATATTGTATTTCTCACAGAGCTTTTCCCAAGTCAAAACCTCTGTTGTTAAATCAATAAAAAATGCAATTATAGCATTTTTCAAGACACGATCTGTCTTTAATCTCCATGCCATTTCTTCCATGTCAACCATGTGCTTCAATGATTTTGCCTTTTTTAACAAAATTTTCTTCTCTAAAATTGCCTTTTGAAGTTCTAAAATTTCTTTATTGTCCAAACCTGCAATACATCTGAACAATGTCGGACCTAATATAACCGTCCCTGGTGCCTGCTTCAATTGACCACCTTTCATTGCTACCATCTTTGCGGATGTCGATATAACATCTTTTGTTGAATCTCTTTTGTTATTTGACACTTCACCCTTTGTATTAAGTAGTGCCCCTTGACTATACAAACGCATTATTGATATCCAATTCTTCCATTCCTCATCATTACATAAAAGAAGATGCAAATCATTCTTTATAAATCCTTTTTGTAAAGTTTGCTCTGTAGTCTCTACAAAATTCTGAAAAAAAACATATATTTTAAATAAATACAAGTTTTAAAAAATAATAATATATAGTAACTAAAACACAAAAAATACAAAGAATATAAACATACCTGCCATGATATAAATTCTCTTTTACTCTGATTAACACCTGGAGGAGGTTTGGATGGACATCCATTGGCTTTCCATTGAGATCTAGCTTGTAAAAGTTGATCCACAAATGGTTCCTTCTGTAATGACTTTGCCACCATCAAATTAGCCTCTTTAGATATCTCCCTTGAAATTTTTGGAGGACAATTTACTATAATTTTTGCTTTTCTATATCTAAATTGTTGTCGTAACTGTAATGTCACCATCGGAGAATTAACAGTTTGTAAAGTTTTCGCTGCACTAATTGAATGTTGTCCAGATATTATCCAATACTCAACTTTATCAATATCATCATGAGATAAAGTTTTTAGAGGTATTCTCACACTTGGATCAATAGGCATAACAACTGCAAGAACTTCATTCTCTTTCGGAGCCAAGACAAAATCATTCATTAATGTACGCACCCAATCTCTGTTTAATTTCCGATATACATAATTCGATGGTGCTGGAAAACATCTTTTTACATCAACATTAAACACTGCATCAGAACCAAAAGCATAGTATTCTTGTTTTTGAAGTAGTAAATCCATCATTTTATTTTCTTGTGGCTGCACTACTGTATCCTCTGTTTCTTCACTCCTATTATCTAAATGTCGGATTGATACACCTTCATCGTTTTGTACAGACTTTGATGATGATCCTAAATCTTTATTTGAAGAACCTTTCAACTTTCGTTTCTTAGATCTCTCAAATACATCTGAGCTTCTCTTCAAAGATTTTGACTTTTGTGTTAATCTTTTGGCTTCTTTTATAATTTTCACTAATTCTTCTATTGATTCGATCGATCCAATTGAACCTAATGATCGATCAGACTTTGAGATACTATCTTTCATATCATCCAAACACAAAGTCTCCCATGATAAGGAGAACTCATTCGCATTAATATTCTCACCATCTGGAAGCACTTTACAAGTAAAACATGGTGTGCCTTGTGCATTTACATCTTCTTTAACATGAACAATATTTCCCATATCACCATATGTAGATCCTGCATCTGTCATAAATAAATGTATATCTCCTTTGAAGTTTCCTTCATGATCATAAGTATCAGCAAACCATTTCATGTCTTCCTTGTGTGTCAAATCAAAAGATTTCTGAACCTTAATCCTATTTGAAGGAACCTTCATCCCACTTGTTTTTGATAAATTTTCCAATGAAAATACATTATCGATCACATTGCTTTGAAATTCATTTGTGTTTTCCATTGCTCCTGAAAGTAAAACAAAAAAACTTTTTTTTAATCACATCAACATAATAACAAACAATATGAATATATTAACATCAATTTCTCATTCATAGTCATCAAATTTATAACCAATACTATTCTCTCTAATTATCATACTTTATATTTACGAAGTTCGAGCCTCTTAAGTTCGTTCCCATTGTGTTTAAATTTGGAAATATATTTGAGTTAAAAATACTATTCGCTTAGTTGAAAAAGATAAGAGACTTGATTTTAAGCTTTGAGGCTCGAACTTAAGTTCGAGCCTCTTTCTTCTTTTGCACATTAGACACAAAAATCCTAAACTTGACATGGCTGGAAAAGCTGAGGCTCATATCATGTGATCCAACAATCCTAAACTTGATATGGTTGGAAAAGCTTAAAGGCTCGAACTTAAGTTCGATCCTCTTTGTTCTTTTGCAATAAGACACAAGAAATCTAAACTTGATATGGTTGGAAAAGCTCCGAGGCTCGAACTTAAGTTCAAGCCTCTTTGTTCTTCTATTCATATCATGTGATCCAACAATCCTGAACTTGATATGGTTGGAAAAAGCTGAGAGGCTCAAACTCCTCTTTGTTCTTTTGCTCATATCATGTGACCCAACAATCCTATAACACACAACAATCATAAACTTGATATGGTTGGAAAAGCTAAGAGGCTCTAACTCCTCTTTGTTCTTTTGCTCATATCATGTGACCAAACAATCCTAAACTTGATATGGTTGGAAAAACTCCGAGGCTCGAACTTAAGTTCGAGCCTCTTTGTTCTTTTGCACATGAGACACAACAATCCTAAACTTGATATGGCTGGAAAAGCTGAGGCTCATATCATGTGACCAAACAATGATATGGTTGGAAAAGCCCAGAGGCTCGAACTTAAGTTCGAGCCTCTTTGTTCTTTTGCACATAAGACACAACAATCCTAAACTTGATATGATTGGAACAACTGAGCGGCTCGAACTTAACTTGGTATGGCTGGAGAAGCTGACGCTCATATCATGTGATCCAACAAATCCTGAACTTGATATGGTTGGAAAAGCTCAGAGGCTCGAACTTAAGTTCGAGCCTCTTTGTTCTTTTGCACATAACACACAACAATCCTGAACTTGATATGGTTGGAAAACCTGAGAGGCTCGAACTTAACTTGGTATGGCTGGAAAAGCTGAGGCTCATATCATGTGATCCAACAATCCTGAACTTGATATGGTTGGAAAAGCTCAGAGGCTCGAACTTAAGTTCGAGCCTCTTTGTTCTTTTGCACATAATACAAAACAATCCTAAACTTGATATGATTGGAAAAGCTGAGAGGCTCAAACTTAAGTTCGAGCCTCTTTGTTCTTTTGCTCATATCATGTGATCTAACAATCCTACACTTGATATGGTTGGAAAAGCTCAGAGGCTCGAACTTAAGTTCGAGCCTCTTTGTTCTTTTGCACATAAGACACAACAATCCTAAACTTGATATGATTGGAAAAGCTGAGAGGCTCGAACTTAAGTTCGAGCCTCTTCGTTCTTTTGCACATAAGACACACCAATCCTGAACTTGATATGGTTGGAAAAGCTGAGAGGCTCGAACTTAAGTTCGAGCCTCTTTGTTCTTTTGCTCATAATACACAACAATCCTAAACTTGATATGGTTGGAAAAGCTGAGAGGCTCGAACTTAAGTTCGAGCCTCTTTGCTCATATCATGTGACCAAAGAATGATATGGTTGGAAAAGCCTACACTCGATATGGTTGGAAATGCTCAGAGGCTCGAACTTAAGTTCGAGCCTCTTTGTTCTTTTGCACATAAGACACAACAATCCTACACTTGACATGGCTTCAGAACCTAAGGCATCTCAGCTTTTCCAACCATATCATGTGATCCAACAATCCTGAACTTGATATGGTTGGAAAAGCTCAGAGGCTCGAACTTAAGTTGGAGCCACTTTGTTCTTTTGCACATAACACACAACAATCCTGAACTTGATATGGTTGGAAAAGCTGAGAGGCTCGAACTTAAGTTCGAGCCTCTTTGTTCTTTTGCACATAACACACAACAATCCTAAACTTGATATGGCTGGAAAAGCTCAGAGGCTCGAACTTAAGTTCGAGCCTCTTTGTTCTTCTGTTAATATCATGTGATCCAACACTCTTGATTCTTCTGTTCATATCATGTGATCCAACAATCCTCAACTTGATATGGTTGGAAAAGCTTAGAGGCTCGAACTTAAGTTCGAGCCTCTTTGTTCTTTTGCTCATAAGACACAACAATCCTAAACTCGATATGATTGGAAAAGCTGAGAGGCTCGAACTTAAGTTCGAGCCTCCGAGCATTTCCAACCATATCAAGTGTAGGATTGTTGGATCACATGATATGAGCAAAAGAACAAAGAGGCTCGAACTTAAGTTCGAGCCTCTGAGCATTTCCAACCATATCAAGTGTAGGTTTGTTGGATCACATGATATGAGCAAAAGAACAAAGAGGCTCTCTCAACTTTTCCAGTCATATCAAGTTTAGGATTGTTGTGTATTATGAGGAAAAGAACAAAGAGGCTCGAACTTAAGTTGGAGCCTCTCAGCTTTTCCAATCATATCGAGTTTAGGATTGTTGTGTCTTATGAGCAAAAGAACAAAGAGGCTCGAACTTAAGTTCGAGCCTCTAAGCTTTTCCAACCATATCAAGTTGAGGATTGTTGGATCACATGATATGAACAGAAGAACAAAGAGTGTTGGATCACATGATATTAACAGAAGAACAAAGAGGCTCGAACTTAAGTTCGAGCCTCTGAGCTTTTCCAGCCATATCAAGTTTAGGATTGTTGTGTGTTATGTGCAAAAGAACAAAGAGGCTCAAACTTAAGTTCGAGCCTCTCAGCTTTTCCAACCATATCAAGTTCAGGATTGTTCTTTTGCACATAACACACAACAATCCTAAACTTGATATGGCTGGAAAAGCTCAGAGGCTCGAACTTAAGTTCGAGCCTCTTTGTTCTTCTGTTAATATCATGTGATCCAACACTCTTTGTTCTTCTGTTCATATCATGTGATCCAACAATCCTCAACTTGATATGGATGGAAAAGCTTAGAGGCTCGAACTTAAGTTCGAGCCTCTTTGTTCTTTTGCTCATAAGACACAACAATCCTAAACTCGATATGATTGGAAAAGCTGAGAGGCTCGAACTTAAGTTCGAGCCTCTTTGTTCTTTTGCTCATAATACACAACAATCCTAAACTCGATATGATTGGAAAAGCTGCGAGGCTCGAACTTAAGTTCGAGCCTCTTTGTTCTTTTGCTCATATCATGTGATCCAACAATCCTGAACTTGATATGTTTGGGAATGCTCAGAGGCTCGAACTTAAGTTAGAGCCTCTTCGTTCTTTTGCACATAAGACACAACAATCTTAAACTTGATATGATTGGAAAAGCTGAGAGGCTCGAACTTAAGTTCGAGCCTCCGAGCATTTCCAACCATATCAAGTGTAGGATTGTTGGATCACATGATATGAGCAAAAGAACAAAGAGGCTCGAACTTAAGTTCGAGCCTCTGAGCATTTCCAACCATATCAAGTGTAGGATTGTTGGATCACATGATATGAGCAAAAGAACAAAGAGGCTCGAACTTAAGTTCGAGCCTCTCAGCTTTTCCAATCATATCAAGTTTAGGATTGTTGTGTATTATTAGCAAGAGAACAAAGAGGCTCGAACTTAAGTTCGAGCCTCTAAGCTTTTCCAGCCATATCAAGTTCAGGATTGTTGGATCACATGATATGAGCCTCAGCTTTTCCAGCCATACCAAGTTAAGTTCGAGCCTCTCAGGTTTCCAACCATATCAAGTTCAGGATGGTTGTGTGTTATGTGCAAAAGGACAAAGAGGCTCGAACTTAAGTTCGAGCCTCTCAGCTTTTCCAACCATATCAAGTTCAGGATTGGTGTGTCTTATGTGCAAAAGAACGAAGAGGCTCTTTGTTCGAGCCTCTTTGTTCTTTTGCACATAAGACACAACAATCCTACACTTGACATGGCTTCAGAACCTAAGGCGTCTCAGCTTTTCCAACCATATCATGTGATCCAACAATCCTGAACTTGATATTGTTGGAAAAGCTCAGAGGCTCGAACTTAAGTTGGAGCCTCTTTGTTCTTTTGCACATAACACACAACAATCCTGAACTTGATATGGTTAGAAAAGCTGAGAGGCTCGAACTTAAGTTCGAGCCTCTTTGTTCTTTTGCACATAACACACAACCATCCTAAACTTGATATGGCTGGAAAAGCTCAGAGGCTCGAACTTAAGTTCGAGCTTCTTTGTTCTTCTGTTAATATCATGTGATCCAACACTCTTTGTTCTTCTGTTCATATCATGTGATCCAACAATCCTGAACTTGATATGGTTGGAAAAGCTTAGAGGCTCGAACTTAAGTTCGAGCCTCTTTGTTCTTTTGCTCATAATACACAACAATCCTAAACTCGATATGATTGGAAAAGCTGAGAGGCTCGAACTTAAGTTCGAGCCTCTTTGTTCTTTTGCTCATAATACACAACAATCCTAAACTCGATATGATTGGAAAAGCTGAGAGGCTCGAACTTAAGTTCGAGCCTCTTTGTTCTTTTGCTCATATCATGTGATCCAACAATCCTGAACTTGATATGGTTGGGAAAGCTCAGAGGCTCGAACTTAAGTTAGAGCATCTTCGTTCTTTTGCACATAAGACACAAGAAATCTAAACTTGATATGGCTGGAAAAGCTTAGAGGCTCGAACTTAAGTTCGAGCCTCTTTGTTCTTTTGCACATAATACACAACAATCCTAAACTTGATATGATTGGAAAAGCTGAGAGGCTCGAACTTAAGTTCGATCCTCTTTGTTCTTTTGCTCATATCATGTGATCCAACAATCCTACACTTGATATGGTTGGAAAAGCTCAGAGGCTCGAACTTAAGTTCGAGCCTTTTGTTCTTTTGCACTAAGACACAACAATCCTAAACTTGACATGGTTGCAGAACCTAAGGCCTATATCATATGATCCAACAATCCTAAACTTGATATGGTTGCAAAAGCTCAGAGGCTCGGACTTAAGTTCAAGCCTCTTTGTTCTTTTGCACATAAGACACAAGAAATCTAAACTTGATATGGCTGGAAAGGCTCAGAGGCTCGAATTTAAGTTCGAGTGTCTTTGTTCTTCTGTTCATATCATGTGATCCAACAATCCTGAACTTGATATGGTTGGAAAAGCTCAGAGGCTCGAACTTAAGTTCGAGCCTCTTTGTACTTTTGCACATAAGACACAACAATCTTAAACTTGATATGAATGGAAAAATTGAGGCTCATATCATGTGATCCAACAATCCTGAACTTGATATGGTTGGAAAAGCTCAGAGGCTCGAACTTAAGTTCGAGCCTCTTCGTTCTTTTGCACATAACACACACCAATCCTAAACTTGATATGGTTGGAAAAGCTGAGAGGCTCGAACTTAAGTTCGAGCCTCTTTGTTCTTTTGCTCATATCATGTGATCCAACAATTCTAAACTTGATATGGTTGGAAAAGCTTAGGCTTATATCATGTGATCCAACAATCCTGAACTTGATATGGTTGGAAATTCTCAGAGGCTCGAACTTAAGTTCGAGCCTCTTTGTTCTTTTGCACATAACACACAACAATCCTGAACTTGATATAGTTGGAAAACCTCAGAGGCTCGAACTTAACTTGGTATGGCTGGAAAAGCTGAGGCTCATATCATGTGATCCAACAATCCTGAACTTGATATGGTTGGAAAAGCTTAGAGGCTCGAACTTAAGTTCGAGCCTCTTTGTTCTTTTGCACATAATACACAACAATCCTAAACTTGATATGATTGGAAAAGCTGAGAGACTCGAACTTAAGTTCGAGCCTCTTTGCTCTTTTGCACATAAGACACAACAATCCTACACTTGACATGGCTGCAGAACGTAAGGCCTATATCATGTGATCCAACAATCCTAAACTTGATATGGTTGCAAAAGCTCAGAGGCTCGGACTTAAGTTCGAGCCTCTTTGTTCTTTTGCACATAAGGCACAAAAATCCTAAACTTGACATGGCTGGAAAAGCTGAGGCTCATATCATGTGACCAAACAATGATATGGTTGGAAAAGCCCAGAGGCTCGAACTTAAGTTCGAGCCTCTTTGTTCTTTTGCACATAAGACACGAGGAATCTAAACTTGATATGGCTGGAAATGCTCAGAGGCTCGAACTTAAGTTCAAGCCTCTTTGCTCTTCTGTTCATATCATGTGATCCAACAACCCTGAACTTGATATGGTTGGAAAAGCTCAGAGGCTCGAACTTAAGTTCGAGCCTATTTGTTCTTTTGCACATAACACACAACAATCCTGAACTTGATATGGTTGGAAAAGCTGAGAGACTCGAACTTAAGTTCGAGCCTCTTTGTTCTTTTGCACATAACACAGAATTATCCTAAACTTGATATGGTTGGAAAAGCTAAGAGGTTCGAGCCTCTGAGCTTTTCCAACCATATGAGCCTCAGAATTGTTGGGTCACGTTATATGCGCAAAAAAACAAAGAGGCTCGAACTTAAGTTCAAGCCTCTTTTGCACATAAGACACGAGGAATCTAAACTTGATATGGCTGGAAAAGCTCAGAGGCTCGAACTTAAGTTCGAGCCTCTTTGTTCTTCTGTTCATATCATGTGGTCCAACAATCCTGAACTTGATATGGTTGGAAAAGCTCAGAGGCTCGAACTTAAGTTCGAGCCTCTTTGTTCTTTTGCACATAAGACACAACAATCCTAAACTTGACATGGCTGCAGAACCTAAGGCCTATATCATGTGATCCAACAATCCTAAACTTGATATGGTTGCAAAAGCTCAGAGGCTCGAACTTAAGTTCGAGTGTCTTTGTTCTTCTGTTCATATCATGTGATCCAACAATCCTGAACTTGATATGGTTGGAAAAGCTCAGAGGCTCGAACATTGCTGTATATATGTATGTGTGCATGTATGTATGCGAGCGACACATACCCCGAGGGACGAGAGATTGTGCAGGATATGTAGAGAGGAGGTGGAGGACGAGGAGCACTACACATGTAGATGGCAGGCATATGAGGACATCAGAGACCACTACCATTTGTGTGTCTGTGAGGTGTGTGTGTGTGTGTGTGTATATATATATATATGTATATACACACCAGTATATATCTGTGTGTGTGTATATATATATATATATATATATATATATATATATATATATATATATATATATATATATATATATATATATATATATATATATATATATATATATATATATATATATATATATATATATATATATATATATATATATATATATATGTGTGTGTGTGTGTGTGTGTGTGTGCGTGTGTGTGCGTGTGTGTGTGTGTGTATATATATATATAAATATATAAATCTATATATATATATATATATATATATATATATATATATATATTTATATATTTATATATTTATATATATATCTATATATATATATATATATTTATGTATTTATATATTTATATATATATATCTATATACATATATAAATATATAAATATATACTTATATATTTATATAAATATATA